>CM042536.1:20429403-20924403 GCA_023630585.1 Cranoglanis bouderius
TTTCAAAGGCTTTAACTATCCCTCTGAGTACCATTCAGAGCATTATTAAGAAGTGGTAAGCGTATGGCACCACCAACACCTTGCTTAGATTGGGCTGTCCCTCCAAACTTGATGACCGATCCAGGAGGATATTGATCAGGGAAGCTACCAAGAGGCCAATGGCAACTTTGAAGGACTTACAAGTCCTTATGGCAGAGATTGGTTGGTCTGTGCATGTGACAACAAACTCACAAGCTTTACACAAAGCTGGCCAGTATGGCAGGGTGGCAAGAAAGAAGCCTCTTCGTTTGCGCCCCTAAGCTTGGCTTATCTCTGATATTTTCACAGAGAAACAGATCAGTAAAACCATGCGAGTCCTACAGAATCTGGGAACCTGGAAACAATCACCTCCCTGCACACAGATGAACGTATATACTGAATCAACCTTGACCTTAGTAACAATCCTCTAGCCTCTCATCACACCCTTCAACTCTCATCAGACCTTTTACTTTCTTCTGTTCTGTCCAAGGAAAGCCACACACCTGCTACCCCTCAGTAGACATGCACGCACACACACACACACACACACACACACACACACACACACACACACACACACACACACACACACACAGAGATAATCTCAGACACACACTCCCACCAGCAGCCATGTCTTGCCTGCTGCAGATGATGATTACTTTTTCTACCAGAGGCACAAATACTGCAGAGAGACTATTAGGACATGGACTGTGAAGATGACAGGACTGGAATCTGTCAGCCATTTTCCAAAGACGTGCATTTTTTTCCAACTTGTAAACTTCAGAGGCTCCAGGATGCTATGTATTGAAGTGATAGCACTCAAAAAGAGATAACTCCTTATATAATGATGTAGAGCATATAGCTCCCATAACCCCTCCAGTTCATACTGTAAATCACTTGTAATAAAAAAAACATTAGGAAATGTTTTGAAGCTGTAATTGCTTTGTTCACATAATCAGTGTTTAGGAATCCCTAATACATTGGCTTGTGATGCTTGTAATTAGGCTCGTCTCTGCCCTTAATGCATTCAAAAGATAAATTTGTACTCAAGATAAATTTACTCAGTAAACTCATGTACACAAGATTGACAATGGAATCACGGGAGATAGAGCACAAGGGAGGTAAAATAAACCCAACAAAGATTTATAGAGAAATAAGAGTGTAAAAGAAAAGTATAAATTCAACAGGGTGAAGTGGTCTTATGGGTGCCAATTAGCTTAGGGTGGTGAGGTGGAGGGGGTTAGGGAGCATGTCCTCCCAGTGTTTCAGTGAACGCAAAATCAAGCAAACTCCACAATATTCGGAAGAGCTTGCAATTATTCATAATTACCACAGATTTGGGCTAAGACGCGTCATGTGACATCATCACAATGCACATTCAGCCAAAGTAGTCTTCGATTCATGTGCATCCAACATGAGTACAGCTAAAAGGTCTAATTTAGTAATAAACATCACTGCGAAAGACCGTGCAAAACAATTTCGTGCAATTGCAATTTTGCCAATTCAAGTAGTTTTCCGCAAATAATAAAGCACAAACAACTCTGCAAATTGCAGAGTTTTGAATTTTGAAAATTGCCGCAGTAAAATCAAGCATTTTTGGCCACCAAATGATGTTTGATAGTAAACAGTGATGCACTGCACAGATGCCATTCATCCATAATAATTTCCATACTGAATGCTTTTGTTAAAACCGGGATTTGTGGTCTTTCACTAACTCTATAACTAGCTATATAGTTTGTACCTTATGTAGAACAGCCACCGTAGAGGTACTACAGTGATGTAAGGTGAATTAATGACTGTGTGAATGCAGGGTAAATGTGGAAAAAAGATTTGGATATTTGCTAAAAACATTTGGCACTTAAGCTCCATAAGCCCATCCCTGCCATTACCCATGTAACCAGCGTACATTACTGTAGCAGACTGTGGCAGATGTTTGTAAATGATAAAGCTGCTTTATTCTGGAGTACAAAGGAAAGACTAATACTGCAGGTTAGCTAACTTGTAAGTGATAGCAGCTATAGCTATATACCACCAGTTTTTCATCTAACATAGGCTATATTTATACACCAAGTTTTTGGGATTGTATTTTGAAAATAAGAGAAAGAAGCAGAATGGCCACTATCTGTATGGACAGGTATGTTTTTGTTGGAGGATCATGAAGCTTAGGACACTATTTGTGTTGGAATCAGTTGCCTTCTTTGATATCCTTGAGAAACACAAATTGTGGCCACCTAGAAATATTTCAATGTCCATTTTTGATGAGCCTGAGCCCATGATAGCCCCAGATTCCTCTTGGCTGACAGGAGTGGAACCCAGTGTGGTCTTCTGCTGTTGTAGCCCATCCACCTCAAGGTTCAATGTTTTCTGAATGCTGAGATGCTTTTCTGCTCACCACAGTTGTAAAGAGCAATTATTTGAGTTATCCTTCCTGGCAGCTCAAAACAATCTGGCCATTTTCCTCTGGCCTTTCTTATCAGCAATCCATTTCCACCCCCAGAACCGTCACTCACTCAATGTTTTTTGGTTTTCACACCATTCTGTGAAAAATCTGTTGTGTGTGAACATCCCAGGATATCAGTAGTTTCTGAAATACTTAATCCAGCCTTTCTGGTACCAACATCCATGTCATGGTTAAAATCACAGTGATCACACTTTTTCTTCATTCTGATGTTTGATGTGAAAATTAACTGAAGCTCTTGACCTGTATCTGCATGATTTGTTTTTTCATTGTGCTGCTGCCACATGATTGGCTGATTAGATAACTGCATGAATGTGCAGGTGTACACCTAATAAAGTGGAGGGTAAGTATATGACAATGATTTACACTATTTATACACTGTGCATTTCAAGCTACTGTGCATTCTTCCTTAGATGTCAAAACTCCCTGGTTCAATAAGAAATTTTAAATCGTTCAGGTAAGGTAAAGGTGCTAAATGTTTGCCTAAATTTTGAGTGTTGAATGACTAGCAAATTGGTAGTGCAATATTTCCTGAGCAAAAAATATCTTTGTTGATCAAGTGTATTATGAATAGCTTAGTGGCCAGTAAATTAAAAAACATGCCATTGAAAGTTTGCACAGAATCCTTAAGTAGCTCTTGTAAACTGGTGACAGGAGCAGTTAATAATTGACTGATTCCAGGTTGAGACAATGAAGCTTGGCTTCAAACTTAACTCACACCTCTCAGTCCTGGGTGCCATCTGGTGGGCTCAAGAGGCCCAACACAAAGTGGCTTTAAAGTCTATTTTCTGAAGATGACTTTGTCTTGTATAGCTGAATACATGTATACATATGTTTCGCATATCTAAATTGTCAGAGAGTGACTTTGGGCTCATCACCCCAGAGGTATAAGAACTGAAAGAATTAAGTTGGATTCACCTTCCTTACTTCCTCTCTGCCCCTCTCCTTTCACAGTAAGACATCCTGTGAATTATTACTCACTTTGGTCACATTGGGGGCCCTGAGAGAACAGCTAAGAAAGCAGAGGCAGAGGTACAGATCAGAGAAGAACAAAATGGAGAAAGATAGAGAAGAGGAAAATGAGACAACTTGCTTAACATATGGTCAGAGAAAAATTCAACCTGACTGGGGAAAAAAAAATTCACAGTTCTCTAAAAACAACAACAACAACAACAACAACAAACCCACTGTAGCCCTCGTCCATGTCCAATTTTTCCGGCTCCATATGACAACTGTAAATGATGTAGATTGTGTATCAAGATGTAGATTGTGTGTCTCCCTGGCCTGTCATGCTGTTTCAAGCTGCACGTTTTTGTGTGAGAGATGGTCACTGTTGAAGTACGTGTGTGTGTGTAGTGTGACAGGATTAAACACATGTCATCATACTGTCCTGAATGCAGGAGTCATACTGTGTGACATAACCACCAATCAGGTGCACTAGAGCTCATCTCCCACGAGACCTACTGATGACTAATCACAAATATGTCAGTGTCTGACTAAGTAAGTGATAGAGGGATGGAGGGATGTTAACTGTGAGTGAGTGTGAACTCTGCTACATATCTATAGTGGTCCCCTCATCTGAGGATACCACACAGTATTATACTGAGCCATATAATTAAACTTTTCTTCTTCTTACATGTTTAAGCATCTGGGGCTACTGTGGGCAATTATGACAATTTTCTTCCCAGAGGTCAAACTGGAATCCAAAACACACCTTCTTAGAAAATAAAAAACTAAAAGACAGCTCTTTAATTTTTAAAGTGCCCTTCAAAGCTAAATGTATCTCTGCATGCAGATTAGCTGCAGAAGAGCACAGAGCAGAATGGGGCTAGTTTTTTCGAGTTGAATGCTAATATGTACTCTAAATCATTTTAATCACCAAGTCCATCAAATGTTACTAAATTCAGATGTTTATTAGAACTCACCAGGATGTCATGAAACATGCACCAGCCTAGCTATAAGTAATATCCTAAACCTAATATGATTTTTAGCATATCCAGAATTAAAGAGTGTTTTTACTGTTTTACAGTGTGTGTGTGTGTGTGTGTGTGTGTGTGTGTGTGTGTGTGTGTGTGTGTGTGTGTGTGTGTGAATAGTCAGGACCAAAATGTCCTGATTATGTAGGAAAAGCATTTTTTTTTTAAAAAAGAAGAAAAAAAAAAGAAAAAAAAAAAAAAAAACACTACACAGAAACCAGAAAAAAAGGGTTACATTGTCAGGTCCTGGCAACGTAAAGTGCTTTTTATAAAAGCCATGTATTTCTTTCTTTTTTTTTTCTGACTGAAAGAAAATAACCATTTCTTTGTGGTTAATGTGGTTAAGGTGAGTGTTTGATTTATGATTAGGTGTAAAATTCTTAGTATATGTAATAAGTACAGTTCATATAATAAAGGTCTACACACCCCTGTTAAAACTGCAGGTTTTTGTGATAATGTTAAATGATAAATGTTAGATCATTTTCCACCTTTCACTCCAAATAAAGATCAGCTGTTTATGTAGGATTTTCCTCAGTTTCATCTGATTGCTGAAGCCATGGTCCACAAAGAGCTAACAAAGCTTGTACTACTTGTATTAAACAGTTGAAGATTAAGGAAAAAACACCTTCCAGCATGATAATGACCCAAAGTTCTAACCCCATTTCCATAAAAGTTGGCATTTTTTTCTAAAATGCAATAAAAACAAAAATGTGTGATTTGTCAAGTCTCTTGAAACTTTAATTAACTGACAAAAGTACAAAGAAAAGATATTCAGTGTTTTCACTGACCAACTTAATTGTATTTAGTAAATATAAACATATTTAGAATTTGATGCCTTCAACACACTCAAAAAAAGTTGGGACAGAGGCAAAATATGACTGAAAAGTTTATAGAATATTCAAGTAACACTATTTTGGAGGATCAGGTTAATTGGTAACAGGGGAGGGTATCAGGATTGGGCATAAAAGGAGCATCCACCAAAAGCTCAGTCTTTGCAAGCAAGGATGGGTCGTGGCTCACCAATTTGTGCCAAACTTCATGAGAGAATTGTCAGTTCAAAAAGAACATTGCTCAACGCAAGATTGCAAAGAATTTAGGTCTTTCACCATCTACACAGCATAATATTGTGAAAAGATTCAGGGAATCTGGAGAAATCTCATTGCGTCAAGGGCAAGGCCGGAAACCACTGTTGAATGTGCATGACCTTCAAGCCCTCAGGTGGCACTGCCTGAGAAATCGTCATGCTACTGTGATAAATATAACCACATGGGCTAGGGAGTACTTCAGAAAACCGTTGTCACTTAACACAGTCCACTGCTACATCCAGAAATGCTACCCGAAACTTTATTATGCAAGGAGGAAGCCACATATCACATGTCCAGAAACATGTGCTGTGGTCAGAGGAGTCCACGTTTCAGCTTGTTTTCGGGAAAAATGGACATCAACTTCTCCATGCCAAAGATGAAAAAGACCAACCAGACTGTTATAAGCGAAAGGTGAAAAAGCCAGCATCTGTGATGGTATGGGGGTGCATCAGTGCCCACGGTATGGGTGACTTGCATATGTGTGAAGGTACCATTGACATGGAGGCATATATTGGGATTTTAGAGAGACATGTGTGCCATCAAGGCAACGTCGTTTCCCAGGAAGTCCATGGTTATTTCAGCAGGACAATGCCAGGCCTCATTCTGCACGTGCTACAACAGCGTGGCTTCGTAGACACAGAGTGCGTGTGCTTGACTGGTCTGCCAGCAGTCCAGATCTGTCTCCTATGGTGCATCATGAAGAGGAGAATCAGACAATGGTGACCAAAGACTGTTGAGCAGCTGGAGTCTTGTATCAAGCAAGAATGGGCAAAAATTCCACTTGCAAAACTGCAACAATTAGTATCCTCAGTTCCCAAACGATTAAAAAGTGTAATTAAAAGGAAGAGTGATGTAACACAGTGGTAAACATGCCTCTGTCCCAACATTTTTTTGTATGTTGAAGGCATCAAATTCTAAATTTGTTTATATTTACAAATTACAATTAAGTTGGTCAGTGAAAACATTGAATATCTTTTCTTTGTACTTTTGTCAGTTAAATAAAGTTTCAAGAGACTTGACAAATCACAGATTTTTGTTTTTATTGCATTTTAGAAAAAAATGCCAACTTTTATGGAAATGGGGTTAGTACAAGATTAAGTCAACAAAGGAATGGCTTCAGGAAAAGAAGATACATTTTTTGCAATGGCAGTTAAGGGGTGTACACACTTGGGTAAACAGATTATAAAGTTTTTTCTTTTTTCCCCTAAAATTTTTCTTTGTTTTTCCCTTGAATTTTGTTGGCTGTTACACAGTTGCTATGCCACATTAAAGGTGGAAAAAGATTTGACATGATTTATCTCGGTTAATTTTTTTTTTACATTACAAAATCCACTGCATATATTCCAATCAGCCATAACATTAAAATCACCTCCCTAATATTGTGTAGGTCCCCCTTGTGCTGCCAAAACAGCTCTGACCCATCAAGGCATGGACTCCACAAGACCTCTGACGGTGTACTGTGGTATTTGGCACCAAGACATTAGCAGCAGATCCTTTAAGTCTCGTAAGTTGCAAGGTGGGGCCTCCATGGATCGGACTTGTTTGTCCGGCACATCCCACAGATGCTCAATCAGATTGAGATTAGGTAAATTCGGAGGCCAGGTCAACACCTTGAACTCTGTCATTTTCCTCAAACCATTCCTGAACTATTTTTGCAGTGTGGGAATACCATTACCATGAAGGGGTGTACTTGGTCTGCAACAAAGTTTAGGTAGGTGGTACATGTCAAATTAACATCCGCATGAATGCCAGGACCCAAGGTTTCCCAGCAGAACATTGCCCAGAGCATCACACTGCCTCTGCCGGCTTGCCTTCTTCCCATAGTGCATTCTGGTGCCATCTCTTCACCAGGTAAGCCACGCACATGCACCCGGCCATCCACATGATGTAAATGAAAACGTGATTCATCAGACCAGGCCACCATCTTCCATTGCTCCATGGTCCATTTCTGATGCTCACATGCCTATTGTAGGTGCTTTTGGTAGTGGACAGGGGTCAGCATGGGCTCTCTGACCATTCTGCAGCTACACAGCCCCATACACATCAAGCAGTGATGCACTGTGTGTTCTTACACCTTTCTATCATAAACAGCATTCATTTTTCAGCAATTTGTGCTATAGTAGCTCTGTGGGATCAGATGGGCTAGCCTTCACTCCCTATCAGTGAACCTTGGGCGCCCATAACCATGTTGCCGGTTCACTGGTTGGCCTTCTTTGGCGCACTTTTGGTAGATAGAAGCAGAGACATAGGCTACTATGTGTGCTCCTTTGTCCTTGTAAGTATGAGATAGTTTTGTTGTGAGGAAAAGTGAGAGGTAGGGGGAGTGTATACACAAGGAAATCCTACTCCCTTGGAGCTAATTACAGGTCGACTGAAAGCTCAGGCACTTCAAAACAAAGAGAGACTGACAGCCAGAGCATGACTGTGCTTGCAACAGGATTGTACAAGCTTTTAAACTCTCTGATGACCGGAATAACCCAATATTCTCTTTTAAGTTGAATCATTCTGGCTGGCTGCTCACTAATGACGAATGACAGAAAATCTCTACAGAACCACGGCATACAATGTGCAGGAACATAAAGAGAGATGAAAGGGTAACCTACTCTAAAACTGAAAATGAATCAACACAACATCAAATTCAGTTATGATGATGATTGTGTGGGTAAAAAAGAAACAGTGGTGGCCCTGAAGCATATCAAGAAACAGAAGATGACACAGAACAGGACACAGATTCTTGATGGAAAAGAAAATTAATAAAGAAAAGAGTAAGATTATAAAGAATAAGATAAGAAGGAATGAAAAAAAAAATAGGTAGGAAAGGACAGAAATAAGGACAAAGGAACAAAGGGAATCTATTACATAAAGATATTGCACAACCCTGCTAAGCTCCACTGATGGAAAAAAAAAAAAAAAAAACAGGCTATAACTATTAGGTTAGATACACCTTATTCCCACAGTGTTAACAGATGATTAATCAGAAAGCACTGTGCTTAGGTGTTTTTCTCCCAGCCTATTCCCTGGCAGAAATCTGGTCACTGCTGTTGGTGTATTTTAGGATGATGTGGAAGAAAATCAGCCTGCAGAGACATTGAGTGATGCTCTAATACACAGCAGAGTAGCTGTGTACTGCTGCACATGTGCAAGTCAGCAGTTTTCCACAAAAAACAGCTCACAATCTACCTTCTAATATATATATATATATATATATATATATATATATATATATATATATATATATATATATATATATATATATACACATACACACACACACACACACCTTGTATCATTTGTTAACTAGGCTTTCCCTCTTCATCTTAGCTGACCTAAAGGTTTTCAAAATCCTTTCAAATTTGCAACATCCTTGCCTTGACTCTGTCACATCCTCTCATTCTAACACACACAAACTGATCTGATGAGAGCTTCATCATGATGCTCTCATGGTTATAAAAACAAAGGCACACACACTATACCCAATAAACCGCATATTTCAGGTTTTGGTTGTAATATCACAACATTTTTTAGTAAATTATAACCCTACACATATGCTCATATATACAATACATACATACATACATACATACAAATTGTACATACAGTACAGTGGGGTCCAAAAGTTTGAGACCACATTGAAAATCTGGGATTTTTTAAAAATACAAAACTAGAAATAAACAGAAAGTTTTAGAATTTTGAAAATTCTAAAACAAAAAAAGGAAATATCCAGCACCTTGACTATTCGATATTCAAGAATCTGCACAATTTCTCGGGCACTATTTAAATTTAAGCAAATTTGTGATATTGACCATCACATTTTCCATCTTATGCCTTCCTCTGAAGCATGTGATCACATGTTATGCCAATGGATTTGATCTAATATGGATCATCAGGTTTTACACAAACTTGTGGAGTTCATGCCAGCTCAAGTACACACTGTCATCAAAGCAAAAACGTACCAAATACTAAGAAATTCTGAAATGCATGTAACTTTACTTTTCACTCAAGTTGTTGCTGATTAAATAGTTTGTAATGAAAACCTTTGTGTTAAATTGAAAAAGAATGCCCAAGTGAAGCATTTTCACTAGTGGCCTCAGACTTTTGGACCTCACTGTACATACAGAATGGTGACAAATGAAAGGATAAAACAACATAACCTGTCTGCACCCACAAACTGAAAGAACAACTTCAACACACATTGGCACTGATTCTACAATTCTGCACTGGACTTTACAGGAGGGATGAACATCATTCTTCCAAAAGATATTCTCTCAACTGGTGTTTTGATGATCGTTTTGGAGAGCTCTGTGTAACACATCAGTCCAAAATCTCCTGTCGGTGTTCAGCTGGGTTGAGATCTGGTGACTGTAAAGGCCACAGCATATGATTTACATCATTTACAAAGTATTCAGTGAGCCCTCATGCCCTGTGTATAGGAAGAGACCTCTCCCATTAGAATACACACTTTCTATCACTGGATAAAGGTGATATTCAGGATAACCCTCCAAGGTGAAAAGTAGACCAAAACCATTCCAGCGAAATGCCCTCCACAGCATAAAAGAGCCACCAGGGCTTTTTTCCCCCTTTATTTTGACACCTATCTGGACATACGGTGGCACTGATTTACTAAGATCCCAAATAATTAGTACTAATTTGCATATGCATGTGCAGTTAATAGACATTTTGCAAGTGATTTACAAAGAATAATTGTGAATGCTGTTAATGTGCAAAGTAAGGGAGGAAACAATATTTAAAATGAGCCTTTTATCTCCAAGGAGACAAAACTATAATGTGCCCCGTGTATGTGAAATTGTGTGATGAAAAAATGCTCAAAATATGATGTGAATGTCAAATGTAAAAAGAGTATAGGTGTGAGTGTGCATTACTTAATATAGTATATACTAAAAGAAAAGCTTTTCACAGTCTCTTTGGATGCTGTTGCATTCAGAGGTGTGAATGTGTGCTGAACATTTTATATGAAACCAGATTTACTGCAATAATGATCTGTAAGGAGAAAAAAAGCATTCTGATTGTTCTAAGATCATAAGGCATAATTTGGCCAGAATAAATGGTTTGTTGAAGTAAATGTTTCTTGGTGACACAATTTAAGCTTACCCCTGTTCTAATGAGGATGGTGTTCTGCTTTTAAGAACAATATAGTAATGGAAGTGAAACAATTAGAATAAAGAAAGCTGCTAAATCTATCTGTTTTATCTGCTAAATGTTAGCAAACAGACACCTAAATATAGCCCAGATTTGATGGTAACTTTAATACTAACATGAAATGAAGATTACATTTCAATTGAGTTAGCAGTGCTGAAAAGGGCAGTAACATTAGCTAAATAAGACAAGTTGTTTCACAGTCTAAATATGCTAATTATGTGTCTGGAGAAAGATCATGTCTGATACACAGTAATTTGCCATTAAGACCAGTATGGGGGGAAAAAAACACTATGAATGCACTGATGTTCCAGTTATTTAAAAGTAGTGTCCTTTAGAAATCATGCAACTGATGAAAAACTTCACACAATTTATATCAGAGCATTGGACGAAGTGGTTCCATGCAGCATACCTTCTAACTTTATACTTAATTTCTCATCTCTCTCTCTCTGAATGTGTGTAGAACAATGCTAATGCAAGCCCATACACAGCATGGGGGGTGAAGAAAACAGAATGCCTGAATAGAATATCATGTTTATCCATGTCCACCCTCTGTGGTTTTTGTCCCTAAGTGCATGCAGGGTTTTCCCTAGGTTTTCAGAGGGCTTAGGTGATGTCTGGGTTCTGGGGGGTGGTGGTGGTTGGGGGTTTGAAATTATTCGAAAGAACTTTTAAGCTATTTTAATTTTTTTTCCACATATTGTGGCCACAAATGAAGAATTCATTCCCACAACTTAGTAATATGTGAACACATTTTATTCATTCGTTCCCTCGTTTTAGGTAAATCGTGGCCACATTTTATTAATTCATTCCCTCGTTTTAGGTAAATTGTGGCTACGTTTTACCAGTTCCTGCCTGCAATTTCATAAATCCATCATCCTTTTACTGTGTAGAGATAAAAGACATCTATAGCTGCTGTTATGGAAGGAGACAATTTGGTTGAGTTTTATTTTGAGTTGGGAATGAGTTATAGAGTCCTTCTCAAAAGCCTTGCATTGTATGGAATCTTTTTAAGTGAGAGGCACCTACATCGCATATTGAGAGAGCCAGGGGGCTTTACCGGTGACAATATGGTAACCTGGGGGCTCAAGTATCGGCTCTGGCGAGCCTGGGTGTTAACGGGGTCAAGCATAGAGAGAATGTTCCTTACTTCTTCTTTTCTGATATGAATACCTTGTAGCAAACGCTTTGTACACATCCACTGATATCCATGATTTTTAACAGGGCCTTGCAGCTGATCAACAATGAAGTCAATACCAGCCCCCTGGCTCCCAATATGCCATGTAGGCAGGAATTGGTAAAACGTGGCCATGATTTACCTAAAATTAGGGAACAAATTAGTAAAACGCGCTCACGTATTAATAAGCCTTGGGAACTGATTCTTAATTCGTGGCCACAATATATTGTTGTTTTTTTTTATCCGCTGTCATGTAGAGGCTCCGTAATTATCCTTACCATATTTGTGAAAGAAAGCTGGCAACACTTATTGTACTTATAGTCAAAAGTCTGAGTTTGAGATTTAATGAAAATATATGTTGATTACCTTAACTTGTACACATAGGAAGAGTAAACATGTTGAAATAAATATGTAATTATTTTGAAAATGCAACCAAAGGATAACCAAAGCTACCATATGAAAAAATGCTTTGAACAGTGGTTTTCATCAGAAAAAGCTGTTTAGCTACCAAGCCACGTTAGATACACGTTAGTTCAGTCGAGGTATCTTTATGTAACGTCAACTTGCTTATCCGAGTCGATGGTTGTAACTACCATCCCAAGTTGACGGTACAGAGAAATATCCAATCAGCTGTTTGATTAACTTAGCGATGAACTTCTGTCACACCAATCACACAAACATTTGTCCAAGCACTGATTGTTCATTGGTAGGTCATTCCTGTTGCCAGCTTACCTTTCTGTTTGAGATCAAGCCACCGCTTGTGTATTTATTGTTTTGTTTTGTTTTTGTCAGCACATAGAACTCTCAGTTGTTTTTACATTCGTTCTGATGTCACCTAAATGCGTTTTTACGTTCATTCAGCTTAAGGTGCTCTGCAAAAACAAGCCTTTCTATTGTAGGGAAAAATCTGGTATCGGTGACTTGTGAAGATGGAGTGCAAGGCCAGATGTGGCCACAAACCATCTATCTCTCTCTCTCTCTCTGTTATTGTTAATAGACATACTGTAGGCTTCTCAACAGTTACATTTAATTATCCACCCCCGAACTCTGCTCTATGGAGTAGAGAACTGCTTGACTGATTGAGTGCTACTGGAACCATTTATGCATTTACTACAGTATATCATGAAGACTGAATAGTATGTCAAAGAGGAGCTAAAAAACTTTATATACTGTAGATATTATATCTGCATATCTACCATGGTGTATAGATGTTTGTGTGGGGTTTGGGGAGTGGCATTTTTTCTTAACAAAAATCAATTTAACCAGTTAGTAAGCAACAACACTGTTAAGTTATTTAGTGGGGTTTCTTAGCACTGTTGCAATACTCCCTCCAGCCCTCCTGCTGGCAATAGACTCTACATTATCAACACACCTCTTAACAGAGTGCAAAGAGGGAAAAAGAGTCTTGATATATCTTAAAACCTTATCAATAAATAGAAATGTTTGATTTACGTGAACATAGCCTTCAAACAAATAAAATGTACTAGAGAGCTCTATAATAGGCCTGTAAGGAGAGCTTTCACTGTAGCCCTCTATTACAGCCCTTCTTCTGCCCCATACCACCAGATAGTCTTTTTTTTTTTTTTTTTTAATCATAGTGAGAATCAGATACTGAGGATTTCATATCTCAGGAAAGATAAACAACGCACAACAATAAGGAGCACACACAACGTTTTGCATACATCTAGAATTTACATGAACTGCTTGATCACTTGTTTTATGGCTCTTAGTGCTACAAGTTTACTACATTGAATACATCATGCAGTTTCTGAATAAACTTTCATGCATACTGTATGTCAAACAAATATGGATTTTTACATAGCTTAAACATGTTTTCAGAGTGGATTTACACTGATTACTTTTTTGTGTGATAAATGTATGGTCTTCTGCAGGCAATCACGTCAATCATTGCACTCATTGCAGTATACTGTATCTAAATCCATTTTATAATTTCGCATGCATTCATCTTCATTATTATTAACTCTCTCTCTCTCTCTCTCTCTCTCTCTCTCTCTCTCTCTTCATTTGACTGGGAGTTTCATGAATACGGACTTCACTAAGCCTTGGCCACAGTTTTTCATATTGAGGGAATTCTTTACTGGCAGAACATGGCACTTTCTAGTAGAGATGCACCGATCGACCGGCCAGGGACCGGAATCGGCCGATTTTCCGCATGCTCGGCCCGGACCAGTGACCAGCCGGCCAGTCTCACGTCTTTCCGATTCCGAGCTGGTCCGTGTTGTTGCCAGTGGCACAGGCAATAACGTCACAGCCACGCTCACAGCCGCATGTAAACATGTCGTAGGCAAAAACGTTAAAACCCATTGACCTACTGGAGGATCAACAAAGATCGTTTCCCTGTGCTTGCTCCACTTGCCGAGCCTATACCTCTCTGCTCCATGTACAAGCGTTGAAAGTGATCGCTTGTTTAGCTTGGCTGGACATGTGATAGATGAAAGGAGAAACCAATTATCAAGTGACAAGGCAGAGATGCTTCTGTTTGTGAAGAAAAACTTGCCATTAATGCTCAAGTATACATATGTTGGCAACAAAGAAAAGGTGCCTTGTGTAATGCTTTACACAGAGAGGCCAGAGAGCTTGCCTGAATGGTTGTAGCCAGGCGTAAGCAAAACTCACGTATCTGATATTTCCCAGCGGTTTATTATCAGCGTTGTCGATCCCCCGCACACAGTTTGGCAGTTTGCAAAACACTCCACTAACAACTGCGTTACTGAACATAAATAAAACAGGGCAAAGAGCAACAGAAATATAACCAGGCTTTACATGCATACATGCGATGATCATAGCTCGCGCTCCGTCTACAGACTGCCCACTCATCAGTGAGGGAGTAAGAGAGAGCGTCCCGCCTTAAAGGAGCAGTAACTAATTCTACTTGCTACACTTGTTATTTAATTATTAGCCACTGCACCTATTAATATTTGGAAGAGTTTTGTACACTTCAGTTTTGTTCATAGGCTTGTAATCTTTGGACTTTTGTGAGATGAGTAAAAAAGAGAAAAAGGTCAATTTATAAACATAGTGGAAATGATATCTGTTTTGTTATATAAAGCAACTCATTTTCAGTTAATTGTTATTTCTACCTTTTTCCAGTCACAGAACACTTTATTTTGAGAGTTGTTTAAGTGAGAGAAGATCCTGTAACTTAGTGCAGTTTGGGGGAAATTGTAATGTTTAATAATTCTTTTATTATGAAAATAAAATTCTGCATTGAAGAAAAGTAGATTTTTGTTTGTATATGCTGTCAATTATAGTTCTTAGAAAGAAAATCGGAATCGGCAAAAATCGGTATTGGGAGGTCACACTTACAAAAAAATCGGAAATCGGAATCAGCCAAAAAAATTGCAATCGGTGCATCTCTACTTTCTAGAGAAGAACTAAATGCCAGTGACTGCATTAAAATCTACCACTTTATCAATTTCATTTGACTATAGTATACATTTTCAGCTTTGTGTTTAATATTGAAAGCACAACTTTTCTAAAAAAAAGTTAATATTTTTGGCACAGGGCCCAGCACATTAGGTTGAAGAGCTTAGGGACTATTATGCCACATCCCATTGTTGATTTAAAAGATCTAACCTGAAATAAGCCTATGGCAAACTTTACTGAACCTTTGTAAGTCTCTTCAAGATTTCTTGTGGCTATGGGAACCAGGAATGTGTACCCTGGATTATTCTAAGTATGCAAGTGCTTAGATTTAGAGAGTCATAAGGATTTTTTTTTTATTTAATGTTTAGCCCATAATATACAACAAGTAGAAGAAATTGATGGAACTAAGGAGGTACCTGATGAGAGACAAAAAAGAGAAAAGTGAAAGATAAATAGACTCAAGTTTAAGGAATGCTCTGAATGTTTCATGAATTGGTTGATGATTACACAACCTCCAAACAGTCAAATGCTGCACTGACTGCAGTGAGTCCCAAGCCTCTGAGCTCTAGAGACCTGAAGCAAGACATCAGTTATTTATATAGTACTGTGAAACAATAATGAGTCTGCTGCACTTGAATCATTCACAGCCACAACATACACACTCGGGTGCTGTTCTGAAGTATTTATTCTCTGCTTTCTGATTTTCAGGTCATGTTTCTTTGCAAAGGGAAAATATTCTACTGAATGACCTGAAGCTTAAATATAGGTTTTAAATCTTTTTGAATTTCATCATTACACTGCCTGAGAGGAAGAAAAAAAGTATTTAAGATCAATATGGGGGTTCATTTCCAAAAGGCTAGCATGGACTTGTAAGGGACAGTTTCAGCACAAAGCAATACATCACCATGCCCTACACAATATGACAACTTCTATAATATAATAAAAGCACAGTAACGTATACATACAGAGACCATATGGTGCACTACTTTCTCAAGGTTTTTTTTCTTCTTCTCTTTAGAAACAATGCTTCCAGGCACACGACCCATATAAGGATTGTGGATTTCACACTGGGACCAGCATCAAATCCAGCAACTATAGCTTTTCAGAGAGCAGACTAATTCAAATAGACAGTTTCATTGGCAGGATCCCTCTGTTTTTCACCAGCTTTGAAGCTTTTCCTTGTGGGATAAACACACATGCAACTTGAAAAAAACATACAGTCATGTGAAAAAAAGAAGTACACCCCGTGGAAATTGTTGGCTTTTTTGACATATTTGGACAAGCAAACATTTGATCATCTTTGAAACAGTGCCTATTAATAAAAAAAAAAAATACTTGAACAAACCCACAAGGAAAATTAGATTTTTCAATCATTTATTCAACAGAAATATCAATAGATGTGATATTCTTGGCCTCAGAAACTAGTATTGCCCCCTTTAACAGAAATAACTTCTTGTAGGCATTTTGCAAAATTGTCCACCAGTCTCTGACATCAGCTTGCTGGAATTTTTTACCACTCTTCCATGCAATATTCTTTCGGTTGCAAAATGTCTGAGGTTTTTCTTGCATGTTTCAAATCCCCACACAACATTTCAATGGAATTCAAATCCGGGCTTTCATTAGGCCATTCCATAGCCCTCCATTTCTTCTTTTTGAGCCATTCCTTGGTGGATTTGCTAGTGTGCTTAAGATCATTATACTGTTGAAAGGTTCAACTTCAACTTTTGGACAGATGGCCTCACATTATCTTATATTATTATTTTAGATGTTAAGTGGACATGTTGGTACCCAAAAGAAACAGCACCTTGTTTGTGTCCGAGTACTTCAGTTACTAAAGTAGTATCTAGTAGTTAGTAGCTAAAGACATGATATCAATTTAGACAATGTTCAACAAAGATTACCTTCAATACCAAAGGCCAGTTCACATCCAGACATATCACAAAGACTTCAGTCAATTCCAATTTATTTAATTTTACTTTTTTCATTCGTGCTAATGAGCTGCTTAGAAATCCATTGAGCACACTTTCTATATGTTGTGCACTTTTTTAATTTACTTTATTTGGGCTATTTCATTTATTTATATCTATATCTATATTAAGTTTAATTATAATAGCTTTGTAATTACAACTGCCACATCGCTACAGACAAAATAATAAATGTAATAATAAAGAGAGCTCGAGAGCAAAAGAGATTCAGCAATCCGAGTTCTTTTCGTCTTTTAGCTACTTTACATGAAGTCTGACAGTTTGTCAAAAATAAATAAATAAATAAATAAATAAATAGATGAATGAATGAATAAATAAATAAATAAATAAAAATTCAGTAATCAGTAAAAGGGAAATAAAGGCTGTTAAACTAATGGAAAATATGGCACGTTCCACTTGTTTTCCAGGCAATGTTAATGATCTGAGGTTTCAGTCCACCCCCTCTTCACTTAGGGTCAATAAAGCTTAGGCAGAGCCAGCTTAGCCTGATTTTAGCCACTCATTAAATATTTTAAATCAAACTCCCAAAAGGTTCACTTTTACCCTGATGTTAAATGCTAAATCAAATCAGCTGAATAGTATATTCAAACTGTTACAAACATGAGTTACACATATAAATAAAAACACTCCTTATCTGTGTATTGTATTGTCTCAGATTTTTTTTTAAATCCTTTTGCAAACATCAGAGTGAAGCCAAGTATTTAGCTGTAGATTTAAAGCATAAAAACAGAGTGGAGTATGAGAACATGGCAATACATTTCTGGAGTATGAAATATCTACTTTGTGAAGATAATATGAGTAGGATTGTCTAAATTCACAAACAAATAGCCAAACTAATGATGCCAGTTATCTAATCAGCCAATCATGTGGCAGCAGCACAATGTATAAAATCATGCAGATACAGGTCAAGAGCTTCAGTTAATGTTCACATCAAACATCAGAATGAAGAAAAAGTGTGATCTCTGTAAATTTAACCATGGCATGGTTGTTGGTGCCAAATGGACTAGTTTGACTCACCCAAACTGGACAGTTGAAGATGAGAAAAAGACCAGGTTGACATGCGTGGAACCCAGTGTGGTCTTTTGTTGTTGTAGTGGTATTTTGCTGTTGTAGCCCATCCACCTTACGGTTCCATGCTTTGTGCATGCTGAGATGCTTTTCTGCTCAGCACAGTTGTAAAGAGTGCTTATATACATTAAAAAATTACATTCTGTGTAAACTCTAGAGACTGTTATGTGTGAAAATCCCAGGAGATCAGCAGTTTCTAAACAATTCTCAAACCAGCCCATCTGGCACCAACAACCATGCCATGGTTAAAGTCACAGAGATCACATTTTCCCCATTCTGGTGTTTAATGTGAACATTAACTGAAGCTCTTGACCTGCATCTGCATGATTTTATGCATTGTGCTGTTGCTACATGATTGGCTGATTGGATAGCTGCATAAATGAGCAGGTGTACAGGAGTTCCTATTAAAGTGGACGGTGAGTGTATATTTTAATGAGATGTAAAATCCATTGAGTCTCTATCCATGTGAGAATAGTATGCCACTACAATGTCACATCAGACTATGAGGCACAAGCTGCTTCCAGTATTCCATAACAGTAATCAATTCTTTCATGAAAGATAACTACATGAATGAGTGATGACTTGAGGCAATGTGGAGAACTGGAGGCAGAATATCTTAATGAAAGAATTAATGTTTCTTTCACTTGAGGGTAACACACATTTCAGTTCAGAGGGCATTCAACAACATTTTTTTAGGGATTCCATTTTGGCCATTCACTGAGGACCTGTGCCACTAATATTCTGAAGTCAGAGGTCTTGCCTCACAATTCTTCCTACTCATTCATTTATTCTGTAACTGCCCTGTCACTATTAAGCCTGACGATGGTGTATATTAATGAACAGATGGCTCCGGCACCTGGGAAGGACCATGCTGATCATGCAAGTTAATCTAGCATTTTTATATTGCTGCACTGTACTTTACTTTCTCCTGTTTTTAAAGGAGTTGCAGAAAATGTGGTGAGTATGTTAGGGCTATGCTGTTTCTGTTAACAATTCAATTCCAAGGGAAGTAATATGAATGCCAGCACAAACTCTCAACTGATATCTAATAGTACAGTTGATATTATTACATATCGATCACTGAACACATCTGTTGTTTTTATTTTTGTATTTTATGTTGTATCTCTTTATTTATTTATTTATTTTTATTTTTTTACCAAATCATCATCATTTCTTTTTCAAATCCTTTAACAAACACTATGTGTATCACAGCTCCCATCAGGGACACCATTTTATGTGTGTAGTAATCACCCTTTCCTGTTTCTATTTACAGCTCATTATAAGGACTGTGTATGGACTTCCTGTTCAGACTCAGCTGCCAATAATTGATATTTGTGGAGTTCTGAGCCCTTTTTTATCCTGTTTGTTCTCTGGTTTTTAAATTGGTTCCTTGTTTTCATTGTGTATTGCACCATTCTTTCCTAGACTCTCCTTTTGGTAATCAAATGTTTGGAATAATTTTCCCTGCAGAAAATTCTGTGCTTGTGTCAACACTTTTGTTCCAGAATTAAAGTAGATTTCGTTGAATACACATGCAGCTGTCAGATGTGCTCACACAAACTCTGTATTTGAGGATTACTTTAGCATTTAAGTTGACAGTACATGGCCCCGTCCATCGTTCCTTTGATGCGGTGCAGTTGTCCTGTCCCCTTAGCAGAAAAACACCCCCAAAGCATAATGTTCCCACCTCCATGTTTGACGGTGGGGATGGTGTTCTTGGGGTCATAGGCAGCATTCCTCCTCCTCCAAACACGGCGAGTTGAGTTGATGCCAAAGAGCTCGATTTTGGTCTCACCTGAACACAACACTTTCACCCAGTTCTCCTCTGAATCATTCAGGCAAACTTCAGACGGGCCTGTACATGTGCTTTCTTGAGCAACGGGACCTTGCGGGCGCTGCAGGATTTCAGTCCTTCATGATGTAGTGTGTTACCAATTGTTTTGTTGGTGACTATGGTCCCAGCTGTCTTGAAATCATTAACAAGATCCTCCCGTGTAGTTCTGAGCTGATTCCTCACCGTTCTCATGATCACTGAAACTCCACAAGGTGAGATCTTGCATGGAGCCCCAGACCGAGGGAGACTGACAGTTATTTTGTGTTTCTTCCATTTGCGAATAATCGCACCAGCTGTTGTCACCTTCTCACCAAACTGCTTGACGATGGTCTTGTAGACCATTCCAGCCTTGTGTAGGTCTACAATCTTGTCCCTGACATCCTTGGACGGCTCTTTGGTCTTGGCCATGGTGGAGAGTTTGGAATCTGATTGATTGATTGCTTCTGTGGACAGGTGTCTTTTATACAGGTAACAAGCTGAGATTAGGAGCACTCCCTTTAAGAATGCTCCTAATCTCAGCCCGTTACCTGTGTAAAAGACACCTGGGAGCCAGAAATCTTGCTGATTGATAGGGGATCAAATACTTATTTCCCTCATTAAAATGCAAATCAATTTATAATTTTTTTTAATGCGTTTTTCTGGATTTTTTTTGTTGTTATTCTGTCTCTCACTGTTAAAATACACCTACCATTAAAATTATAGACTGATTATTTCTTTGTCAGTGGGCAAATGTACAAAATCAGCAGGGGATCAAATACTTTTTTCCCCCCTCACTGTACAAGCTGCTTAATCTCCCCGGGTCTAAATTAAACTTTTCTACAGCCCTAGTGATCACTTCAAGCAGCTCTTTATATTATTGAGAGCTGCTCTCTGTTTTTGGTGCACTGGCGCCCCCCTCTGGCTCCTCGGAGTCAGAGAGAGTGGTGTAAGGAATCAGCTTTAAAAATGAAACAAAACAGAAGCGCACACTTGGATTCAAAGCACCTTTTTAAAGCATGCCCGCATTATCTACCAGAATATGTAGCAAATCAGATGTAAAAATGAAACGTTTAAATATATTCTCCACCAGTTACAATTCATGTAACGAATTAAAAGATGTTTAACACGTTTAAATGCATTCTTCAATTTATGTAAGGAATTAGCTTGAATGGCGTGAAATATATCTATATATCTAATCAATGCGTGTTGTGACCAGTTATAAATATACATCAGCCATGAAAGGGAATTCATGTATGTGCATATATACATATAGATAATTAACTACAACGGATTATAATTAATTATGACTATGTATGTGGTCTAGATCAGCTTTTAGGATTAGCTGTAGTCTAGTTTAGAATTATGAACTCTAAAGAGGGAGTTTATCCTTCTGGCCAGGAAGGATTCTCCATTTTGTTATTAAAAATAGAATGGGTAGCGAGGTCTTGCAGTGTAGAAGTGACTCATCACGTGACCAAAACAGAGACAATCAAGCGTGGTGATAATAGATTTTAATAACTAGGTGTAACTATGGATACACACGACTAACTCTAAGCAAAACATACATATGTACATCTATATACAAGAAGAGAGAAAGTGTAGAAAGAAAGTAATGAAATAGGAGGGAATGGCAGACAAAAACACAATTAATTAGCCGTTTTCAAAACCAGCAACAAACTTAAATCTCCTGTAAACAGGGGTACAATCTTAACGCAGATATAGATCCATTAACTATACTTGCATGGCGTAAGTGTTGTCGGTTCAAAGTTCACGCGAGGTCGTGTCGAGTTCGCTGGTTCGTCGTGCTGTTTGAAAAGGCGTGGGCCGTGACGCAGTTGCATCCTGTCCAGAGAGAGAGTCTGAGAGATTCCCTCTTCCTGGGGCACGTGGCCCCGGGGGAGGGAAACCTGAAGTGAACTAAGACTGAAGAGGGAAGAGAGTGTAGGGAGAGTCTGCGTCGAAGTGATTTAAAAGTGTGGTGTTGTTTTAAAGACAACACCAACGCACACGCCTCTTTGGGCTATTGGCCAATCAGGAAGTTGGATTTGTTGGCGGGATGAACTCTCTTTGTCTGGTCTCAGACCTGAATTTGCATGTCCTGGGAGGAGCCGGTTTAAACTGTATTATGTATGCGATTAAGAAAAAGCATGAAATAATGTATACCATTGCAATATGATATGCATAAACAATCAGGGTATCGCGAGACGTTTAACTACATACCAAATTCGATGGACCTATAAAGAATATTACAGGTAAAACATGGTTACAGATATTTAAAATAATATCCTAAATTAAACTATCTAAAATCATTATAGTTAGGTTACATAAACACACAATATATGCAAATAGGAAAACATCACTATTTAAACATCGAATAATTACATATAATTACATGTTACATTCAAAAGAGATTCTTCCATTGTGTGTGTGTGCGTGTGTGTGCGCGCCTGCGTATGTAAGCTTTGTGTGTGTGCGCGTGCAGGTAAGCTTTGTGTCTTTGTGTGTGTGTGTGGCTGAAGAGGGGGGTCGTGTCCCCTGTAGAATTCCGATGGCATCTGGTTGAAGAGGTTACTGATATGGATTCACAGCTCAAAGAAACAGAGAAACCTATTTGCTAAGTCCAGGCTGATTCATAAATCAGTTTGGTACGTTCAGATGTTACAGTGGAATGACTCTCCATGCTGGAAGGAGGAGTCGCGACGCGAGCTCCAAAACCCAGAAGCGGAGAGTCGGGTCCAGAGGACAGAGCAAGAGATTTCTCCTCCATAGCCATACTCGATCCCCAAGACCCGAGCCGGCTGGCTGCCTCGGCAACGGCCAGCCCAGAGCCGTGAGTCTTCGAAACGCAACTCCCTTCAGCTGAGAAGAGAGAGAGCCGAGAGTGGAGCTGCCTACGCACAGTCAGACTCTTTTTTTTTTTTGGAGGGCCGCTGCAGCATGCTCCACCCCTAAACACTGCACATAGAAAGTGTGTCTGTCCCCAAAATGAAACCGGGCACGGAATAACACTTCCTGAATTCTCTCATACTCGCAAAGAGGTGAGATTTATATATTCTTCTCTGAAAAATAGAGAGAAAGTGAAGAGTTTTTAGGAGTGTTCACACAGACAACCGACATGCGGTCTTCGCTGAAGATAAGGCTGACAGCGTGGTTCACAGGTGCCGTTTTTATATCAAGCGATGCACTTAATTGCCACGTCACTTGACCACGGCAGGCCTATAAATAGGCGTGATTTTACACAGACTTCAGATACCGGTCGCGCGCAGAGGCGCTTCCCACAGCATGAAGCTCACGCAACATTGAGTTCCCTTAGAAAGGGAACACCTGCCAGTCATGTTCCAATATTTTTGATCACTTGAAAAATGGGTGGGTTCAAATAAAAGGTGCCATGTTCCAAGTTGTTTAACACATCTAGATGTAAATATCAGGAAATGAAAGCTGAAAAATCGGATCTATTGTTTGATATCAAACCGAAATGTCTTCAGCGCATAACAAAAACAAAAGAATTGGCCTTGCCATTTTAATACTTTCGGAGGGGACTGTATATACTTGAGGTTCTATGCGTTATTTGACCAGTTACAGTGGGGGCTTGTTCTTTTTTTTTTTTTTTTACCTTGTACAGGGCATTAGTGAGGGTTTAAACAAAAGGAAGGCAGTGAAGGGAAGGCTGTGGAGTAACACTGTGGAGTGAAACTTAGGAAAACCGAATAAAGGTTTAGCAACCTTTAAGCTCACAGTAGGAGCATGTTGCCATGAAAAGACCAATTTGTTTGTCCTCACCTCACCTTCTAACTCCATCATCTTGTGGTCTACCCTGGCTCTTCTGATATGATCTTCACAGGAAGAAATTATAGATGGCTCCTCAGTGTCCCCCCATCTCCTTGTGAAACCAAGATCTTTGTGAGTTTTGTTTTATAGTCAAACCCACTGGCCCCATTCACACCTGACATTAACATGTATCCTGGGTGATTTGATAGTAAGTGGTTAGCACTAAGTACAGGCGTGAACTGGGTCAAATGCGTCTCAAAGACATATTGTGATCTGATCACTCAAACCACACTGGGAGGTGATCACAAATGTGTCTCGATGCGTCCCAGACAGTATCGAAGAACCAAATAATTTTCTGTGTCATTGCCCTAGCTGGAAAATACGTAATCATTGTGAGACTGTGTGGATATTGTGCCGAACAGTGGAGCTCTCTGCCACTAAGCTAATGAAAAATACCACGTTATAACAGCAGAGACGAGCAACCGCTTTTCATAGCTTCATTCATTGTCGCATCTCTCATTCATTTAGAAGTTTCATTAACACACCATGCAATTAAAACAGTTGAAACAGTCTGTACAGTGTAACACCTCAGCACAAGCAGCATCATATAATTCACACAATTATAACCAGAAGAAATAAAACAATGGGCCTTCTCAGCCAGAGAACCCAGAAGAAACTCGGGACCAAAATGTCTCCACTCAGGGAGCCATAAAACAAGGAATCCACACCCAGACACCAAGGAGCCACTTAAATCCAGCATGTGCATCTGCCTTATCTCAACCAACACGGCAAGTGTTAAAGGCCTCCCTGACCCAGGGCTGAACCCTCTTGACCACAGAAATTGCTCTCAAATGCAGTGATTTAGGCCTTTTGGGCCAGACCAAAAGTCCAAAGAACCATACCAGTAAGGCCAATAAATTCTGGAAGAAAGGAGAGAACTTTTTGCTCAGTCACAAAGATTACGAATTCCACAATTCCACACAAGGAGTCACACATTCCACAATCGGCGCCTACCAGGAGCAACGATTGTGGGAATTAATACATCTTTGAACAACTGCAATCACCTATTTCCTACCATGTGTTATTCTATTTTCTTCATGTGTATCACCATTAAGTTGCCACTAAATGTTCGATTTTGCATGCATTTTTGTAGTAGCCCTAGGAGGATCATTGTGGTTTAGATATTAGTAATGTACTTTAAGTATAGTCAAACATGTTTTGTTTGGTATGTATGTGTTCATTGAGTGATTTCCTAAATCATAAGAGTAAGGAAACTTGTGTAGATTTTTCTGATATGTACATGCAAAGTTTCAGGACAAAGTTTAATAATCCACTCATCATTGAAGAGTGTGGAACCACTCATCCGCAGGGACAAGGGGCTGATTAGCATAATAGGTGGAGAATCTGGCTAACACCCCGCCCAAAGACAATATTGATTGGAGGAAGCACTCTGGGCTGGGCTAGCCCAGGAAGTGTTAAAATCCTAAGAACACAAGAGTTCGTCTTGTCGTCGCATGCTTCGCTATCTCTCGTATCTCTTGCTTCTTGGCACGCTTCGAAGGACGGGGTCGGCGGAGGGTCTCCAGAGCCAATCAACGTCGGGGAGATCAGATCACGTTTACCTCGGCCTGGGAACCCAGCGAGAGCCGCCGCCTGCTTTTCAAGCCTCCCGCCTTCATTCCACTCAGCATTCCGATTGGTCTTCCGAGACGCCTCTCACCAACCAGACCGCTGACGACACCACGACGTAACGAGGAAATCCCTTCAACACAGCTATTCAAAGGCAAGCGCAATACCCCAGAATCTAGCTAATCTGGTGTCTATAATAAGTTGAGCCCTTCTAAAGGAAGCGAAGATAACTTAAGTTGATGGTTCGTTCAGATCATGGTCTGTGAAATAGCATGCAACGCTAGAGACTCGGAACTTCATTCACTCTTCATCATCACCCGTTTATGTATGTGTGTGTGTGTGTGTGTGTGTGTGCTTGTGTTTTATATGTTAGATTAGTTTCTATGTCATAGAGTAGTTCAATAAAGTCTCGTCTGTTCTTAAATATACGTGTTCTTATTGCTTACAAGTGTCTATTGCCTTGAATTGCGATTCTGCTACATGCTCTTAAAATAATATTTCACTATGTTTAGGATATTATTGCCGGTGGCCACAGCCATGGATCTAATGCATAATTAATGAATACACTAGGTTCAACTTATCGCTGGACGAATAGTTGATCAGTAACACTAAATTAGCCAAATTTCCCTTTACAAGCTGATCTGTTAATCTCTCCTACATCTTTGGAGGAGAATAAAGATAGCTCAATTTAAACAACTAATTTTTACTTACGTAAAATGGTGGAGAATATATCAAATTAACCCAAACAGCTAATTTTCACTACATATTTTGGTGGAGAGAGGCGGGTAATTTTCACTACAACAGGTACATGAGAAGGTTTGCAGAACATTTTTGCCTGAAAATGAATGCAGTGGAAGACTGGCATAATGAATGTGGGTGATAGCCTTTCTCCAGCAGAAACGATGTATGAAATATGATCACAAGTGGTCACTGGAGATGCATTCATAATGCCAGGCAAGAACAGCTATGCATCTCGGCTGTCCACTTGTGATCCGATCACCAAGGACGCATGTTAATGGCAGGTGTGAACAGGGCCACAGTCCTTGGGCCAATCTAGAACATACTGTATATCTACCACTTGTCAGTAGCAGGCTAATGATTAAGCAAAAACATACTTTTAAACAACAAGCATGGGCAGAAAAAGCAAGCTCAACATTATGATCATCCTAGTGCCTGTCAAAAAAAAAAAAAAAAAACCTGCATCAAAATAAGAAAGTTGGGCTTTTTTTCCTTCCAGAATTGTAATTACTTTTCATCCAGGATCTAACAGTAGAAATGTGGATTCACTTTGCTGGTTTTATGACAATGAGGCATGCCAAAGACACTCCCTGCTTGGTAGGGAGTGCTTCCCTCTCTGATGTTAAGTATAATCCCTTTAGGAAACTAATAGCCTTTCCAAACTATTCAAAGCACCCTTAAAAATCTTTGTATAGTTTTCTTAATTTCCTGGTGATCCTTAAACTGGCCCACTTAATGACACACTCATGTTTTACCTTTACAAAAAATGATTTTTTTTTTTTTTTTTATATACATATACATGCTACCTCCTGTTTTAATCAGAACAATGGAGTACTTCAGTGATAGGGGCACTGCTTAGTGACAAATGCTCTCAATTTTGTTACTGCTGAGCCATTCCTCAATACCCTGTGCTTTATTGCCAACATCTTACACCTGATGCCAAGAAACATATAAACCTGCCTTTTCACATTTTGTGATTAATTAATTCACCAGAGAAAAATCACAATACCTGAAAATACTTTAAACTCTCTGAGCCTTATTAAAACGTCACTGCATTATTCCTGCGCTAGCTGATAGCTAAGCAGTGGTCACACTGGATGTGAATATCAAATAAAAACTGATTTTGCTTTATGCATAAATCACCTAGATGAACATTAACCCTGCAAATCCAGCAATCTTGGTGTGGGCCAATTGAAAATGAGTGTAGGGCCAGGGTCATGTCTTTTTGGAAGACTAAACATAAAGGACTGAATTATCATTACTGTTTTGACATAGCAAGAAGCTTTTTTCTGCTTCTTAGTCAACATAATGTCTCTTATCACTCACGCTAACAAATTAGCTAATGGCTAAGTTCAGCTGTTCACTGATCCCCTACTTTCCTTACAGAACTACATCACACTAGGACTATCCATAATTGCCTGATTTGATCTACACTGGGAAAGTAATTTGGAAAGCGAAATGTTACCACTGTTTTATGTGAACATATAGTAGTATTATACTGTATATAGGATTCCCCACAAGAAGCTCAAGAGCAAATTGAAACACGGTTTAGATAAATGGCCAGCATGGTCAGTCCTAAATTGTTTTAAATCATACTTGTCAAAAAAAGAAAGTATGATGTTGGTGTGGATTCTAATAAATCGAACTGAACTGAAATCAGTTTTGGAGCCCTATAGGGATCTAACTGAGGTCCAGTATTCATTCTCTCTGTACATGTTTCTCCTTATGTTGGATTAGTTCTTAAAAAGCAAGGAATTCGTTTACATAATGATCAGAATTAATCACTTGTTTAGAAGATACATTTTATTGCCCCCCAAAAAATCTAAATTAGTACTGCGCAGCCAGGTTTATCTGATTTTTGCTTTTCAGTCAGAGCAGGTCTAACATCTCTAAAAAGGAGGAACCAGTGGTGGTGTTCCAGACTGGTGGCACAGCACCACCATACCAGCCTACACACTGTGCCAGTTCAGCTGTTCTTAGAAGGAGAAAAGCAAAAGAATCAGCAGTCATTCCCTTTATATAATTAGTAACAGTGATAACTCACTTTATACAAAATCATCAAAAGTTGTGCTTGATTGCCACGAGCAGGGCTCAGCAGAAAATCACTGTGGAACACTGAAGATGAGGATACATTTTGTAATGTGTGTGATCTAGTGCACTCCATGTTGAATGAGCAAGTCGGTTCTACAAAAAAAAAAAATCTCCATGTAAATGTATAAATATACCAAAGAAATACTATGCTGAATATTATATATTACAGGTAAGGAAAATCTAACAAATGAATCCAACAAGAAACTCGTAACTTGTTTGGAAACATACAAGTCCGGGAGGTTTAACAACAGACAATAGAGGTTATTGTTTAACCTTAAACAACCTGAATCCATGCAAACTGGTTGTGTGTTATGATACTAAATAGATGAACCTGCTGTAAATACATATGAATGCATACACCAATTAGTGAGGAAAGAAATTTGAACCCGAGTACCATACTGAGTACACAGGGTACCTCTCATATTAACAAATGATGAGCTTACTGTAGATAACTAAAACACACACACACACACACACACACACACACTTACAATGTCTAGTACTGTTAATGACCATTCCAACCTGCATGCAGCAGTTAATGCTGTCTAGGATTATGAAGCTGTAGTGATGAGGGAAGTCTAATGGTGGAAGCTGGCTCTGGAATCTCAGCACCACTGCTTCTGAAAAGCAGCAAAGCACAGGACTATCCAAAATGTCAGCACTAAAAGGTGTTTTTTTTTATTTTATTTTTTCTTTTCATTTCAGAGTTGGGTTCAGAGTTTTGGCCAATTCCCACCCACCAGTCAGTTCTTCCCTATCATAGCACACCTACCAATCAGGGAGAGTGAAGGGTAGCACATGCTTTCTCCAAGACACGTAAAGCCAGAAAAACGCATCTCAAACTGCTGCTCATGCAGCGTCACTGGGCAGCATACCACACTTAGAGGAAAGGGCTATCCGACCATTCTATATGCATGCATTCACAGACAGCCACAGCTGGCTAGTGTCACTGCGACTGATAGAGGAGAGAGTATGCCACCCCTCTGACCCAAAGAGCACGGACAATTTTGCTCTTTTGGACTCCCGCGGCATCTTTGGACGATAATGCAAACGCTTTTTTGTTGTGCTACTAGGAAGCCCCATAAGGGCAATGCTGACCTAGTTGTGCAGTTTCCTCTCTGAAAGGCAAAAAAAAAAATGCCTGGTTCTAATCTATCTGGGTACAGCCTTGATATCAAAATCACTTAGTCAAACTGTCCCCTCCTCTCCATAACACTCCACAGCTGCACACTCCACCAATCCATAGACATATGCCAAAGGTTCCCAACCCTGGTCCTGGAGTCCTGTACATTTTAGTGTTTCCCAGCTCCTTACAAACCTGATTTAAGTAAGCGGGCTTAATTAAATTAAGCGGGCGGCTGCGGCTCCTACCCTTTCCAGGCGGACGGCAGCCACATCTCTGCTTCCCCGGCGGAAGTCAGGCTCCTCGTCTCTCTCTCTCTTTTTCTCTGGCTTGCTCTCCAGCCGCTCCTTTATCTCTCTCTCCCACTGATTAGACAGATCAGTGCCAGGTGTGCGTCCTCACAGCCTGGCCACACCCTCCTCCTCACCACACTAGCTAATTAACAGTCCTTCCTCAGTCAAAGTGGGTGTGTTATACCAGGAGGTACTCCAGAACCAAGGTTGGGAACTTGTGACTTATGCAAAGTACAGGCATTCTTTAAATCCTCCTCCATTAATCATATCTTCAGTAAAGAAAGAATGGCCAATCTGAATTATTATAGGCCAGTGGTCTGAACATCAGTGGTCATGAAATGCCTTGTCTTCAAGCTACAAGACAGTTCAGGCTCCTGTGATGTTTGTATACATCAGTTATGTTTTTAATATGGTTGTATTAAAAACAGCAAACTGTCCCTATTGAAGGTAGATCAGTGCAGATGGAGTGTAGAATCCATTTCTGAGTGTATTAACAGCTTCCTGATGGAAAGTAGGTAATATACACACCAGACCCTATCATATGAATCCATATCGATTAGCACTGGCATACCACAATAATATGTGCTCTCTCCTCTACTTAACTGACTGCATATGAATGAATGTAGCTCCAGCAACCTCTTTGTCAACCTGATCAAGTATGGAGATGACACAAACCTTATATACTAATTATTTTATAATAACAGAATTGTCAGATAGAACCTTAGAATTCCAAAGTCTTACCCTGTAGGTTACATCCCCAATAATGAGGACTATACCATATAAAGCTCAACAGACATACGGCAGCTGAAATGCAGATCATTTTTTGCAGGAAACCACCTCTCCATTTCCCCCTTATGATCACTGACAGCTGTCAATTTAGAGGAGAATTTCCAACTCCTGGGAACATCACCAGCGTCTCCAACAATTGTCAATGGGAAAACGCCACCATTTTTTCAGCATTTTTTCCGATGACAGCTGAGAAAATGTAATATTTCCAGCCATAGCCCATTTCTACAGATCCACCACTGAAGCTTTTCTCACCGCATGCATCACTGTGTGGTTCAGCTCAGGTTTTGTCTAAGCAATTTATAAACGACACTGAATTTTCTGTATGGCAGAGATGCTGACCACCCTGAGGCAATTCTCAGTATAATAGCTATATAAGACCAAGGCCAGGAAGAGAGCTGAAAAGATCATCTTTGATCCCACACACTAAGACAACCACCTGTTCCACAAACAGAAAAGAGATACTGGTCCATTAGAAGAAGCTTGCCACCAAAACTGCCCCTTCCCCATAGAAAATGAAAAATGAAATCCCACCCCCATACTACGTTTCCACAACTCAGGGAGAAAAAAAACATACAAAGGAGTATTTCAAAAAATACTGGACATACTGTCTATGTGCAAGATACTTACTAAGTTACTTGCAATGTGCAATAGGTAATCTCCCTGATATTTATCACTATTTATACTGTAATCAAGGCTTAATTTGCTTGGGAGCACACAGGAACAAAACTCTGTCACTTTTGGTTGTGCTATAATTTGATGAAAAGTATTATACAAAAAGTATTTAACTAATTTACATTACAAAAATATAACCATTAGACAGCTGCTAGTTAAGCTAATGCTTTTTGACACCTCCCCTTTTAACGTTTCATGACCATTTGAGTCCCTGACATACAGTAATGGATGAGCAGGTCAGTTGATTCTTTACTGACAGTGGGAGAATGCCTCAAATTTAGAGTAGGAAAAATTTAGAGGAGAAAAATGCAGCGGCTGCTGGGAGTGTATAATTAATTATATTCAAGTTATCCTGGCCTGGGTCACAGTGGATCCAGAGCCTATCATGGAACCATTGGGCACAAGGTGGGACAATTCACCCCAGAAGCAAAACACCATGCACACACTGATTCATACTTAGGGGCAATTTAGCATAACCAATATGTCTACATGCATGTTTTGGACAGTGGGAGGAAACACACGCAGACACAGAAAGAGCATTTGAAACTCCACATGGACAGTAACCCAAGCACAGGAGCAAACTGGGGCACCTGGAGCTGTGAGGCAGTAAAGCTACCCGCTGTACCAGCATGCCTCCGATCATATTACAAAGTATAATTGGCCATGATCTACAAAGCATTTATTTTATGAGGTCATATCATTATATCTAATGTTCCCCAAATTACATTAAATATTTGTTTGCGTGTATTTCAGGTTGAAATATTACAGTTACAATCACAGACTGTCAGATTGTGGCACTGGACCTGTACAGGACCGTAAAGACGTTTATTGGCCAGGTAAGATTTCATTTGTAAAAAATTTGACTTGTCAGTTTTTCCCTTAGCACAGACTATTTGGAAAAGAATGTTATGACCAGATTTATGACCACTGGGTCATGCAAGCATGTACAATGTAGTATTGTGCATGAATTATGAAATCTGTATACAGGAAATCAGATCCTGGCTCTGTGATAACGTATTTTCTCCTCTTCTTCAGAAACAAATAGTGCTGAGTCTGCAGAAAAATATTCCCCAGCTAGTGTATTGTGCTGCAGCAGTTTGCCATATAGCCTTACACCTGAATTGCAATAATTAAATCTCAAACAAATGGAGAAACTATGTATTTTTCTCCTAAGGATCATTCCATTTAACATTTTTTTAATCAGTATCTCTCAAAAAATTTGTTACATTAAAAGGGAGCTCAAACAAATTGTCATCCAGTTCTAGTTTTTATTGCTCTTAGTTAGTCTGTAGAAAATCTATTGTTGCCTTTGACCAACTGTGTTGTTGCACTTAATCCAAAATGGGGTTGCATATAAAGAACTTTCCAAACAAAAGAGACAAACTGTTGTTTGCATGAGTCTGGTAAGGAATATAAAAATACATAAGCAGTTAGATGATAAACACAGTCAGGTCCATAATAAAAATGTAGAAATGTCTGGTAAAGTTACAACTTTTCAACTACAGAATTTATGAGCATGCTGCACTGGTGAATGCATACAAAGAAAATACCCACATAACCACTGTAAATTATGGTGGTAGATCACTGATGCTTTGGAGCTGTTTTGTGGCTATTAGTCCAGAGCCTCTTGTGAAGATTGATGGCATCATAAATTCTGCTGCATACCAGGATATTATAGCCCAAACCTTGTTTTCCCTGTGATGGATCTATCTGCCTTAGATGACTCTGTTAACAAGATGATGACCACAAAATAACTCACATCTAAATCAGCACAAAATGGTTGTTGTTGTTTTGGTGGAACAAAGTGTGTTACAATCAATGTTGGCCATCTAACTCTCACTCGGACTTGAACCCTATTAATTACCTGTGGACTGAATTGAACAGAGTTTAAATGGTCTGCATGGAAAAGTGTCCAATATCCATTTACAAGAGTCTCTACCCTTGTTGGGTATTACAGGAGGAGACTCAATGCTATTATTTTCTCCAAGAGACTGGGACTTGGACTTCATAAAACAATAATTGTACGGGCACCAATATTTTTGAAACCAGCATTTTGCATGAAAAGCATTGAGTGACTTATTTATTTTTTTATTTGGTTTTAACGCCATGTCAGCAACCAGGCTATTCACATGGCAAACAAAGTTTCATTAATAAATATTTACAATATTAAATAAGACACTTAAAACTTATACAAGATAAAAACTGTAAAATCTGTTCAGATATAAAAATATCTATTAAACAAGTCTCTGAATAAAAGCGTTGATGGTCATAGGGGTTTGGCAAGGTATACATATGAAGGATCTTCACCAGTCAGTAAAAATGCATGTGTTAGTCTTGAATGGCCCAGTGGGCATTTGGTAATGCCTAGATTTAAAATTTTGAGAGTAATTTCTTTGGATCCTGGGGTTTATTTCATATAATTTATTGCTGTTGCACTCATTCCATCCTGATTGCCACTTATTGGTGATATGAGTTTATTAATGGCCTGAGGTCAGAGGGTGGTTTCAGACATTCCAAGATCTCCAAGTTTAATGCCTCCTTTGCAACCATATCTGCTTTTCCATTTCCCGCCAGACCAATATGTCCCGGCACCCAACAGAGGATAATGTTGAAATCCTTCTTTTGTAATCTATGCATTTTAGTCAAAATATTTATGATTATGGGATGATCGGTCTCCATGGATTCAAGTGCTTGAAGGCAAGACTTTGAGTCTGAAGCGATTAAAAAGTTTCGTCCTCAACCCTGCTCAATGTTTTCCAGTGCCAGTAGCAGCGCTCGGGCCTCAGCTGTGAAGATAGAGCTTTGTTCTGGAATACATATGCCATATTGTTGATCTCCATTCACTACTACTGCTGATACACTGTTATCCATTTTGGATCCATCCGTGAATACTGTACTATGGTGTGGGAAACTACTCTTCCTTTAGGCATTTCCATGGGTTGAATGCTATAAGTCAAAAGCAAAATATATTAATCAATAATGAACAAATTGTTTGATTATTATTCACATACTGTGACAAGTAATCGAGTAATTTCAAATGTAAACCATATACATTCATTAATCTCATCTTGAGACTCTAATTATAATCATTAAATCATTGAAGTGCCAATTATTATATGTGGGTGAGAGAAAGCTTTTTTAGGCTGCATTCTTACAGTCTTTTAGTTTAGAACAATATCATTTCATTCTCCTTTGCTTTGACATAGCCAGAGTGTAGGCTTATTTTTCCGACTGCATCCAGACACACTGTCTGACTTGAATATTTTGCCCCAGGGACAAGAGGCTCACACTTAAAATTATTTCCCTTACTACCAACCATGGCTACTATCTGCCACCCGCCCTCCCCAAAACTCTGCCCCCTTGCATGTTTGTCCTTCCACTCATTTCTCTAGGGATGCAGAGTGCATTATGGATTTCAGTGACCCAGCTGATTGAATTGGTGGCAGTGGTAGCTCAGTGGTTAAGACATTAGGCTACTGATCAGAAGGTTGTGAGTTCAAACCCCAGCACTGCCAAACTGCCACTGTGGGCCCTTGAGCAAGGCCCTTAACCCTCAACTGCTCAGTTGTATAAATGACATAAATGTAAGTCGCTCTGGATAAGGGTGTCTGCCAAATGCCATAAATGTAAATTGTCTAGTAGTTCTAGTAAACAATTCAGTTGTGTACAAGTTACTGTTTTCATGTGTTGGTGGGTTTGAAGGACAAAGGATGCAATTTTTGAAAATCCTCCTGTTTCTCAGACACTCTATCCAAACAGCTAATGACATTCTTCTTCAATCTGGTCTGTTTTTGCCCTCCACCTGTCAGCCTGCTGTTTCTGTTGATCCTCTATTCAGTTTTGACAATGATCCTGTCTGACTAACAATATGTTTTAAAGCTTGTCTGAGATGTTTGTGTTCCAAGTCCTGTTGCTTCCAATAGGTGGTGGCAAGGAGATCCTTGAACACTCTCACTCACTCATTCAATTTCAATAACCATTTTATCCTGGTAAGGGTCACGGTGGCTCTTGAGCCCATCCAGAAAATACAGTGCATGAGGTGGGAATACACCTTGGATGGATGCTAGTCCATCATAGGGCACCATGCACACCATGGGAGGTGGGAGGAAACCAATGCAGACATGTGGAGAACATGCACAGAAACTCCACAGACAGTGACAGTCACCCGAATCCCTGAACAAATTCCAAATACCTCCGGTTTTTAGCAAAGTCAAACTGGACATAATTATTTTCCAACACTGTGAATGTGTTGATCAGAATATAGAAATAAGGCTTTGCTTGTGAGTGTGCATGCACTGGTTATGCACTGGTATGCAGGCAAGTGGAACATCCTTTTTTTTTAATGATATAAAAAACACTAGCCATAACCCCCTTATCCTGCAATGTAAACAATGTTTTTGAGTTTTTTTTAGAAACTCCTCCTTCTAGAAATGCCTCCTTCTGGGTCTACCCTAAACAGTATGTGGCAGCATTGTCTGTGAACAAGAGACAGATTGACGATATACTGCTTGGAGTGCATAAACTAGTCAAAACTTGTTATAAGAGATGCAGAACATCCTTGCAAATGGTCAGGCAATCAACAAACAGAGTATACTCTTTTGCCTGCCCATTCTCCTGTTTTTGACCGCACTATTGTCTCAAGTTTTGGAATTGTCTGCCTGTCTTTTTGAAAATAAAGCACTTCCTGCAACTGCAGCCATCTCTGCCACCTGACAGTTACAGTCATGCTGTATGTAAAACAAAATGTTACCACAGCTTCATCTTACATTCATATTATGTTTCATAATGATTACTGATGGGTTAATAGATGTCTAGAACCATTATCTGCATAATTAATTTCTTTCCAAATGGCTTATAGTCCTTTCACAGGTCACCGAATAAAAAAGGCCTCTAATTTTGTTCAGGCACCTTGCTAATTTGACTGGACATGTGAGGTGTGTCATTTGAAATCTCCTGATGCAGTCATGTTTTGTTCCAAAATTACACTTGCATTACAGCCTGCTAAAAGCCAATCTTACTGCAAAAACAAGTCTAAAACTTCAGTCAGGTTTGGATAATCTATCAAGGTTAAAATAAATTTTAAAGTTTAGTAACACAAGGCAAACAATACAAAATTGGCAGGCAAAAGAAAGAAAAAAAAGACATAATACATAAGACTCAGAAACCATAAAAAGCAACCAGACCAAACAACTAAACAAAAGGGGAAAACCAAAGGACAAAAACAAGAGAATGGTAGCAAAAATCATACACAGGTATACATAAAAGGTTAAGAATTGAAGGGTAAGACAGCAAACAAGACTTATCAAAAGAACAGCTAAAACTACAGTGTAGTTTATATGAAAGGTAATAAAAACAGGTGTGTTTAATCAGAATGTAGGTGGACTTGATTTGATGCAACAGAAAAATGTGGGTGTGGGAGTGAGAAAAGGATTCTGGGAATGATAATGGGTAATAATTAGAAGCAGGTGAGCTTCATCAGAATGCTGGTGAACTTTAATGGCTGTAAATGGACGCAATTGGAATGGTGAAGTGGTGCAAGGTGCTTGTGCCACTATCCTCACCCTGATCCCCCCATCTGGACCTAGGTTACAGCTAGTAGCTTTATATTTTCTATTTTATGGTTCCTTTCTGAAGGGGAAATTTTGAGTGAGTAAGAGCAGGTTACATTTTTGTGGGTTTGCCTTGTCTTTGGGATAATATGGCACCTACCCCTACTTCGGAAGTGCCAAATTCCACCATTACAGGGTGTTTTGGATCTAGGTATTTCAGAATGGGTGCCACAGTGAAGGATGCCAAAGCGAAGCAAGTATGTTCCATTTTAAGGTGCGTGAGACTGGTTAGGTGTATCCCCTAATAAATCCTCTAGAATTGAGGGAAACCTAAAAAAACATTGTAGCATGTTGAATGCTACGTAGAAAAGGTTTAGTGAAGAACCAAAGATCTCTAAGCTGTACAAGGGCTGATGGAACTAAGGTGAGTGTGACATCATTTAAGCCGCTATAGTCATGGCATGGACATAAACCTCTCCACTTTTCTCCAAAAATGAATCTAGTGCCTGCAGGTGATTTGGAGAGCCTGATGTAACCTTGTTGATGTACTCTTAGATTTACATTTACAGCATTTGGCAGACGCCCTTATCCAGAGCATCTTACATGTATCTCATTTATACAATTGAGCAGTTGAGGGTTATCCCCTTGCTGGGATTTGAACTCATGACCTTCTGATCAGAAGTCTGACAACCACTGAGCTACCGCCACCCCTTCTACTACCACTAGGAGACAGTGGGTAGGTCAGGATCTTGGTGTTACGACACCCTCTAGCTCTATGGAACAGTCAGTAGTGGTGATGTACAGGAAATGCAGTGACCCACTTCTTATTAAAGACTGCCAAACAAAACAAGTCCCGATATTGGGCTGGAATTCCTACTTGGACCTAGTCAGTCTTTCTAATGAAGTGGATGAAAGTAAAAACTGTCATTTCATGATGCATGGTTCAAAACAGAGTCACACGACCAAGACACCAAATTCAGACATTCCCAGCAGACTTGAGTTGTCTGAGACTATGAAAGATGATGTTCCTGCTGTCAAAAGTACAGACAAAGGTCAACTCAGTATTGCTATTGTTTCTCTTCCTAAGACAGGTGGAGCCCCTTAACTTGCATCATTTTAAGAAGCTGGATATGAGTACAAGGATGATCTTCCAAGGTGGAGGGAAGAGTTGGTCTTGTTTGTCAGCGTTCAAGAAGGAGCTTGTCCAGATGGATCAAGAGGTCAATAAGAGAGTCTATAAGAGGGGTTGAGAGAGATGATAAGAGGGTTGCAGATTCATCCCGGTAAGCCAGTTCAGCGATTAGGTCAGGGTCAACACCTTCGCACAGGCTACTAAAAGGGCTGCCTTATTTCAGCCACTAGGAAGTTTAAGTCATATTTGGATGCCAAACAAAGTCACAGGATCTGCACTCACGAGAATGATCTTAAATAGTCCTAAAAAAATAAATAAATAAAAAGGCAAAATTTCTTGCGACTTTTTTATGTTCCAGACGGTGTTAGCTTGCTCAAGCATCCTCTCTGAATAAAAACAAATTAAGAATTCTATACAGGAAGACCTTGAACTTAGAGGATGTCTGGAAAAATATGGGGAATACTAACCCTAGTCATAGCAGCTCCTCTACAGTTGTTTTTCATGTTTTTCTTCTCTAATCTGAACAGCTTCACAAACAAGCTTAAGTAATCTGACTACACATATACATACAAAATTAAAATGCTAAAAATGGAATGAACCACAGATATTTATGACATACAGTTGCAATCAAAATTATTCAACCCCCATTGCAAATCAGGTTTATTGTCAAAATTTACAGACTCTCAGCTGTTTGCAATGAACAAATCAAACAAAAGCAATTGAAATAGTTCAACACTACTGTAACGTCTGACGGTATGAAACTGTTTCTGAATCAGTCTGGACTTAGCAAAGAAGTTTCTTTTTCTTTGAGCTTTAAATCCATATCTGTTTAATGACCATTCTGGCTCTAGCCTGTCTAAGAGCACTCCCCCCCCGGGGACTTCAAAAGGTGTCTGAGACTCTCCAGGCATCCCAACATGCCAATACACACGTGCACACACACACACACACACACACACACACACACACACACACACACACACACACACACACACACACACACACGAGCTTACCTTACACACACAATGGAAAAATCTCTCTTGAATGTAACGTGTAATTATATGTAATTATTCAATGCCCAAATAGTTTGATGTATTTGTGTTTGCATTGTAACGAATCAATCATTACTAGCATTATTCTTTTCCACCAGAATAATGAAATGGATCAACTTTAAACATGAAACGAAACAGAAGCGCATGCTTGGATTCAACGCACCTTTTTAAAGAAGACGAGTTTTAAGGCGTGCCCGCATTATCTACCAGAATGTGTAGTAACTCGGATGAATCTGCAACGTTTAAAAATATTCTCCACCAGTTACAATTCATGTAACAAATTTAAAAAATGTTTAACATGTTTAAATGTATTCTCCAATTTATATAAGGAATTAGCTCGGATGGTGTGAAATATATCTATATATCTAATCAACGCGTGTTGTGACCAGTTATAAATATACATCAGCCATGAAAGGGAATTCATGTATGTGCACATATACATATAGATAATTAACTACAACGGATTATAATTAATTATGACTATGTATGTGGCCTAGATCAGCTTTATGAACTCTAAAGAGGGAGTTTATCCTTCTGGCCAGGAAGAATTAACTCACGAAGTTTGTTATTAAAGATTAGAGCGGGTAACGAGATCTTATGGAGCGTTTAAGGGACTAATCATGTGACAAAACAGAGACAAATCAAGCGTGGTGATAATAGATTTTAATAGCTAGATGTAACAATGGATACACACAACTAACTCTAAGCAAACATACATATGTACATCTATATACAAGGAAAGAAAAGGGATAGAGTGAAAGTAATGAAGTAAAATGGAAGCAGACAAAAACACAACTAATTAGCCTTTTTCAAAAACCAGCAACGGACTTGAAACTCCTGTAAACAGGGGTACAATCTTAAACGCAGATATAGGTTCATTAACTATACTTGCATGGCTTCGGTTTTGAAAGTTTGCGCGAGGTCGTGTAGAGTTCGCTGGTTCGTTGTGCCATTTGCAAAAAGGCGTGGCGTGAAGCGGTTGCATCCTTTGTCCGGGAGAGAGAGAGATCCTGGCTTCCTCTTCCGGGGCACGTGGCCCCAGGGGAGAGAGAAACCGGAAGAGTGTCGAAGTGAAGTTGAAGAGTGACGAAGAAAAGACTGAACTGAACTGTTTCAAAGCGTGGTGTTGTTTTAAAGACAACACCAACACACACGCCTCTTTGGGCTATGGGCCAATCAGGAAGTTGGATTTGCATGTCCGGATGAACTCTCTTTGTCTGGTCTCAGACCCTAATTTAAATGTCCAGGGACGAGCCGGTTTATACCATATTATATATGAAATTACGAGTAAGCATGAAATAATGTATCCCATTGCAATATGATATGCATAATCAATCAGGGTATCTCGAGACGATTAACTACATACCAAATTCGATGGACTTGTAAAGAATATTACAAATAAAACCTGGTTACAGACATTTAAAATGATATGCTAAATTAAAACTATCTAAAATCATTAAGGTTAGTTACATAAACACACAATATATGTAAACAAGATAACATCACACTATTTAGGCATCGAATAATTACATATAATTACACGTTACATTGAAAAGAGAGAGATTTCTCCATTGTGTGTGTAAGGTAAGCTTTTGTGTGTGTGTGTGTGTGTGTGTGTGTACCAAGGGGGGGAAGTGTCGCATTCCGATGGGGCATCTGGTGCAGAGGTTAGAGTGGTCATTAAACAGATAGGGATTTACAGCTCAAAAGAACAAAAGAAACTTCTGTGCTAAGCCCAGGTTGATTCAGAAATCAGTTTGATACGTTCAGACGTTACAGCATGTATTGTGTGCCTATGTAACCAAGCTAGGATGATTGTGGATAGTTTAATTTAGAATATGATTTTAAATGTCTGTAACCATGTTTTACTTTTAATATTTTCTAATCACACCGAATTTGGTATCTTGTTAATCGTCTCTTGATGTTCCGATTGATTATGCATATCATATTACGATGGGATACATTATTTCATGCTTTTTCTTAATTTCATATGTAATACAGTTTAAACCGGCTCCTCCCAGGACATGCAAATTCAGGTCTGAAACCAGACAAAGAGAGTTCATCCCGCCAATAAATCCAGCTTCCTGATTGGTCAATACCCCAGAGAGGCGTGTGCATTGGTGTTGTCTTTAAAAACAACAACACACACTGAAACTTTTTCTCTTCTGGAAAAGTCTCTGCTTCCTGCTTTTTCTGTTTCCGGCACCCTTGCCTTCGGTTTCCGGCTGCCGGAAAGGTAGAGCGCGAGGTCGGCAACAGCCACTCTCTCTCCCGGACAAGGATGTAACCGCCTCACGGCCCACGCCTTTTCAAACAGCACCAGGAACCCGCGGACTCCGGCTCGAGCTCGCTCGATTCTCGAGCGCCTCTTTCAACACCTAAGCCATGCAAGTATAGTTAATTGATCTATAGATGCATCTTCCTTAAGAGTGTACCCCTGTTTTCAGGAGACTAAGTTCGTTGCTGGTTTGAGAGAGGCTAACCGTTCTGTTTTGTCTGCTATCTTTTTTATTTATTTATTTAATTACTTTCTTTCTATACTTTCTCTTTTCTTGTATATATGTATTGTTTGCTTAGAGTTAGTTGTGTGTATCCATAGTTATGCTTCACTTATTAAAATCTATTATCACCACGCTTGATTTTCTATGTTTTTGCTCACGGGGTGAAGTCACTTAAGCGCTGCGACCCTGCTACATGCTCTATTTTAATAACAAAACGGAGAATCCTTCCTGGCCAGAAGGATAAACTCCCTCTTTAGAGTTTATAATTCTAAAACTAGACTACAGCTAATTCTACAAGCTGATCTAGACCAAACATATAGTCATAATTAATTATAATCCGTTGTGGTTAATTATCTATATGTATATATACACATATTAATTCCCCTTCATGGCTGATGTATATTTATAACTGGTCATAACACGCCTTGATTAGATATATAGACATATTTCACGCCATTTGAGCTAATTCGTTACATAAATTGGTGGAGAATATATTTCAACGTTTTAAACATCTTTTAATTTGTTACATAAATTGGTGGAGAATATATTTCAACGTTTTAAACTCTTTTAATTCATTACACTACAAATGCTTCAAGTGGTTTCCCCAAATTCAACTGAAAATGCAAACTGGAGAAATGACTTCTCCAGTTTCAAAATTATTCAACCCCTTCATGGCAAGCATCTTTAGTACTTAGTAGAGAACTCTTTTGCTGTTATGACCGGCTTCAAACGAGATGCATAGCCAGACACCAGCTTCTGGGAGTCTTCCTGAGGAATCTTAGCCCATTCCTCATGAGCAATGGTGTCCAGTTCAGTAATATTCTTGGGTTTGCGTGCTGCAACCGCCTTCTTCAAATCAAAAAGTCAGGTAACTGTGATGGCCCTGTAGAATCTTCCAGGACTTCATTTTCTCTAAGGATTTCCTAATACTTCAATGAATCCATCTTGCCTTCCACACGCTGCAGGTTTCCAGTGCCAGAGGATGCAAAGCAGCCCCAGAGCATCACCAAGCCACCACCACGCTTGACTGTGGACAGAGTGTTCTTTCTTCATTCTTCTTTCTCCAGACATACCGCTGATCCATCGTGCCAAAAAGTTCCAGTTTTGTTTAATTGCTCCACAGAACAGAAACTTCTGTGGCTTATTTACAGTGGGTATAAAAAAGAATCACCGCCCTTTAAAATAATCACATTTTGTTGCTTTTCAGCCTGAAATGAAGATGGACACAGTTTTTGTTTTATCCAGCTATATTTACTCAGTGCAACTTATAACATCCAAGTGAAAGATATAACACCAACATGTCAGAAAAAAAATAATAATAATACTAATTAAAAAAAAAAAAAACAGAATCACTGAGTTGGAAAAAGGATCACCCCCCTCCAAAAAATGACTTCTAAACTCAATAAGGTGTAGCTACTCACTTTCTCAATGCCATACAGAGCCATTTGACTCAGTTGTGGTCATTTTGATAAGCTCAGCATGAAAAGAGCTTTCCTGGAGCATTTTGTAGTGCAACTGAAGCAAACAATCAACTATGGGTGGCAAGGCACTGTCAAAAGATCTCTGGGATAAAGTTGTGGACAGGCACAAGTCAGGAGATGGATACAAAAAAAAAAATTCAAAGGCTTTATCAATGCCTAGAAGCACAGTGAAGTCTATTATTAAGACCCTACCTGGATCAGGACTTTGCTCCAAACTGGATGAAAGAGCCAGGAGGAAACTGGTCAGAGAGGCTACCAAGAGGCCTACAGCAACTCTGAAGCAGTTGCAGGAATTTATCACAAAGAGTGGTCACTGTGTACATGTGAAAACAATATCACAAATTCTCCACAAATGTGGCTTGTATAGGAGGGTTGCAAGAAAAAAGCCACTCCTCAAGAAAGGCCACATGAACGCACCTTGAAGATTCAGAGGCCACATGGAAAAAGGTGTTATGGTCAGATGAGACTAAAATTGAATTATTTGGCCTCAACACCAAACGATATGTCTGGCGGAAATCCAATACAGCTCACCATCCAAATAACACCATTCCTACAGTAAAGCATGGAGGTGGAAATATCTTGTTATGGGGGTGTTTCTCTGCAGCAGGAACTGGAGCACTTGTCATGATAGAAGGAAAATGGATGGGGCAAAATACCATCAAATTTTTGAGGAAAATCTGCTGCCCTCTGCCAGAAAGTTGTCAATGGGAAGAAGGTTTACCTTCCAACATGACAATTTCCCAAACACACAGCAAAACTGACCACACAGTGGTGGAAGGGGAAAAAAAGGTGAATGTTCTTGCATGGCCTAGTAAGAGCCCAGACTTAAACCCCATTGAAAATCTGTGGAATGACTTGAAGACTGTAGTCCACAAAATTTAACTGAAATTGAGCAGTTCTGCAAAGAATAGTGGGCAAATATTGCAAAGTCTAGATGTGCAAAGTTAGTAGAGACATATCCCAACAGACTAAAGGTTGTAATTAAAAAATTACGGCAAATTAAAGCAAGGGGTTGATCCTTTTTCCAACTCAGTGATTCTGTTTTTTTTTTTTTTTTTTTTAATTTCTGACATTGGTTTTTATGTCTTTCACTTGAATGTTATAAGTTTCACTGAGTAAATACAGCTGGATAAAACAAAAACTGTGTCCATCTTCATTTCAGGCTGAAAAGCAACAAAATGTGATTATTTTAAAGGGGGTGATTCTTTTCTATACCCACTGTATATGATTTTGAGCCAACTTTTCTTGTGCATTTGGGTCAGTAGTGATGTACGTCTTGGAGTTTTGGCATGGAAACCTTCTGCGTTTAGTACGTGCCATACTGTGCTCACTGAAACCTCAGTGCCTGTTGCCACCAAGTCTTTCTGCAGGTCTTCTGCAGTCACTCGAGGGTTTTTCACAACCCACCTTCTCAGAAATCTGGTTGCAGCCACCGACAGCTTCCTTTTTCTGCCCCATCCAGGTATTTCATGTATTTTCTGCCCCTAGCCAGTTCAGGTATTTCATGTGTTATAGCTCAAGCACACCTGGTGCTACTAATGAAGCCCTTGATTAGTTGGATCAAGTGTGCTTGAGACAACACCTGTTTTGCATATTTGTGCTGTCGTGAGGGATTCTATTCAGGGGGTTGAATAAATTTGAGACTGGAAAAGTCATTACAAGTTGCATTTTCAGTTGAATTTGGGGAAGCCACTTGAAGCATTCGTTGTGTTGAACTATTTCAATTGTTTTTGTTTGATTTGTTCATTGCAAACAGCTGAAAGTCTGTAAATTTTGACAATAAACCTGATTTGCAATGTTGAATAATTTTGATTGCAACTATAGTCTATTTGTGTATGTTCTCCGAAGAATTCAGTGAACTAAGCATTTTTCAGCATCCAACAAAGAATTTAATCGCTTGAAATCAATGATTTACCATAGTTAAAACAAGGAATTCCTAAAGAGATGTTGACTAATGATGCAGCACTGTTATTTTTACAACCAAGCTACTAATAGCAACAAACTCTAATGTTTGCACAGGCTCTGAGGCTGAGCATTTCATCAGAGACACCAGTGAAAACTGAGCCCATGATTTACTCTTGGCCCCTCTGCTCCTTTACAAGGTGTAGTAAATATTTAGCAGGCTGACCTCAAGTTCTTAGCAAGTGTCAAGCTCTGTCATAAGCAGTGTGTTTTGAGCCGAACTGCAGTGTGGAACAAATAGATTTTCTGCCTGAACCAATACGCCAGACCCCAGAGACTCTTCTTTCTCACACTGCCTCTCCACACAGTTACCTGCTGTTCCCTGTCTACTCACTCTCCCATCTGGAACCACAGCTGGAAAACACACTCCTTTAACAAAAGCAGAAAATATATAATATATATAGGCTTCAGTACAACTTTATAATGTGTCAAATTCTGAGATACAGAGTCTATGTGTGGTACAGGCATCAGTATCCTGTATCAGGATTCCCCATGTTTATTAAATGATCTTAGTGATGTCATGCAGTTATCACACCAATTTCTGTGCACTATGGGGCAATATATCCCTAGATAGTAGGGGTGGGAATCTTTGGGCACTTCACAATCCGATCCAATTCCAAAACGATTCTTGATACACATTTATTCCCTAATTAATTCTTCTGCTGTGCAAATACATCAACTTTACATTTTAACCAAAATTGGAGTTTCTATACTTTTTGTTTATAGTTGGAATCTCTGTATAACAGTCATTTATAAGGATTACAGTACTTATGTATTACAGTACTTATGGGGGAGAGATACAACTGCACACGTGAGAGCAATGCAGAGAGAAGGGGAGTGTGAGGAGGTGGCTGCTCTCCACTTATATTTCTTTTTGTTCCCTTTTATTTTATGACGGAGTTGGTCGTTAAACACTTCTCCACTCGTCTTCATGTATGTGGAGGAGGAATCGCTATGATGATGATTAATTCGCCAGCATACGTACGCCGGCATACGTACCTCCTCCACATACATGAAGACGAGCAGGGAAGCGTTTAACAACCAACTCAGTCACAAAATAAAAGGAAACAAAAAGAAATAAGTGGAGAGCAGCTATCGCATCACACACCGCATCTCTCATTCTCTCTGTGCTCTCTCACCCGCGCTCTCGCATGCACAGTTGTATTTCTCCCCCATGAGTCCCATAATCCTTTTAAGTGATCGTTACAGTGCACAGTCGTGCTTTGAATTGAATGCAGAATGGATTCTGAATTGAATGGAGAATCGATTCTGAATTTCTGAGAATCGATTCAGAATTGTTAGAGAAAGAATCAAGAATCAAGTTTTTCTCCCATCCCTACTAGATAGTGTCTACTGGATTTTTTTTAATTTAGTAGGGTGTTGTTCACATTGCTCCAGGAACTGCACCATAAACCTCTTGAACATCAAGGAAGGAATATGTGCATGAGGCATTGGCATTAGGGTATATTCATCCTTCCACTTCCCCGACCATTTGTGGAGAAAAAGGATGGGGCGTAAACCCTGCATTGATTACAGGGGTCTCAAAGCTATCACATAAAAAGAGGATGATAAATAAAATCAATTAAATTACTAAATCTGGCCAGTACAAATATCTAGTCATGTCATCTAGACTGGTTAATGCCCCTTCAGATTGTCCAGCCTTTGTAAATGTATTATTTTGAGAATGATTAATCCTTGAGATTACTGAGGATGGTACCACTTACAAACCATAAAGATGGCTTTGGACCTCAATTCATATGAACAGTTATGCTATGATGGCTTTAGGACTGCAATTGCCACAAACAGTTTGGCACTCAAGTCTGCATCAGTGAACAGTGGTGAAGTTCAACAAAACAGACTTCATATAAAAACTGTAATGAATTTTCATGGTTTCACAACTGCTATTTGACCATGTAGTATTGGTACATTTGTAGAAGGGATTTATTTATTTATAATTGCACTATTCTGTGTTACCCAGATGAGGATGGGTTCCCTTTTGAGTCTGGTTCCTCTCAAGGTTTCTTCTTCATATCGTCTCAGGGAGTTTTTCCTTGCCACCATTGCCTCTGGCTTGCTCATTGGGGATAAATTCATAAATTTAAAATCTATGTCCTGAATTTATATATTTCTGTAAAGCTGCTTTGGGACAATGTCCATTGTTAAAAGCGCTATACAAATAAACTGAACTTGAACATGAACCTCTTTTTGACTGTGTACATTGGGCATTATTTTTTCCACTCTCAAAGTTTGAAGAAGAGACTTCATAGATAACCCCATAGTTTCAAAGAGAAAGAGAGATTCATAGAATTTGCAAACTACTATCAGAGACCACTTAAAGGCCTAAAGAAGAACATCCAGACTCATCCACTCACAGTCCCAGGGATAGGCCCTGTTGGAGCAGTGGTTTGGCTTCTGGAGCTGTCCAGCAGAGTCATGATCCAAGACTTGTAGGTGATCTCTGGCACGCTTTATAGTTCATTTCCTGTTTCAAGAGTATTTAGAGTTCAAGCACTCATTGTGAAGTTTTGTCACTATTAGCGATTGTGTTCTGAGCGTTAGTTTGCTGTTTTGACCCTTTGCCTGTTCTTCTACCCTTTGGGCCTGTTGTAAAATGTTTACATGTGCTCTGACCACTGCCTGTGTCCTACTACTTTACTACTCTAATACTCTGAGTCTGGTTGTATACAATAATTAATGTAACAATGACAGTTTCCTGCAGAATGTAACTGTATCAATGACTCAATGATCCCTATGCAAGCAGTGATGATGGAAACTCTAGGACTCCTTTCACACCTCAAATTTATATATATATATATATTACAGTGCCCTCCACTACTACTGGCATCCTTGGTACATATGAACAAAGAAGGCTATGAACAATTGTCTTTATTGTTTAACCTTTTGATCTTTTGTCTAAAAAATTCACAAAAATACTCTGCTGTCATGGATATCAAACAATTGCAAACAAAAACGCAGGTTTATCAAAAAAATCTTTTCTAAATATAGGTGTGCAACAATTACTGGCACCCTTTTAGTCAATACTTTGCCAAGATAACAGCTCTGAGTCTTCTCATATAATGCCTGATGAGTTTGGAGAATACATGGCAAGGCTTCTGAGACCATTCCTCCATAAAGAATCTCTCCAGATCCTTCAAATTTCAAGGTTCATGCTGGTGGACTCTCCTCTTCAGTTGACCCCACAGGTTTTCTATGGTTTTCATGTCAGGGGACTGGGATGGCTTTGGCAGGACCTTGATTTTGTGGTGAGTAAATAATTTTTTGTGTTGATTTTGATGTATGTTTTGGATCATTATCCTGCTGGAAGATCCAACCACGGCCCATTTTAAGCTTTCTGGCAGAGACAGTCAGGTTTACATTTAATGTTGATATTTGATAGAGTCCATGATGCCATGTATCCAAAAAAAATTATCAGGTCCTCTGACAGAAAAACAGCCCCAAAACATTAAAGAGCGACCACCATATTTAACCGTGGGCATGAGGTACTTTTCCATATGGCTACCTCTCTGTGTGCCAAAACCACCTCTGGTGTTTATTGACAAAAAGCTCTGTTTTGGTTTCATCTGACCATAGAACCCGATCCCATTTGAAGTTCCAGTAGTGTCTGGCAAACCAAAGAGACTTGAGTTTGTTTTTGGATGACAGTAGAGGCTTTTTTCTTGAAACCCTTCCAAACAACCTGTGGTGATGTGGGTGACTTCAGATCGTAGTTTGTGACCACAAGATGCAACTAACTTCTGTAATTCTCCAGCTGTGATCCTTGGAGATGGTGGAAATGGGCATTGCTATTTTCTTATAGCCACTTCCCATTTTGTGAAGCTCAACAACCTTTTGCCACACATCACAGCTATATTCCTTGGTCTTACCCTTTGCTATGAATGACTAAGAGAATTTGGCCCATGTGTTACCTCATATTTATACCCCTGTGAAAGAGGAAGTCATGGTTGAACAATTTCCTGTTCCTAGTCACCCAGGTGTACTAAAAAAAAAATGTAAAATATCAATGGGAATATAATTCAAATAAATTTTTTTCATATGAATTCATAGGGGTGCCAATAATTGTTGCACACCTATATTTAACAAAGATATAATTTTTTTGGATCAACCTGTGTTGTGTTTGGAATTGTTTGATATCCATGAGAGCAGAGTATTTTTGTGAATTTTTTTTAACAAAAGATTAAGCAATAAAGACAATTTGCCACAGCCTTCTTTGCTCATATTTACCATATTTACAATATTACTGGATATTATATATATATATATATATATATATATATATATATATATATATATATATATATATATATATATATATATATATATATATATATTATAGTAAACACAAAACAAAACAATTGTAGCACAGTAGAGTTAATAAATCTGTCTAAATGTTGTCGCTTCTAGAATTCCCATAAGAATTACTGTCACTGTACCATAATATTGTGATCCCAAGCTCCCAAACAGCAGCTCACTTACAGCACTAACATAATGTTAGCTGAGCCTATTAATTGACTTGCTATATAACTTAATAAAATAAAATAACATTGGAGGAAATATTCTGGTATTTTCTAGTAAAATATTTTGTCTTATTTCCCACCAAAACCCAAATGTGTACAGTCAATCATATTTATTAAATACCGATTACAGTCCACTGTCCACTGTCACTGGCATGTCTTGATCAGTCAGTGAAAAATACAAAGAACCAAGGACAGTATTTATTACAACCCCAATTCTGAAAAAGTTCGGACAGTATGGAAAATGCTGATAAAAACAAAGAGGGGTGATTTGTAAATGTACTTTGACTTGTAAACCAAAAACATATAAAGACAAGATATTTGATGTTTTACCTAATCAACTGCATAGTTGTTTTTTTTAAGATAAACATTTACTCTGAAATTGATGCATGCAACACATTCCAAAAAAGGTGGGACAGGGGCAATTTAGGACTAATATCGATGTGACAAGTTGAAATAAGAAGGTGATGTGAAACAGGTGAGGCAATCGTCTAATCATAGTATATAAGGAGCCTCCAAAAAAGGCCTAGTCCTTCAAGAGCAAGGCTGGGTCGAGGCTCGCCAATCTGCCAACAGATGCGTCAGCGAATAATCCAACACTTTGAGAGCAACATTCCCCAAAGACAAATTAGCAGGATTTTGGGCATTTCACTTTCTACAGTTCACAATATAATTAAAAGATTCAAGGGATCCAGTCAAATCTCGGTGCGTATAGGGCAAGGCCAAAAACCACTTCTGAATGTGCGTGATATCTTAAAAACCGTCTGTAATGGATAACCTGACAAGTGCTCGGGAATACTTTGGTAAACCTTTGTCAGTCAACACCATTCACTGCTGCATCTACAGATGCAAGTTAAGGCTTTACTATGCAAAGCAGAAGCCATACATCAACACTGTCCAGAAGCGCCGCCAGCTTCTCTGGGCTCTGTTTCATCTGAGATAGACAGTAGCACAGTGGAATCGTGTTTTGTGGTCCGACGAGTCAACATTTCAACAAATAGTTTTTGGACAAAACAGTCGTCGTGTTCTCCGGGCCAAAGAGGAAAAGGACCATCCAAGCTGTTATCAGCGTCAGGTCCAAAACCCAGCATCTGGGGTGTGTCAGTGCCCATGGCATGGGTAACTTGCACATCTGTGAGGGCACAATTAATGCAGAAAGATATGTACACATTTTGGATTAACATATGCTGCCATAAAGAGCAGGACAACGCCAACGCATGGTTACGTAAGCAGTGTAACGTCTGAAAGTATCAAACTGATTTCTGAATCAGCCTAGATCTAGCAGAGAAGTTTCTCTGTGTCTTTGAGCCATGAATCCTTATCTGTAACCCCCCTCCGGTCTTCACCAGATGCCATCGGAATGCGACACGACCCCCCTCTTCAGACACACACACACACACACACAAACACACACACACAAAGCACACACAATGGGAGAATCTCTTTTCAATGTAACATGTAATTATATGTAATTATTCGATGTCCAAATAGTGTGATGTTTTCGTGTTTGCATATATTGTGTGTTTATGTAACATAACTATAACGATTTTAGATAGTTTTAACTTAGGATATTATTTTAAATGTCTGTAACCATGTTTTACTTGTAATATTGTTTACAAGTCCATCGAATTTGGTATGAGGTTAATCGTCTAGAGATACCCTGATTGATTATGCATATCATATTGCAATGGGATACATTATTTCATGCTTTTTCTTAATTTCACACATAATACGGTTTAAACCAGCTCCTCCCTGGACATGCAAATCCAGGTCTGAGACCAGACAAAAGAGTTCATTCCGCCAACAAATCCAACTTCCTGATTGGCCCATAGCCCAAAGAGGCATGTGTGTTGGTGTTGCCTTTAAAACAACACCACGCTTTGAAACTCTCTCTCTTCAGTCTCTCTCCACCCTCTTCACTCACACTCTTCAAATTCACTTCTACACTCTTTCCGGCTTCTCTCCCCCGGGGCCACGTGCCCCGGGAAGAGGAAGCCAGGATCTCTCTCTCCCAGACAAAAGATGCAACCGCCTCACGACGACCCAGCGAACTCTACACGACCTCGCACGAACTTTCAAACTGAAGCCATGCAAGTATAGTTAATGGATCTATATCTGCGTTCGTTGCTGGTTTTGAAAAAGGCTAATTAGTTGTGTTTTTGTCTGCCTTTCCCTTTTATTTCATTACTTTCTCTCTATACCTTTTCTTTCCTTGTATATAGATGTACATATGTATGTTTTGCTTAGGGTTAGTTGTGTGTATCCATAGTTACATCTAGTTATTAAAATCTATTATCCCATGCTTGATTTTCTCTGTTTTTGGTCACGTGATAGAGTCCCTTCTTCACTGCATAAGAGTCTCGCTACCCGCTCTGAAAACAGAGATTTCCTTCCTGGCCAGGAGGATAAACTCCCTCTTTAGAGTTCATAATTCTAAACTAGACTACAGCTAATCCTAAAAGCTGATCTAGACCACATACATAGTCATAATTAATTATAACCCGTTGTAGTTAATTATCTATATGTATATGTGCACATACATGAATTCCCTTTCATGGCTGATGTATATTTATAACTGGTCACAACACGCGTTGATTAGATATATAGATATATTTCACGCCATTCGAGCTAATTCCTTATATAAATTGGAGAATACATTTAAACGTGTTAAATATCTTTTAATTCATTACATGAATTGTAACTGGTGGAGAATATTTTTAAATGTTGCAGATTCATCCGATTTACTACAGATTCTGGTAGATAATGCGGGCACGCTTTAAAACTCGTCTCCTTTAAAAAGGTGCGTTGAATAAAAACGTGCGCTTCTGTTTCATTTTTCATGTTTAAAGTTGATCCATTACATTATTCTGGTGGAAAAGAATAATGCTAGTAATGATTGATTCGTTACAGCAGAGAGTGCGGGTGTTAGCATGGCCTGCCTGCAGTCCTGACCTGTCTCTGATTAAGGATATGTGGTACATTATGAAGCAAGAAGAAGAAATGCATAATGGGTGAATGGGAGAAAATTCTGCTTGCTAAACTTCAGTGTCTTCAGTGCCCAAATGTTTAATAAGGGTTATTAAACGAAAAAGTGATGTTACACAGTGGTAAACAGTCAACTGTCCCAACTTTTTTGGAGTGTGTTGCAGTCATCAGATTTGAAATGAATGTATATTTTCAAAAATAAATTAAATTCACAAAGTAAAACATCAAATAATGTGTTAATAATGTGTTTTTAATATATTACAGGGTGAATTGAATTTTCAAATGATTTTTTTTTTTTTTTGCATTTTCCATACTGTCCCAACTTTTTCAGAATTGGGGTTGTAATAAATACTGTCCTTGGTTCTTTGTATTTTTCACTGACTGATCAAGACATGCCAGTGACAGTGGACTATTGTAATCTGTTACAATCTAATTTTCTTAACATAATGTCATTCAAAAGTATTTGAATACACTGCAGTTTTAGAAGGAAAAAGAAATGAAAAGAATGATTCTGTGGTTCTTTGAATAGGTGAGGGTTGATAGCTTCTTACAATGGTGCTACATTAAATCCTTTCAACACTGAAACTTTAGATTTAACTTTTTTTTAATGACAACGTATTAACATTTCTTGATTACCTTCAAGCAAATGGCTCATTAAAAAAAAAAAAACAACTTGTTTGTGACTGTTTAAGTGAAAATATTCTAAATCTAATTGGAAAAGGTCTGAACCTAGATCATTATAATTAGACACAACATACATTTGTCTTCTAATTGATACTAGCTCTGTTTATGGGTCTAATAGACTTAATTATTTTACCCTGCCTTTAATAAACCACTAATTTGAGTCCCATTAAGTCCTGAGAGCTTTCCAGTTAATACACTTTTAAATACAAAGATTCAGCTCTTCAGTAGAAAACTTGATTCAAATTTCCCTTATTTAATTACCAGTCTGAAGCTTTTTGTACGAATGCAATAAAACATCAATCTCCAGGTGTAGAAAAAAAAAATAGTTAGCACTACTCACAACAACCAAAACTATATTCTTTCCGTCAAAGCAATTTTAATAAGCCTTCACAGTTTTAATCTTACCAACATAAATTGCTTTAATTGGCAGTAACATGATAGATGAATATTATGGACTCAGATCAGCATGGCCAAATTGTTTGCTATAAAAAGACACAAGTTAATGCTGGAATTTCCCCCAGGCAGCACCAAGTATAATTATTAAAATTGACCCAAATCAGTTAGCGTGTCTGACAGGACAGTTCAGGGTACCAAACAGCTAGTGGCACGGTTAAGCAATGAAAGTGGGTCACTCACTGGAGCAGCAAGCAATGCAACATCCCCTGCATTCTAAACATATATGCAACTAACACATCCAGAATGAATAAGAAAACCACACACACAAAAAATAAATCACAAAGGTGACATCTCTCTTTGACTGTTCATGTACATCTAAATGAATGCATATGAAATAATGTTAATACTGGAAAGAATGGTTGAGGATAATTGTAGAGTGTGTTTAATGAAGGATTAGACGCACTATAGTGGTACAAATTGTAGTTTAGACTCATTTTCCTACATGTCAGTTAATTCACTCTAAATGAAATGAATGTTGCAAGTAATTAAAAAAGCCTCAATCTAAAATAGTACACAGGTCTTTACAGAGAGCATGACGAGAGGAGGACGTAAGAATGCAGTGGTATGATTAATAACTCTGGAAAGTAAAGAAATTAAAAACAAAAAAAACATTGCAGTTGACAGACTAATCTGGATCTTATCATACTTAGTACGCAAGCAAAAGCTGAGTGTAAACCTCAGTCCAGTGTGCTCAAAGATTGAGAGACTGCCAGCACTGAGTATACCTTTTATCTGTTCATTAAATAAAGCTTCATAACTTTGTCATTCCTAATTCATACAGGGACACAAACTTCTGGTAGGGAAATGACAAGACACTGAGGCACATCAGTATGCCTGAAGTGACTATAGACAAAGCAGTCCTTCCAGGATTTTGCAATTGCAGAATTTCCGCAGATTTCGGCCAAGACGCATCATGTGACGTCATTACAAGGTGCATTCACGGTGTTAAAGTGAAAAAAAAATCCTGAGCCTGAACTTTTTTTTTTTGGGTTGGGGGACTTATCTTCAATGCAATGGCACCATTTATTTTCAAGTATTATGGCTGTATGTTCAAATTGTAACTGAAATATGTAAATAATGTAAAATAAATAAACAGATATTGACGATAATAACAAAAATACAGTAACAAGAGCTTAAAGTGCTTAAAAAACTGGTAAACTGAGACTGAGATGGACAGATTCACTTCTCTTCAATGATTATGCTTTGCACCATTTATTTTAAAGTACTATGTCAACTAAAGTGTTTTCTTCTGAACAATAACAAGTGCTTAAAGTGCTTAAATAGCTAAAGAACTGAACTGGTAAACTGAAGATTAGAAGTGAAATCAAGGCCATTATCACTTATTTTTTCTTTTTTTCCAGGTTGTAAGCAAAGTCCTGCAAACTCTTCCTTTTTAAGACATTTGGACCAGAAGGGGGAAGAGCTGGTCCAGCGGAGGCTGAGGGTATGGCTGGTCCAGAGGCCAGTCTTTTTTCCTCTCATGACTGCACAGCTGTCAAGGAGGATGCTGGTCACTTGTCTCCACTCAAGACCATTAGACTGCAAGCCATCTTTAAGTTCCAGCATAAGTGCTTGGGCATTGGCAATGTTGACTTTTCTGCTTGCCAGATGTTGTGTTATTACTCTGTTGCTTTCATTATCAAAAAAGCGAACAAGCACATTGAGTATTTTATCCATATTCAAGGTTGTTGCTTCATCAACATTGAGTGAGAACAAGCATTTTTTTAGCTTCTCAGACAAACATTTTTTGAACTGTGGTGCAATGCCATGAGTGTTCATGTAACTCGCATGTTGATTTGAAACCGACAGGCTAGTTAACGCTTTTTTGTCTTCTGCTAGTTTTCTACAGAGGGTGACCAGTGGCTGCGAAATTGTGAATGACAAGTCATGTTCCGTGATAAATGTGCACAAACGTATTTTTAAGTCGCAGACACGGTCAGTCAGACAACGGTGTGTCAGCTGTAACAGTTGCTCCCGGCAACGTCGTGATAAGTTTGAGTGCACGGGCGGCGGCTCTGTGACCGGGGTCTAATTCATGACGAGCAAGCACTTTCTTACCGCTGCTGGCATATAGTAGCTTCCTCGAGCAAAGCACCAGGCTCTCAGTTTCTGGCACCAACTGCCAAAAGGCTCGCCATCTCTACCTTTTTCTATAATCCACGCCCAGCGCCATTTATTTTTGAGTTCTTTATCTATGGGTAGCACATCATCCCCAGGCTTCATAAACCCACGCTCCATGCTTTCACCGACAACGCTAACGTGACGTATGGATCTCAATCACACGGTGTTGCCAGGACCCGCCCTGCTCTGCTTCTGATAGGCTTGTAACGTTAGTTAGCGCTGCGTTCCTCTCATATGAATAGTAGGTGAAATCAATTGACTCGAAAATATTAAACTGCGTGCAAGTTCCCAATTTTTTCCCCCCTCACGGCCACACGCCGGAGATCCGGCACGGTGCCGGAATACTTTAAGCCCTGAACACTGCCACAGCCCCTTTTGATTCATGTGCATTGAACATGAGTACAACTAAAAAGTCTCATTTACCAACAAACATAACTCTGAAAGACCGTGCAAAACAATTTCGTGCAATTGCAATTTCGTCAATTCAAGTAGTTTTCTGCAAAAAAAAACAAAAAAAAAACAGAAAAAACTCCACAAATTGCATCACAATTTTTTTTTTTTAATAAAAAAGGCGCAGCAAAATCAATCCTGTACGGACTGACAAAGGGACGTGCATAACACTGAAGCTTATGAGGTAGAGAGAGCTAGTGCAGTGCATACTGCATGTGTCCTATTCAGGTGAAATGACCTTTGAGAGGAGCAAATGATAGATTTAAAGACACAAGTCTAAGTGTCTGCTCAATATCTTTGATTAGAGACATGGAAATATCTCTCAACAATTCAGTATATGAGAAATGGCAAAGGTATGAGGCCAGTATCTAATAATAGCCTGAGCTTTAGGGATTCAGCTCAACAACATCTACTGCAGTTATAGGACAGCACAAAATTCAGAACAGAATTTGTAGGATTTTGATATCAATAAGGCAAAATGCACATTACTAATTAGATTGTTTAAATGGAAAAAATACTACAGGAGATGTACAAACTGTACATTTTATAACAATATATTTTACTGCCATTTTCAATTTAGAAATTATAATTCAGCTGTTTATCTATTGACTGTCAAATTGAGACTACATTAATATCAATATATAATAATGAAAAAAACCTACTTTGTAACACATGCTTTTCCTTAAGGCTAAAATGTTTGTGTTTGAGTCAGAAGCAGAGAGTATGTTTTATATTCTGTAAGTAGGAGGCTGCAAAATTCACTTCTGGAAAAAGATAAATTGAAATGTGAAAGAAATAGTTAGGATGAGCTATAAAGCAGATCTTCCACTGCATATATATAACACCATGTTGATAACTCCTGCTGCTCAGATGGGAAATCACAACATGTCATGCTGTCTGTCAGAACTCACATACACACATACACTCTCATTTAATGAGTTGGGTGAACTGGTTGATATGTGTTATGTGCTCATATAAGCATGCTGTCAGTGTTACCATGATTTAAAAAAAAAAAAAAAAAAGTAAGTGTTTTTTTCTTTCCCTCTGCTCTTCATGCTTCAGTGAAGGCATCCATATCTCATATCTCACTGCTTCATCCACCTACTGGTCAATACAAAAGCTAATCCTCATATCGATCTTTTTGTCTACTGAAAATATAATACATTCAGCATGTTAAGAAACAACTTTTTCCCAGTTCTTGTTCAAGCATAACCTGTTTCTACAGATGTTAATGCTTCCCCTGACACCATCTGATTACAACACATAAGCTCCGTAACAGGCCCATCATAAGTTTATAATGTGCTTTAGAACAGACAAACCACAAAAATGTGCAGTGCAGGGAACTATATGGGAAAAGAAAATACTGTCAGGTCTATAAGTATTTGGACAGTGACACAATTTTCGTAATTCTGCCTCTGTACACCACTGCAATGGATTTGAAATACAATTTGAATACAAGGGGTTTAGCAAAAAATATCACATTAACAGTTTTTTTTAGGAATTACTGCCATTTTTTAGAGTCCCTCCATTTTCACAGGCACAAAAGTAATTGGACAATTAACTGATAAGCAGTTCCATGGGCACGTGTGGCCTGTTTCCTCATTATTTCATTGCTAATATGTCTGGAGTTGATTTCAAGTGTTGAATTTGTATCTTGATTGCTTCTTTTCAAATCCATTGCGGTGGTGTACAGAGGCAAAATTAGTCACTGTCCAAATACTTATGGGCCTCTCTTACTGAAGTTCACAAAAAACATACAGATGATACCAAAGCTGTTCATTGTATTGCTCTATACATCAGTCAGTGTTTAAAACTGAGAAATCAGTTTTACGTAATGATATTCAGTTAAGTGGGTGGAAAGGTGGTGTAGCGGTTAGTGTTGCAAGCTCACAGCTCTGGTGTTCCTGGTTTAATCCAGAACTCTGGTCACTGCCTGTGTGGAGTATGTGTGCATGTTGTTTCTTCCAGGTTCTCCTCCCAAAAACAGACTTGTAGATGGATTAGGTACTCTAAATTGCCCCTGGTCTTGATCTTCCATACACAGTGTGTCCACTGGCTGTGGATTGAGTGCAACAGTGTGTCTGTTTCTTTCTGAGCGATCTCAGGGTTGCAGTGCTTCTCATTAATTAGAATGTTGTGGCCCACCACAGTTTCATGAACTGAAAATATTTTTACACTTCTCATAATAACATTAAAGATCCCTGTTTAGCGCTGTTGCTTCAGCAAAGCAAAGTCATACCAGTCCTCTTCCCTCTGCTCCCCACACATGCATAACGCACAACCACCTGGCTGCGTTATGGAGGCAAACCTGTGCCAAAAATCCGAGCGCGTTATTGACGCCCGTGTGCATGGTAAATTACAGCCATAAAAAGAAAATAGCTGTACACGCGTGGAAAAGGGAACTGGCGTATTCGTTTTAAAAATTTTCCCTGCAAAAAATCTGTATGCACAAGCAACATCATTCCCCACACTCAGGACCTGCATATTTTCTCAACTATTGCTTCTGCTCATGCAAATAGAGTGCTGCCGGAATGAGAACTAAAACCCAGAAATGAGTTAGCACTTTTGCCTCATCTCATCGTCCCGAAGTCAAAGGGTTTTTTGAATAGGTATTTATATATATATATATATATATATATATAAAATAAACACACACACGCACACACACAGACAGTGGGTATAGAAAAGAATCACCCCCCCCCCCCCCTTTAAAATAATCACATTTTGTTGTTTTCAGCCTAAAATGAAGACGGACACAGTTTTTGTTTTATCCATCTGTATTTACTCAGTGTAACTTATTACATCCAAGTGAAAGATATAACACCAACATGTCAGAAAAAATTTTTAAAAATTAAAAAACAGAATCAATGAGCTGGAAAAATGATCATGCCCTTGCTTTAATTTGCCTTAATTTTTTAATTACAGCCTTTAGACTGTTGGGATATGTCTCTACTAACTTTGCACATCTAGACTTTGCAATATTTGCCCACTCTTCTTTGCAGAACTGCTCAAGTTCAGTTAAATTTCATGGTGACCGTTTGTGGACTACAGTCTTCAAGTCATTCCACAGATTTTCAATGGGGTTTAAGTCTGGGCTCTGACTAGGCCATGCAAGGACATTCAACTTTTTCTCCTTCAACCACTGTGTGGTCAGTTTTGCTGTGTGCTTTGGGTCATTGTCATGTTGGAAGGTAAACCTTCTTCCCATTGACAACTTTCTGGCAGAGGGCAGCAGATTTTCCTCAAAAATTTGACGGTATTTTGCCCCATCCATTTTCCTTCTATCCTGACAAGTGCTCCAGTCCCTGCTGCAGAGAAACACCCCCATAACAAGATATTACCACCTCCATGCTTTACTGTAGGAATGGTGTTATTTGGATGGTGAGCTGTATTGGATTTCTGCCAGACATATCGTTTGGTGTTGAGGCCAAATAATTCAATTTTAGTCTCATCTGACCATAACACCTTTTTCCATGTGGCCTCAGAATCTTCAAGGTGCGTTCATGTGGCCTTTCTTGAGGAGTGGCTTTTTTCTTATAACCCTCCCATACATTTGTGGAGAATTTGTGATATTGTTGTCACATGCACACAATGACCACTCTTTGTGATAAATTCCTGCAACTGCTTCAGAGTTGCTGTAGGCCTCTTGGTAGCCTCTCTGACCAGTTTCCTCCTGGCTCTTTCATCCATTTTGGAGCAATGTACTGATCCAGGGAGGGTCTGTGTTGTACCAAATACCTTCCACTTCTTTATAATAGACTTCACTGTGTTTCTAGGCATTGATAAAGCCTTTGAAATCTTTTTGTATCCATCTCCTGACTCGTGCCTGTCCACAACTTTATCCCGGAGATCTTTTGACAGTGCCTTGCCACCCATAGTTGATTGTTTGCTTCAGTTGCACTACAAAATGCTCCAGGAAAGCTCTTTTCATGCTGAGCTAATCAAAATAACCACATCTGATCACAGTTGAAAGTCAAATGGCTTTGTATGCCATTGAGAAGGTGAGTAGCTACACCTTATTGAGATTACAAGTCATTTTTAGGAGGGGGTGATCCTTTTTCCAACTCAGTGATTCTGTTTTTTAATTTTTTTAATTTTTTTCTGACATGTTGGTTTTATATCGTTCACTTGGATGTTATAAGTTGCACTGAGTAAATACAGCTGGATAAAAACTGTGTCCATCTTCATTTCAGGCTGAGAAGCAACAAAATGTGATTATTTTAAAGGGGGGTGATTATTTTCTATACCCACTGTGTGTGTGTGTGTGTGTGTGTGTGTGTGTGTGTGTGTGTGTGTGTGTGTATACAGTATCTCACAAAAGTGAGTACACCCCTCACATTTTTGTAAATATTTTATTATCTTTTCATGGGACAACAATGAAGAAATGACACTTTGCTTCAATGTAAAGTAGTGAGTGCACAGCTTGTATAACAGTGTAAATTTGCTGTCCCCTCAAAATAACTCAACACACAGCCATTAATGTCTAAACCACTGGCAACAAAAGTCAGTACACCCCTAAGTGAAAATGTCCAAATTGGGCCAAAAGTGTCAATATTTTGTGTGGCCACCATTATTTTCCAGCACTGCCTTAACCCTGTTGGGCATGGAGTTCACCAGAGCTTCACAGGTTGCCACTGGAGTCCTCTTCCACTCCTCCATGACACAGAGCTGGTGGATGTTAGAGACCTTGCGCTCCTCCAGCTTCCGTATGAGGATGCCCCACAGATGCTCAATAGGGTTTAAGTCTGGAGACATGCTTGGCCAGTCCATCACCTTTACCCTCAGCTTCTTTAGCAAGGCAGTGGTCGTCTTGGAGGTGTATTTGGGGTCATTATCATGTTGGAATACTGCCCTGCGGCCCAGTTTCCGAAGGGAGGGAATCATGCTCTGCTTCAGTATGTCACAGTACATGTTGGCATTCATGGTTCCCTCAATGAACTGTAGCTCCCCAGTGCCGGCAGCACTCATGCAGCCCCAGACTATGACACTCCCACCACCATGCTTGACTGTAGGCAAGACACACTTGTCTTTGTACTCCTCACCTGGTCGCCGCCACACACGCTTGACACCATCTGAACCAAATAAGTTTATCTTGGTCTCATCAGACCACAGGACATGGTTCCAGTAATCCATGTCCTTAGTCTGCTTGTCTTCAGGAAACTCTTTGCGGGCTTTCTTGTGCATCATCTTTAGAAGAGGCTTCCTTCTGGGACGACAGCCATGCAGACCAATTTGATGCAGTGTGCAGCGTATGGTCTGAGCACTGACAGGCTGACCCCCCCACCCCTTCAACCTCTGCAGCAATGCTGGCAGCACTCATACATCTATTCTGCAAAGCCAACCTCTGGATATGATGCTGAGCACGTGCACTCAACCTCTTTGTTCGACCATGGCGAGGCCTGTTCTGAGTGGAACCTGTCCTGTTAAACCGCTGTATGGTCTTGGCCACCGTGCTGCAGCTCATTTTCAGGGTGTTGGCAATCTTCTTATAGCCTAGGCCATCTTTATGTAGAGCAACAATTCTTTTTTTCAGATCCTCAGAGAATTATTTGCCATGAGGTGCCATGTTGAACTTCCAGTGACCAGTATGAGAGAGTATGAGAGCGATAACACCAAACTTAACACACCTGCTCCCCATTCACACCTGAGACCTTGTAACACAAACAAGTCACATGACACCAGGGAGGGAAAATGACTAATTGGGCCCAGTTTGGACATTTTCACTTAGGGGTGTACTCACTTTTGTTGCCAGCGGTTTAGACATTAATGGCTGTGTGTTGAGTTATTTTGAGGGGACAGCAGATTTACACTGTTATACAAGCTGTACACTCACTACTTTACATTGTAGCGAAGTGTCATTTCGTCAGTGTTTTCCCATGAAAAGATATAATTAAATATAATATACAACAATGTGAGGGGTGTACTCACTTTTGTGAGATACTGTGTGTGTGTGTATATATATATATATATATATATATATATATATATATATATATATATATATATATATATATATATATATATATATACACACATACATACATACATACATACACACACACATACACACAGAAATACAGATATACAGACACAGCTGCACCAACCCGGATGAATGAATATTCTGTCAAATATTCTGTCTCACGTGGTGAGTGGCTGCATTCTGGATAAACAGTAATAAAACAAAATCAGACCAGACAGAACATACTAGTAGTAACGTCATAAGTACTTGGATCATAATCTGCAATGAGCAAGTTGTGAAGCAAAGATGGATATACTATATGCTGAAAAGGGAAAAGGGTCCCCAGATTAGACTAAAACGTGTGCAGGGCCAGAGACCAACACAGTGATTTTTTTTCTAGTAACATAGAAAGTTGTTGTGTGCTTTCTTTCAAGTGCCCTGAGCCACCTCACAATGTTGAGTGACTGGCAGATTAAATAGATCCAGCGGCAGGCAATCCCAAGATTGGGAGGGAAAGCACACAGAGAAAGCACACACAGCTGTCAGCTGTTCAGATTGATGAGATTGTCATGTCATATTTGAAGAGACTTAAAAGTAACTGGACTTGGCTAACTAGAGTGAGAAAATACACAAAATGTCAGGTCTAAGAGGCTATGACTTGCCACCTCTTCAGAAAACTGGACAAAGTTTTGCTCTGCTTGACATGTCAGGTGATGACATTATATGACAGATTTAGTCAAAGTGAGATGAAATCTGTTCTGTAAACTGTGTTGCCTTATATCTAGAATCATGATTTCTTACCCTTAACATGCTGTGCTGCTTCTCGCTGATAGAATCATAGTTTGTGACTGTATATTGCAGTATTGGAAAAAGACTCTGAAAACAAAGAAAACACTGAATATAAAACAAATATGACATATAGGGTTTACATTTAAAGATACAACAGCATGTTTTTTTGCCAGAAGAATTATCCTGGAAATGGCAACTTGATGTCCACTGTTGATAGAAGGAATCCACTGGAGATTTCCTAAAGCCCTGTCAACTGTCTCAAAATTAAACACACTTGGGTTAGAGACTCTTCTCTTTCTCACAGCTTAGAAGCGTTTAGAAAAGACTTACACTTACCATCCACTTTTTTAGGAACACCTGTACACCTGCACATTCATGGAGTTATCTAATTAGCCAAGCACAATGCAAAAAAAAAAATCATGCAGATACTGGTCAAAAGCTTCAGTTGCCATGGGTTGTACTTTTTTTTTTTTTTTTTTTCCACATGATTGTATATATTCTTCCTTTCTGTGTTTTTGGCATGAATGGAAACAAAATATAGGATCTAAGCATGTTCACTTGAGCAAATTCAAATCATTCCATAAAGCTGGCTAAAAATCAAATATAGACAGGCAGATTTATAATCTAGTTATAGACTAGAGTAAAAAAAAAAATGTCTTCACTATCCATGAAAAGCAAGACTTACTATATTTACATAGTGAAAATGAGTATAAATTACAAACAGGTGAAAGCAGCGATTGGAAAATAATTAGTATTTAACAGTGACCTCTGTTGATGATGGAATGGACAGGTGTGGCTATGGCAGGGGAAAATTCTATATGAGCAAGGCTTTGAGGATGTTATCGGATGGTACCCAGAAATGCTCCTCATAACCATAGCTTAACCATCTACCAAACAGAATAACTGCTAAGCATCCAGCAGTTGATGTAGGCAAGTTATTCCTCCACTGACCCTTTTGAGCCACACAGAAGATCTGACAGGTGTGAGAAAACAGACATAGAAAATTGGGAAAATGCAATAATAGTAAATAGTAAAATACTGGGGAAATGTGTATTACTATTGCAAAAGTACCAATAGATCTTGGACTTAATTTGGCAACCTTAGATTCAGCATAGTATCAGCACTGATTCCATGTGCATTGGATCATGCAGTCTTTGCACAAGGCAGGCTCTAGTTGTTCTGGGAGGGACTGCAGTTTTCAGTTGAGATACTCTGCATCCCAATTGGCATAATTATACTATGTATTCAAAGTATGTACTCTTTTCATGAAGACAAAGTACATATTTGGAGTGTGTATTAAGAGTATGCAAGTACTGGGACATACTAACACGTCATGTAATGGAAGAGAACGTTGTTGCTCGGAAGATAACACTGACACTATAAACAAACTCCTCGTTGCATTTCAGCTTTTCTTCATTCATTATTCCTTATATAATTTATACTATATGATTTAATTTATCATTCCCTTGATTTATTTTTCCACATTTCATTTACACCGCTCATAAATGTATCCTTGAAGCAAACCATCACAAAACTCCTCCTGCCTCACGCAAGGAGTTGTGGGCAATATTAACTGAAAAAGTGTCCATAAATCCACACTTCGTTAATCTACCGGAAATAGTAGACCATCCGTGTACCTTTGGGATTCTCATTTCAACATACTACATGCTGGGACATGCTAATTCTCATCTCGGATACTATTTAGTACGGATAGTATACCAATTGGGACATATCTGGCCATTACGCCCAGATTTAAGGCTGACACTGAAATTGAGCAATTGCTTCCCAAAAATGTGAGGTGACTTGTTGGTCTTGTTCAGAGACTACTGTGTGCTCAAGCAGACAATTCAGTTCTGAACACATGCTAAAAATAATGCTTTCTCTATTTATAAGAGGTGGGTGAGAGAATGAGTCTGCAGGCTTTTGGAAAATGGTCCATGATTACCTGTCTAGTGGCTTTGCTTTATGGTGATGGCTGATCTGTGACAAAATCTATTACAGAATGATAACAGGGGCATTGCAGGTGAGACAGAGACTCCAGAAGACCGATTGGAAGTTGACAAGGGGATTTAGACTGAGGAAAACTGAATGACATAGAATGGCAGTGATGCCTCGTACACTGCCACGGTCCTACATCTCGTGATGTAGAAATTATTATTCACTAAAATAGTCTGTTTGACATGTTATATATATTTCAGTATGATGAATATTGAGTAGATATTACAAATAAGTCTTAGGTGTAATATGTCTCTTTCCCCAGCTCAGCTTAACTATACTGGGACCTGTTACCTCATAACCACACTCTCAGGTCTCTCATGCTTTTCAGCCCACCTGTCTCACTGACTGGCTTCAATCAACTATTTGTTTAAGTAATCATTCACTTTGGTTGCATTTTAATGAGGTTAATCTAGCACAATGACCACAAATCAGAGGCAGCTCTGCCTTATAGTGTATGGATGCAAACTGAAATACAGATATCACAACAATGATTTAGTTTTTAGTGAAATACTAAAAAGAAAACATTTTGCTGATCATCATAATTGGGAAGCTGTAGTCCTACTGCAGCAGCACGCAGCCTGGCACCAATAATACCTTGTGGAACTAAGAATTCATTTTATTAAATTAACTAACTTTGTTATCATACACAAGGGTAGTGCATGTTTATTATAATCTACCCATCTGTACAGTTACAGTCCCTTACTGGACCTGTACTGGAACAGCAAGGCCAATTCTTTGTTTGTGCTATACACTGAAGACATTGGGTTTTGAGAAAAGGTGAATTTGAGAATTTCAGAAACAAGCTTGTAAACCTCACATTATTCTACCCTCATGTACAGGTGATTAGACATCATCACACTATTCTAACAAGAAGTACATGAATATTAATGAGTAAGTCAATATGCAAGAAGGATTGCAGAACCAGGGGGCATAAGCGCTTTCCCACAAGAACATTTTTGCACATACAAGTAAATTTTCAAAGAATATGAATAACTGTAAAGCAGCATGGTGGCACAGTGGGTCGCATTATTGACTCATAGCTCTAGGCCCCAAGTTCAATCCTGAGTTTGGGTTACCTTCTGTGTGAAGTTTCACATACAGTATTCTCCCTGGGTTTGGGTTTCCTCTGGGTCTCTGGTTTCCTCCTACCTCCCAAAAACCATCAGTGGGATTCACTATGTTAAACTGTCCCTAGGGGTAGTGCTGTGTAGTAAGCCTACTGCCTTTTTTTTAAATACCAAAACAATAATTTATTCAAAAATAAATAAATAAAAATAACTGAATACCCAAAATTGAGATTGTTGGTGCTGCATCACAATTTCCTCCTTTTTTATGAATGCAAAGCTCTTTATAAGTTAAATAAAAAAAATAAGGAAACAATACAAACATTTAATTAAATACGTTCTGAAATGTTGAATAACTGCTGATCAATCTAGACTTGGGAAGCAAACTGATGTTTTCCGTTTTTTTTTTTTTTTTCTCATCAAAAACAGTCTCAAATATTCTAGTTAGAGGAGCTATATTTATATCCCAATGCTGTATGACCCCAATCTGCATCATTATTAAACTAAAAATAGGAAGTGGGGTGACATCAGCACCATATGCAGTGTACATGTACTGTTAACCAGTTCATAAGGTCACAGTGTTTTGGGTGTTTGACACCTAACTCTGTTTTGAACAGTAATATTTTTTATCACACTCCTTCGAAATTATACTATATACAGGTGCATCTCAATAAATTAGAATGTCGTGGAAACGTTCGTTTATTTCAGTAATTCAACTCAAATTGTGAAACTCGTGTATTAAATAAATTCAGTGCACACAGACTGAAGTAGTTTAAGTCTTTGGTTCATTTAATTGTGATGATTTTGGCTCACATTTAACAAAAACCCACCAATTCACTATCTCAACAAATTAGAATATGGTGACATGCCAATCAGCTAATCAACTTAAATCACTTGCAAAGGTTTCCTGAGCCTTCAAAATGGTCTCTCAGTTTGGTTCACTAGGTAAGCCACAAACATTCATTGCCAAAGAAGCTGGCTGTTCACAGAGTGCTGTATCCAAGCATGTTAACAGAAAGTTGAGTGGAAGGAAAAAGTGTGGAAGAAAAAGATGCACAACCAACCGAGAGAACCGCAGCCTTATGAGGATTGTCAAGCAAAATCGATTCAAGAATTTGAGTGAACTTCACAAGGAATGGACTGAGGCTGGGGTCAAGGAATCAAGAGCCAACACACACAGACGTTCCAAGGAATTTGGCTACAGTTGTCGTATTCCTCTTGTTAAGCCACTCCTGAACCACAGACAACGTCAGAGGCGTCTTACCTGGGCTAACGAGAAGAAGAACTGGACTGTTGACCAGTGGTCCAATATCCTCTTTTCAGATGGGAGCAATTTTTGTATTTCATTTGGAAACCAAGGTCCTAGAGTCTGGAGGAAGGGTGGAGAAGCTCATAGTCCAAGTTGCTTGAAGTCCAGTGTTAAGTTTCCACAGTCTGTGATGATTTGGGGTGCAATGTCATCTGCTGGTGTTGGTCCATTGTGTTTTTTGAAAACCAAAGTCACTGCACCCGTTTACCAAGAAATTTTGGAGCACTTCATGCTTCCTTCAGCTGACCAGCATTTTGAAGATGCTGATTTCATTTTCCAGCAGGATTTGGCACCTGCCCACTCTGCCAAAAGCACCAAAAGTTGGTTAAATGACCATGGTGTTGGTGTGCTTGACTGGCCAGCAAACTCACCAGACGTGAACCCCATAGAGAATCTATGGGGTATTGTCAAGAGGAAAATGAGAAACAAGAGACCAAAAAATGCAGATGAGCTGAAGGCCACTGTCAAAGAAACCTGGGCTTCCATACCACCTCAGCAGTGCCACAAACTGATCACCTCCATGCCACGCCGAATTGAGGCAGCAATTAAAGCAAAATGAGCCCCTAGAAAGTATTGAGTACATGTACAGTAAATGAACATACTTTCCAGAAGGCCAACAATTCACCAAAAATGTTTTTTTTATTGGTCTTATGAAGTATTCTAATTTGTTGAGATAGTGAATTGGTGGGTTTTTGTTAAATGTGAGCCAAAATCATCACAATTAAAAGAACCAAAGACTTAAACTACTTCAGTCTGTGCATTGAATTTATTTTATACACGAGTTTCACAATTTGAGTTGAATTACTGAAATAAATGAACTTTTCCACGACATTCTAATTTATTGAGATGCACCTGTAGATGTGAGGGCAATTTTGCAAAGAAGAAAATATAATGTTGCAAGCTTCAGGAGTCATTACACAGGAAAAGCAGTTAATCGTATGCCTGAATTAAACTATCAATGAACACATTTAGCAATCTATCCTACTGAATCTAAGTCAAAGTCACGATGCTTATTGGACAGATGTCTTGCCAAGTTGCTTGTCTTGGCTGCTTTGTGTCAGGTTTGGAGAGTAAAGACAGAGGCAAGTGCAGGTAAACGTTTATTTACAGTGAAGCAAAGTGAAACATGACAACTAGGAAACAAGAATGAGAAATAACGAGGCTAGACAACAACATGAACATGATAGGCACACAGGTGATGACTACAGCTCGACAAGGAATGCTATACCATACGTAACATAAATACCTGTGATAATTAGACAACAACGTGATTCAGGTGCTTGTGGTTATGTGACATGGTGTGTGCAGTGAGCATGTGACGTGCAATGGCTTATGTGTGTTTTACCATGACACTTTGCAGTGGAGGGATTTATAATATTTGAATTTTGGATTTCTTGTGTCTGTTCAGTGCCTGTTAAATGCAGCATAGAAAGTACTGAACATTCAAAAACTGATGTGTTAAACATGTTGTAGTATTGAAAAGGCATCAAGGTTTCAGTACCTTGTGCAACTCTACCTAGTTGTGAATGAGTGTGATTACGTGTGTATGCATTGTGGCCTGTGGAGTGCTGTCCACTGCAAGGTGAATTCCTGCCCCATGTTCCCAGGATAACCTTCCAGATCCACTGTGACCTTGATAAGGATAAAGCGGTTGCTGAGATGATTGAATGAAATAATAACTGTATACATGTGGCAAGGCAGTAGTCAACCCTGATGAGTTGTGCATGACATTGAAACCAGACACACACTCAATGCATTAACTCATTAATTAATTCACAGCAAGGCCAAGACTGTACCGTCTGTTTCATATGTCAGTCATGACATCGATCATGCCATGTCATGGCACACATTAGGGGTGGTACGATTCACTCGTTTTCTCAATGCATCAATTATTCATCCTGCCGATCCATATGCATCGATCATGAAGTATGAGTTTTGATTCAATAATAGTTAGTGCTGGTCGATTATCGATTTAAAATGCTAAAAATAAAATGCATCACGATTATTTTATGTAGGTTGCAATATTTACACAAATTATTACTGTAGGTTATCTTAGTGAACCGTTATGAATGCAGTGTATTATAGTGTATAATTACTCTCAGACTCCAGCCAGTTGAGAGTTGTGCGGGCAGCATGCTACCATGGAGGCTAACAGTGAGCCCGAAATCCGCAAGGGGCCAACTAATATGAAACCAAAAGTTTGGGAACAATTTGGTTTTCACAAAAGAGATGGAAAACTGGACAAGTCAGTCGCAGTTTGCAGACATTGTAAATTCGAATTTTCGAAGTACTTCGGGAATATGAGGAATCTCAGCAACCATTTGCGGAGGCACCATGGTATTAAGACAGAGATATCTGGAGCAGCAAATGCTCATTCAAGTTCAGATATGGTAAGGTCTAATCCGCCTAACCTATTTGGTCCGAATCTTCCCGAAAACTCGACTCGAGCTCAAGCTACAAGGGGCCGTTCACATATCGCGTCTTTTGCGCACTCAAGTTCGTTATTTTAAATGTAGACACACGGCAAGCACGCTCATATAGAGGGTGACGCTGTCGTGACGCTCATGTGGTGCGACACGCTCATTTTTCGAGATGAAAAAATTCCAACTTTTCAGAATGCCGCAAGCACACCGCAGGTTATGTGAAAGAACCAACCAATCAGCTTCAACCTTTCCGTAAACAACATTGAAAGCTTAGCCGACATGGAGGAACAGCTGATCAGCGCTGTACAATTTGTCAAGCACCTATTAGTTCGACACCAACAGGAGAAACAATGCATGGATTCTCTGTGTTTTCTACATGCTTGAAGGATGGAGTGCACCCAAACACAGCGTTTTTTTTTCTCTTCTCCATAAATAAATCTAGTCGCAGAGCTACTGCAATGGATTTGCGGAGCTGTAAATCCATCCTGTGCTAAAACTTCCTCATTGTCATGGAGAGCGTGGCTCATGTTTGATTAGCAATGGCAGACACCACGGGAGCCATTGCGCTTCAGAAAGAAGGTGAAAGCAGCGCGGCCTCGTTTTACGCGCGTTTTTAGGCACGACATGTGAATGGCCTGTAACTGCATCCATTGCCAGGTTTATATGCATGGATATGGAAGTATTTTGCAGACAATTTTCAAAAGCAATTGCAAACTGTATTTGCAACTGCATTTCCTATTTCTGGATGCATAAATTGTGACATAATGCAAACGAAAAAAAATGCAAACATGTATTACCATTTGCATTTTCATTTACACGAACGTACATTGTCGGCCAAAATTCAGATGGAAATGCAAAGTCCATTTGCAATTGCATTTCCCGTGTGTTAGAAATTATGATCCTGTCATATTGAAATAGCAATAGCAGTTACGCCATTTGCTATTTCACTTCCTCTGTGTCACGTATGGGGCCTGCCAAAATTCAAACGAAATCGCAAATCCCTTTGCATTTCCAATGCCTTGCACAGAAACCTGTCAATCAGTGTTGGGGGTGGGAGTACACTATGGGGCGTGTTTGTATTTGTGACAAATAAGTGACATCACTCACAGTCGACCACATTTTAAACTGCCACTGCACACTTGAGACTTTCTCAAAAAATAAACACACAGAAAGGACAAAATGTGTATTGTCTTACTCTGGAGTGGAACGAGAATTGTCCGCAAAATACTTCCACACATGGATATGCGCCCCTATAGTGAGCTGTTTTAAATGCACTTCCTGACAGTTTTTTTCCAATTGCATTTTTACTGTTCCTACAATAAAAACTTGGTACAATTAACAGTTTAAAGTAGTTTGTCATTCTTTTTCTTGCTCGAGATATGTTAGAAGTTAAATACTGTGAATAATACATTTTAAAAAGTTACTGAATTGAATTGCCGAATCAAATCGTTTTTAAGTTAATCGAATTGAATTGAATCGTTCTGAATTTTCACTTCTGAATCAGATCGAAAACCAATGAATCGTGAATCGAATCAATTCGCTGTCAACCCAAAGATTCACGCCCCTACCAAACATTCACTTTCTGAAAATATCACAAAATATCCTCCATAAAATCTCTGCCCAGCAAGACTAATCACAACCTTTCCACAAAAATCTAAAATGTCAACACAGACTGTAGAACAAGGGATTATGAGACTACTGTAATGACTCTAGGGGAGAGGTGTCCAAAGGAGGCAGATTAGACCGCATTAAAAAAAAACCCAAGGGATGTAACCAAAATATTATTTTATATATTGAATACAATCCATTTAATTTTAGTGGAATAACTGCAGCAGGGTATCACCTGACAGTTGTAGTTGTGACACACCAGGTGATAATAAATTCATGCGTGTATTTGGGACAAATGACACTGACCACTTTAGTTAAGGACTCTTTCAAGAATTCACAGAAGGCTCTCAGTAATGCTCTGTGCCCTGTTTGCTCTGAGAAAAAATTGTTTCTGCCCAGATAGTGTCCACCTGCTTCAGATTCTCTGTCCTCTCATCCTCTGAACATATTTTGCAATGCCCATGATTTGGTTCATAACGTCTCATGACATTTAATTCCTTAATTCCTGCATCAGTCTCTTGACATGCGAGGCACACACATTCGCTATGGATCTCGATGAAAAAGTATTCTTGTTTCCATCTCTTTTGAAACCGCTCCTTCTCACTGTTAACCTTGTGATTTTTGTCTGTAGACAAATATCATTCAGCAAATTCATTTGCCGCTGTAGTCAGAGAAAGAAAGCCTCTTGCAATTTAGCTAACTGTGCTGTACTGTGTTAGTTTCCACAGTCTCCTGCCACAGTCAGGTGAAAGGAAAAACTGCAATGTGATGGACAGCAGGCCACCTATTATGCGGTCTAAGAGAGAAGCTGCAGACCAGTTAACATCTGTCCTCAGGCAGCATGTGGTCCTTGGGCAAATCCCCTAATCCTAACCCTAACCCTACACTAGGGTAACTTACTACCTGATTTCAGACAAAGCCAGGACAGGATCTTCCTCCTTATTACAATGTAAGTTACCAATAAAGAAAAAATGTCCACTCTTTTAACCCGCAAAGGACAAAGACACGAAGCAGGGCTGCATCCAGGAAGGGACCCAGCAAATGACTGAATTGTGAACATCCCTGCTGAAAAACACAATAGAAACCATCACAGAAATTCTAATAGTTTCCACTACAGATACCATTGCAAACAGCTGTTGACCATTAAAACCATTACCAAATAACTTTCATTACGTAGTAGGGCGTGTTAAGGACTTATGTCCTTAATGGTATTCATTAGACACAACATGCCACCAATGAAGGCAACAAATTACCAGTAGAGACCATTACAGTTTCCATAAAACCAATACAATTCTTATTATAACCATTACAAATTCTATGGGGGTTTCTACTATTTATTTTCAGCAGGGATTTTTCACTAAGCAAGGAACTTAATCCTATCTTGAGGTGAATTTAGTACATTTGATCCCATCCTCTAATGTGCCAGTGTAAACCGACCACCTGGTCATGATGAGCGAGATAAGATAAAGGAGTAGTGTAGTGATACTCTTCACACACACACACACACACACACACACACACACACACACAGAGAGAGAGAGAGAGAGAGAGAGAGAGAGAGAGAGAGAGAGTTTTTCCTTAGCAGTGCTGAAACTGAAATTCAATGATATACAAATATACAGATTCTATACGAAATTAGAGTAACATGATACTCGTCATAATTTATTACACAGTTATCTCTAACAGGCAATGTCTGAAGGGATTTTTTTTTTTTTAATTATTTTAAAAAAGAATCCAAAAATCCACTCTCATTAACCGTTGTTCTAGCAAGCTATAGATGCAGTACAGGGTTCTTACCTTGCTCTCAGGATACGGCATCCTCGCTGTAAGCCATGTAATGCTTCAGCAAATCTTTAAAAGTCGAATATACAGTATAATGAAGAATCCATTTGTCCTTCACACTTTCGTTCACCGTCCGTCAGCTGTCTGGTGAGCAGCGGGATTCTCTCTCTCACACACAGACACACACAGACACAGACACACAGCGTCGTGAGGAAAGTTTTCAACACGGAAGAACAATCAGGTTTGAATTGCCAGTCGCGCTGATATGTTCACATCAAACCCGTGCAGCAGTATGCAGCTAGGAGAGAGAGAGAGAGAGAGAGAGAGAGTCTTCGACGAGCACAGTTCTGTTAAAAGGAATCATTTGACTTAGATTCAGTTGTGATTCGGTTCACTGAAATAATTCACTATACTCAAGCCTGCTACTCATTTAAGCAGTAGTTTAGACCACTAGCTTTATAGTCTTCTAATTTTAGTTTGTAAGCATGTAATTATTATTAACAAATTTAATTCGAGATAAAATAAACATTGATAAATAACACATCAGTGTAGTAATTAAACCTTCCTTGTTTTAAAATCCTGCTTGGTCTGATGGTTGATCAGTTGCCAGTTTCCAGGAGAGGTGAAGTCCCCATGAAATCAAAGTTGAAGCTTTGTGGCTTTTAGTATGAATATGTTAACCTTGAGGTTATCTATAAGTTAGTGCACTCCAAAACAATGACAAAATTCGCATGTAGAATAAATATGCATTAAAAATTTACAGTCTCTCTCTACCACCAATACGGATCAACAATTTCGATGACATCATTCTGCACTTCAGCTTCTCATCAGTACTACAGTACTAACTGTCAAGTACGGCTTAGCCTGGGCTGTGAGATAAGCTAAGCGCTATTGGCTATTTAAAAAGGGGAAGGAGCCACTCGATATGTCCCGCCCTGACTTCCTGTTTCAGTGGAAATTCCATCAACACATCGAATAACGCTGCACGTTTCAACGCACTTCACGGGGACCTTAACAATCTTACAATGCTCTTCTGTTATTACATCCTTCACGTAAAAGTGTAATAACTTTTCAGATGTGATCATATGTTTTTCATATGTGATTATGTGAATAATATGTGATTGCATGTGGAAAAACATGTGTAAGTGCATTTCATCATGCTATGCCCTAAAAAATGCCCATGCAAAATCATGTAAACACACATATCATGTGAGCAATATGGAATCTTTTTCATGTTTTCATTTGAAAAGGAATTATTCATGGAAAAAAGTCACATGTGAAAAGTTCCTTAGAACTTGAATAATGTGGGGTTAAACATCACTTATGAATTTTAATGAATTATCCTATTTGATTGAAGAATGCCTACTTGGGACAATGCCAAAGTTGTTTTTGACTAAGAATTAAAATTCACAGATTAATGTCACTTAACCATCAGCTAATATTACTCTTAACTGTCTTGTAAAATCTTATAGCCCCAAAGTGCTGGGAAGAATGCATTATTAATTTGGTTTTGATGTACTGGGTGGACCCAAAGCTGGCTACAAATGATCAGTGACAATATCAGTTTAAATTGCATCACTTTAACTGGAGGGGCTTTGTGTATTTGCACGTGCACCTTTAAATGCACGAACAACAATATAAACAGCTGTATAAGAATGAAGGAAAAGGTATTTGAAAGCGAGAGGAATATCCTCCCTGTCAACGATGCCCCTATTTACATTTGGTTGCCTGAACTTTAGTTAGCATATCTAGGACGTATCATGTGGAGCATCAGCTGCACATTTAGGCTCATACACCAGTTTCATACATAACACCCAGGATTTTGAGGCAGAATGCATACTAATTTGAGTAAAACTATATAGGTACAAAAATCTTAGCACATCTGGCTCTAAATTATTTTATATTTGTCCTTTCCAATTTTATTCAATTAAATTAGAGGATTACCAATTCTAATGAATTTACCTTTACCCTTTCTGCTGTACATTTTTATAGAATATTCACTTTTAAAAAAATATTTTTGGGACATCTTTTCAGAGCCTGATTACAAATGATTACACCAACAAAATAATTATATTTTATATAATGAAACTAACACTGGATAGGAAGAAGAGATATAGCAGATAGAGTATGCTACACTAGCATTTCTGTTAATGGTTTACGTCTGAAGAAATGTCTCTACTCAGGAAACACCTCCAGTTGATTCCTCTTTGTGGGAAATAGAGATACACACCGAAATTCCTTTCATGCTTACTTCTCATGAGCCTTTTAATAGATGTTTGATGGGGGTATTGTACTGAGGGCTAGCTTGCTATGAATTATTTATGCCCCAGAGGGCAAAGCAAAAAATAAAATCTGGAGTAAATATGAATAAGTTATGAAGTTATTGTTCATGAATATTTTGTGGCAGTGTAACCATCACTTCTTGCCCTTTCTGTTTGGATAAACTCTGGTGATTAAGATTTGCAACTCACATCACCTAGAAATGAGAATTGGCCTTGATCTAATTATGAATGTATGTACTGTATACATGTATGGTGTTTCTGTGCTAAATTAACAGGTAGTCAGAACAAAAGAAAGCAGTTTATAAATACAGCATATGCACTGTTAATGCTGTTTAAAGTTCACCCTAAAGTAGCTTTGCTCTTTTAATACCATCCTGTCACTTATCTTCCAGACAGTTGATGTCTAACTTTTAGAAAGTTTAACTTTTATAAAGTTATATAAGAGTATAAGATCATTAGCATTTAGATTGCATGTGGATAATTGATTGATTGATTGATTGATTGATTGATTGATTGATTGATTGATTGATTGATTGATTGATTGATTTTTACATGTATTTCATTTGGCATTGAATGAGAACAGAAAGAGAGCAGAACAGAGAGAAACTAGCCCAAACAAGCTCCATGGGAGAGCTAGCCAAGACAAAATAACCACATCTCTTGGAAGCTTATACTGTAAGTAGCCAGATAAGTACAGACTATTTACTATCTTTAGTTTAATAAAATCCCATGAGCAGATTTTAAAATGCAATTGACCCCCATTTCATTGCATATGAAGCATCAATCTTTGTCAGTTTGAGGGAAACTAATTAAGAGAAGAACAAACTAAGTACTAAGTGATTATTTAAATGATATATATCAATTCAAACTTCTCACATTTTTAATCTACCCTACCAGCTACCATATTACCTGATAGAAAAAGAGGTGATGCATTGTACACGCACACACACACACACACACACACACACACACACACACACACACACACACACACACACACACAAAGTATTCCTCACTTGCACACCATGCATTTTATTAAAGAGCCCCATTAAGGGTTAAACTCTAGAATTGCCCTTGCATCTTACTATATAAGACCACCCTGGCTCAAACCCTATTCAGTCAGTGTTAGTGTTGCACAGAGAGTTTGGGTGATTCCATTCTTTACAGGTGGTATTCTTCTATTTTAGTTCTGAATGGATTGTCAGTTTTTTCTCTGTTCTCCCCTGAGAAAATTACACTCCTCAGAAAATACCTACTATTTTCTGACAAACTCAAGAGTGGCCCAGAGTCTCCTTTGTATACTTTATCAGAAAATAAGTTCAGCAACGGTGAATACTTTGGAAGAGTTTCTTAAAAATTTGTTCATAATCACTTCATCTTCATATTAATAACTTAATACATACCAATACCTCCCCCCCACACATTTTTACACTTGTTAAAGTGTGGCTTAGAGGTATGCATCAAGGGAATGGGCTGTTTTTTTTTTTCTTGTGGGGACGGGAAGCTTGTGCGACAAAGAACAGCCTTGGTGAGTGTATTGGATGGGGCGCAGTATTTGTGTGTCACTGCATGATGAACATTCTGCGTTACAACATTTTCAGTATCTGTTTTATCCTAGCGTCACTGTGGATTAAATGACTTATTTCTTTATACTTTGGGGCATAAAATAAATTCATTAGAAAATATCACAGGCAGGTACAAACAAAAAAATAACTGCAGGAGCAGGCAGGATTGGTCAAGCTTTCTGCAGTAGTGAGCAGAATTGGAAGTGTGTGCATGAGTGGGTGAGATTGGTCAGAGTTCCTTCTTTTAATATAAAGAATCATTCATCAGTTTGTATAGTGTGGATCCAGTTTTAGAGGGCAATGTCGGTGATGCTAAAAGGTCTATCATTTGTCATCTTGAGTGCCAAGTGAGATGCCATTCATTTATACAATATTCATCTTAATCAAATACGGTAGTGCTTGAAAGTTTGTGAATTTTCTATATTTCTGCATAAATATGACCTAAAACATCATCAGATTTTCAGGTGTATGATTAAACAATTATACCAAACAGGTGCTAATGATCATCAATTCAATATGTTGAAACACATCATTAACTGAAAGTCCTAAAAGTAGACAAAGAGAACCCAATATTGCATATCTGTCAGTGGCAAAAGTATGTGAACCTCTAGAATTAGCAGTTAACTTGAAGGTGAAATTAGACTCAGGTGTTTTCAATCAATGGGATGACAATCAGGTGTGAGTGAGCATCCTGTTTTATTTACAGAACAGGGATCTATCAAAGTCTGATCTTCACAACATGTTTATGGAATTGTACCATGGCATGAACAAAGGAGATTTCTGAGGACCTCAGAAAAAGAGTTGTTGATAGTCATCAGACCAGAAAAGGTTACAAAACCATCTCTAAAGAGTTTGGACTCCACCAATCCACAGTCAGACAGACTGTGTACAAATGGAAGAAACTCAAGACCATTGTTACCCTGCTCAGGAGTGGTCCACCAACAAAGATCACTGCAAGGGCAAGACGTGTAATAGTCCATGAGGTCACAAAGGAACCCAGGGTAACTTATAAGCAACTAAAGGCCTCTCTCACATTGACTAATGTTAATGTTCATGAGTCCATCATCAGGAGAACACTGAACAATGGTGTGCATAGCAGGGTTGCAAGGAGAAAGCCATTGCTCTTCAAAAAGAACATTGCTGCCCTTCTGCAGTTTGCTAACGATCACATGGAAGAAGGCTATTGGAAAAATGTTTTGTGGACAGATGAGAAAAAAATAGAACTTTCTGGTTTAAATGAGAAATGTTTGGAGAAAGGAAAACACTGCATTCCAGCATAAGAACCTTATCCCATCTGTGAAACATGGTGGTGGTAGTATCAAGTTTTGAGCCCGTTTTGCTGCATCTGGGCCAGAACTGCTTGCCATCATTGATGGAACAATGAATTATGAATAATACCAGTGAATTCAAAAGGAAAATGTCAGGACATCTGTCCATGAACTGAATCTCAAGAAAAAGTGGGTCATGCAGCAAGACAACAATCCTAAGCACACAAGTCGTTCTACCAAAAACGGTTAAACAAGAATAAAGTTAATGTTTTGGAATGGCCAGGTCAAAGTCCTGACCATAATCCAATAGAAATGTTGTGGAAGGACTTAAAGCAAGTAGTTCATGTGAGGAAATCCACCAACATCGCAGAGTTGAAGCTGTTCTGTACTGAGGAATGAACTAAAATTCCTCCAAGCTGAAGTGCAGGACTGATCAAGACTTACCAGAAACGTTTAGTTGCAATTTTGCTACTCAAACGGGTCACACCAGACACTCTAAGCAAAGGTTCACATACTTTTGCAACTCACATATATGAAATATTGGATCATTTTCCTCAATAAATAAATGACTATAATATTTATGAGTATTTGAGTAAATGAGTATAATATTTTTGTAATATTTGTTTAATTGAGTTCTCTTTATCTACTTTTAGGACTCGTGAAAATCTGATGATGTTTTAGGTCATATTTATGCAGAAATATAGAAAAGTCCAAAAAGTTCACAAACTTTCAAGCACCACTGCAAGTGCCAGTGCATTTACATTACATATTCCATTATAAGTAATCTCAGTTCCTGATCCCACAGGGATTTCCATTAAGGATGTTTTTAGACAGCAAGACAATTGAATCAATTCAAGCCTCTTGTTAGCAGACATGGTAATACTAATAAAAAGGAAATGAGTATTTACCCCATCTTTAGCATATAGGTGATTACATGCACCTAAAAATATAATAATAAATAATAATAATAATAAAAAAGGTTAGGTGCTTGTTTGCACCTCCATGAGGATTTTGTGTGCAGCATATCCATGTGCTTGGCTCAGTAACAGTGGTTTCACCAGAGCGCAAGAGAATAACCTTCCTTGGATGAGTCTGTGTGAGAGAAAAAAAAGAAGAGAATAACTAGTGCACAGAACTATTGTTTTCCCTGCTTCCTTTATCTCCATCTTCTCAGCAAAGCGACAGCCTTTTTCTTTTTTCTTTTTGCCTGAGGAAATGCCAGCCAGGACTACTTTGCCAGGGGGTAAGAATTTGTGGTGATTACCAGCAGAGTAGTTTGACATAAACATAGAAATGCCTCAGCTTGTGGTTAATCATGCATGAATTCCACAAAAGTGCAATTAACTAGAGTATTAAATGGAGTATCTTTTTGCTCTGTTGTTGCAGTGTTTGAAATTTGGGTAAAACTACATAAGAACGGGTTTGGGCAGACTTTCTCTCGTGTCTCTCATCCTAAGACCCTCACTGTAGAATGTAACCATTTTCAATTTGTTTTCTATGATAACATATTTTAAATATTTTTATTGAATTTAACTCCCATTTAAACTTCCAATATACATAGGTTCTGTGTTTTGAAACACACAGAACCTTTTTTTCACTACAGTGAAATTCATGTTCACAGCTACTGCATAATTGTGTTGGATACAGATTATGCATTTATTGTATTCCTTTTAATGTGACTGTCAACAAACTTGTCTCCATATCTTTTATCTTTTTTAATCTTTCCACATCTATTCCACATCCATACTGTATGTTGACAATTACCCTTTAATAATTATGTGCTTTTGAGGAAACTACACACTGTTCTTACATCTTATCAGTTATTTACTTATCTTTTTGCTAAGCTCTCAGTGATGTATTTTCTTCTGCATTATGGACTTTGCTTTCATTTCCTAAGCTAAAGAATGCTACAGTCCTTATCTTAATCCCTCTATCAAGCCTAGGAAATATGCCTGTAAATGCATCCTAATGAAAACGCCATTATACTGTTTAAGCAGTGTTTACTGTTGTTTCCAGTTAAATCACTACCACTATGATGATGTCACTATTTGTCAACATTTACAGTATGTATATTGTATATATACAATATGTATCCCAGAATATGCTGGTGCTTATGGTAGTTCTACTGTATTTTAAAGTAGAACTACCATAAGCACAAAAATACAGACGAAGGAAGCCAGGACACAGACACAACTGTGTCTCTCTTTATAAGCATGATTATTAAAGTGTGCGATTCACTGGACTTCATGTATTACTTGGTTGAACGTTTGTATTTAAACAGACATTATTCCATTATTCCAATAACATTATATATTATTATTATATATCACTATGCATGTCACTCCTGCTAGAGAGAAGTCTTATGTTGTAAAATATAGCAACTGCTCAATTCTAGAATAGACTAGAGTCATCTCATTTTATTAACTTGCTTCTGCTTCAACTAATGATGCATTGACACCTAGCTGCCAAAATAAGCAGCCAATTGTCCAATAACTCACCATCTTCTGAAATGGGTGCACTATGTAGGACTGCATATACCAGACACAACAAAGGTAAATGTATCAAATGAAATAAGATAAGATGACAGCTAATGATTGTATGCACAATCATTGTATGCAAATCATTTGGGGTCAAACAATTATACTGTCTCTTCATATACTTGGTGTAACAATCTTCATGGACAGACAAGGAGGAGGCAGGGATAATAAACATAACTCAAACATAACAGAGAACACACAAATGAAACACAAAGCGCACATGCGTCTCTCACTCCCTCTGGCACTTCCAGCCGCTCCTTTATCCCCCTCTCCCACTGATTAGACAACTCAGTTCCAGGCATGCATCCTCACAGTCGGGTCCCTCCCTCCTCCTCGTCACACTTCTGAAATATTACTGTACCCAGACAAATAGACAGACAGATGGGCATGTACTTTAGTTATCCCCAACAGGAGGCTTGGGGATAATAAAATTACCTACAATTCTGTGAAAACTTTTAATTACTTCTTAAGCATCTAGTAACAACGACTTTTTATTGCAACATGCTGAATATCAGTGAGTCCGTCAACATATTGCTACCCATTCATTCCATCTCTTTTTAAATTCGGCATTTAGGCCTTTACAAGCATATTATTCCCCCACAAATGTCAGCAGACATGTTTGTTTCCTGCTTCTTTAGTTATGCACTGTAACTGTAGTCAACAATTAAGTGAGAATCATAGTCTCTATTGTAGCATAATGCTACAATACTGTCAGATTTTTCCACCGCCCACAGTTTTTTTGGTCTGTAACAAGTACGAGAGTATCCCACTGAGAGAACACAGCAGCCCTAGGGTCAGTGTGAACTTGAACTTTATTTTCCACCTTGTCCCTCTGGCATGAAACACAGGTTAAACCGGGACACAAAGAAAAACCAATGAAAACTATCTAGCAGTTTTCCAGCTCACTCTGGATTGCAGCAGCTGCTCTGCTCTCACTTGCTCACAAACATGCAGCTTACTGTCAGACGGAGGGACATAGGAAGCAAACATAGATCAAGCTCAGATGTGCCAGTGATCCTGACCCCTTCTACTCTCCGGACCTGCCTGATCCATCCTGATGCCCTACTTCTGGTTGGAGTTCTCATCAATTGGAAGTCACATGCTGCTGCTGAGGATGGCCCCACACGGTGTGAGAAAAAGCCAGGAGATGGCATTCGACTAGATCTTCCCTTCACTGCAATACTCACTTAAAATGACAGGAGAGGCTTGAAATACAAGCTATCAGAGATTCATCACCCTGAGCCCAAGTTTCACTCACAAGGAAATGGAAATATTCTAACAGCTGAATCTTCTCTGAATGCATGGTTAGAAGTATATAGTGTGTGTGTATGTGTGTGAGAGAAAGACTTATTTATTGTCTGGATAATGATGAAGTGTAATACATGACCTTTTTGCATGATTAATGAGATTACTGAGGATGGTACCACTTAAAAACCATAAAGATGGCTTTGGACCTCAATTCATATGAACAGTTATGCTATGATGGCTAGGACTACAATTGCCACAAACAGTTTTGCACTCAAGTCTCCATCAGTGAACAGTGGAGAAGTTCAACAAAACAGTCTTCATGTAAAAACTGTAATGATTTTTTCTGCACTATTTGATCATGTAGTATTAGCACATTTATAGAAGGGATTTATTTATAATTGCGCTATCCGGTGTCACCCAGATGAGGATGGGGTCCCTTTTAAGTCTGGTTCCTCTCAAGGTCTCTTCCTCATATCGTCTCAGGGAGTTTTTCCTTGCCACCGTCGCCTCTGGCTTGCTCATTAGGGATAAATTCATACATTTAGAATCTATATCCTGAAATTATATATATTTCTGTAAAGCTGCTTTGGGACAATGTCCATTGTTAAGAGCGCTGTACAAATAAAACTGAATTGAACTGAATTGCTATATCAGTCAATACCCCTCTGGTTTTTCCAAAAACCCTCCCTCATGATGCACATCCACTCCCCCACTTGTTACATGAAAATGGTGTGTTTTCTTTCTGTCTTTGATGAAGAATCATTAATTGACAGTGTCCTCTAGACAGTTTTGATTTATATGCAATCACCTAAGAGAAGTGAGATTATTCTTCTAAGTACTAAAATGATAACTTTGGAGAGAAAAATAAATAAATAAATAAATAAATAAATAACAGTCTCTTCACCAGAAGACCCATGTGCCATACAAGGAGCCACCAAGAGACTTCCAGGTGGTGGAGTCATATAAAGGCCACTTCTAATATCAAAGTCCAGTGTCTGATCACTTATTCCTCCTTATCTTTGACATGTACAAGTAACAGCTGTCAATTCAGCAAGAATGTAGGAGCACAGAGAGCAAAGAAAAAGCATGGACAGGTGATGGATTTGGGATGTGCAAGATCCTAAGTTCACTGGATGCCAGAATGAGTAATGAAACAACTTATTTTTTTACTTACATTTTATTACTCTCATTGAGCATACATAAAACATCTACATCTATTTTTCTCTCCTCAACATGCTTAGTGTCTGAGTCTGCTGTGATGTGTTCGTCATATGTTGCATGTTTGCATATTCAAGCTGAGTGATGATTGATTAGCTGATTGAAACATATAATACCACATTTATTTGAAAGTTTGACATGGAGACTTTATGTAATATTTGCAAAAAGATAAAGTATCCTCAATGATGAAGTTTATGTGATTAACTCATTTTTAACCAAAATGCATTAAGCTTATAATACTAAGTTCATAGTTTGTGTATTAGTAATATCAACTTCTAATATAGTCAGTCCCACCTAAAATAAGCCAGAAGATTTCTAAAATCCCTCCAATTAAGTTATTAACTCTGTTTTGTAGTCTGTTAACCACAGAAACTGGACAAAAGTAAGAAGCTAAGTTGACAGTGGCTTTAAAAAAATTATTGTCTTCTTAATGTCAGAGATCTCCCCTCACGCTGAGCGCCGAAGCAGAGTTATTGGTTCTTTCCTAATGTCTCAGCTGTTCTGTGTTATGCCCGTTGATTACTTTATGTATTTAAACCCATCGAGTTTCCTTGTTCGACACAAGTATTGAGTGTTTCTGTGTTTTCCACCAGACTCATACCGAGCCTTTGAGTCTCATTTTGTTTCATGGTTTATGATCCTGTTTCCATCCTCGCGTTATCGATTCTTGTCTAGCCCAGTTCGTGTTGTTTGTAGATCGCCTGACCCTCGCCTGTTTTTTGACCACGTTTATGCTTCATGATTTGGATTTCTCTGCCTGCCTCTCTTTAATAAAAGCTCTTAAACTACACTTGCATCCGTCTCAATCCCCTATATTCTTGCTACCTAACAGAATACTTTGCCAACACCATGGATGCAGCAGGAAAGCGAAGGAAACATTATACGAAAATAACCAATGCCAGTGCTTAACTCCATTCAATTTTCCCAGTGGACTTTCATGTATCCCCCAGAACCGTATGATGGATTTCACTTTACCCCCAATGTTTTCTGTTACAATCCCAATAATATTTTGCTAGCCTGGAGGACCCCAAACCCGAAAAGAAGCAGTGGCTGGGGTTCATGTTGTCCCGGCTCACCGGCCCAGCGTGACAGTGGGCAGAACTTCTTATTGCCACCTACTTATCGGATCCAGTGAACTAATAAAAGTTTCACAGTTTGTGAGACTATTGGTAAAAGTGTTCGGGAGTCCTAAATTCGCCCCCGACGTTAACATTTTTTTGGGGATGGCCAGCCTGTCAGACACACCCTGTTTACCACATACTACGAGAGGCCTCCAGAGTCCGATGTGGCGGCCTCCACAGCCCAGCTCCAGCCAGAGGCCGACGTGGTGGCCTCCACAGCCCAGCTTCTATCCCAGGCATGCGTGACTGAGGGCTGAAGTAAAAAAGAAGCCAAGCTACGGTGTCCCACGTGTGTTGAACTTGGGATAAGAGGATCATAGTTCTGCTCTCAGGATTGTTTCAGGGGCAGCTGGCATACCCACAAATGGCTCCATAAGAGAGCGAGAGCAGAGTGCCAGCCAGAGGTCAACGAGGTGACCTCATCTCCTGAGCTCCAGCCTGAGACCCACGAAGGGGTCTCCCCCTGCCTAGCTACAGCCAGAGGTCAACGTGGCGACCTCATCTCCTGAGCTCCAGCCGGAGACCAACGAAGTGGTCTCCCCGGCAGAGCAACCTCATCTCTTGAGCTCCAGCCTGAGACCCATGATGGGGTCTCCCCTGCAGAACTCCAGCCAGAGGTCAGTAAGGTGTCCTCATCTCCTGAGTTCCAGCCTGAGACCCACGAAGGGGTCTCCCCTGCAGAGCTACAGCCAGAGGTCAACGTGGTGACCTCATCTTCTGAGCTCTGTCAGAGTGGGGTGGGCTCTGTCAGAGATTTCCCCTCACGCTGAACGCCGAAGCGAGCAGTGCGCTTAACAGCCTGAAGCACGACAGCACGCGCTTCCGGGTTGTCATGGACATTGTTTACTATCTACACGTGTTTTGTTTTGGTTTCCGTCCTGTCTCCGCCCCTGTAATGTTATTGGTTCTTTCCTAATGTCTCAGCTGTTCTGTGTTATGCCCATTGATTACTTTGTGTATTTAAACCCATCGAGTTTCCTTGTTCGACACGAAGTATTGAGTGTTTCTGTATTTTCCACCAGACCCATACCGAGCCTTTGATCCTCGTTTTGTTTCGTGGTTTTTGATCCTGTTTCCGTCCTTGCATTATCGATTCTTGTCTAGCCCAGTTAATGTTGTTTGTAGCTCGCCTGACCCTCGCCTGTTTTTTGACCACGTTTATGCTTCACGATTTGGATTTGTCTACCTTACGCTACATGTTACCTGTACTCACCCAAAACTATCATAAATGAAGGAATGCCTTTTGCAGCTTAAGTAACTAATGCAATAATCTGTCCTAGAAATCAAATTAAAGTATTTGATATTAGTCATTGATGGCCTATGTAGCAATTTGTGAAACAGTGAAGCAGGGATCTCAAATCAGCACCAATCCAAAAAGATTGCATGGTGTACCATGTCCAAAATGATCCAACCAGCAATTCTATCTTGTGATAGAAATTATAAATAAAAAATAAAATAAAATAAAATAATAAAATCTAATTATTTTTATAATTCCATCGAATTTGGTATGTAGTTAATTGTCTCTCGATGCTCTGAGTGATTATGCGTATCATATTGCAATGGGATACATTATTTCATGCTTTTTCTTAATCGCATATATAATACAGTTTAAACTGGCGCTGCCCCAGACGGGCAACCCACTCTAAGAGGACACACAGGAAGTGTGCGCCAATAAATCCAACTTCCTGATTGGCCAATAGCCCAGAGAGGCGTGTGCGTTGGTGTTGTCTTTAAAACAACACGCATTGAAACCACTCTCTTCAGATTCCCTTCAGTCTCCTCTTTCTCTTCAGTCTTCTTCAGTCACTCTTCACTCTTCTGCTCTTCAGCGCCGTTTCCGGCACGTGCTCTGCCCGCCGGCAGAGCACGAGGCTGGCTACAGCCACTCTCTCTCTGGGACAAAGATGCAACTGTCTCACGGCCCACGCCTTTTCAAACAGCACGACGAACCAGCAAACTCGACATGACCTTGCGCGAATTTTGAACCGACAACACTTAAGCCATGCAAGTATAATTAATGGATCTATATATATGCGTTAAGATTGTACCCCTGTTTACAGGAGATTCTGATTCGTTGCTGGTTTTTGAAAAAGGCTAATTGTTTGTGTTTTTGTCTGCCATTCCCTCCTATTTCATTACTTTCTTGCTATATTCTCTCTTTTCTTGTATATAGATGTACATATGTATTGTTTGCTTAGAGTTAGTTGTGTGTATCCATAGTTACACTTAGTTATTAAAATCTATTATCACCACGCTTGATTGTCTCTGTTTTGGTCACATAGAGTCACTTAAACGCTGCGAGTCTCGCTACACACGCTCTAGCTTAATAACAAAATGGAGAATCCTTCCTGGCCAGAAGGATAAACTCCCTCTTTAGAGTTCATAATTCTAAACTAGACTACAGCTAATCCTAAAAGCTGATCTAGACCACATATATAGTCATAAATAATTATAATCCGTTGTAGTTAATTATCTATATGTATATGTGCACATACATTAATTCCCTTTCATGGCTGATGTATATTTATAACTGGTCATAACATGCGTTGATTAGATATATAGATATATTTCATGCCATTGGAGCTAATTCCTTACATAAATTGGTGGAGAATATATTTAAACATGTTAAACATCTTTTAATGCGTTGCATAAATTGGTGGAGAATATATTTTAAATGTTTCAGATTCATATGATTCGCTACAACTGGCGGAGATAATGCGGGCACGCTTTAAAACCCTTGTCTCATGGTAAAATGTGCTTCGAATCCAAGCGTGCGCCTTTTGTTTTGTTTTATTTTTAAATCTGATTTGCTACACAGTACTTAGATAACTCAAAAAAAAAAAACTGATTATTTACAAGCTATTTATGATTTAAGAGTTTCATTAGTGATCTGACACCATACAATAAATAACTGGAACCTATCACTGAGTTTTCACTAAAAAGAGTGAAAATGTAGAAGAGTAGTAAATGAAAAATTCTGAGTATGTTTAATTTATTGTGAATGTAAATTTAAATAGTAAACATATTTACCACTACAGTATTTGCTGTATTGTCACAAGGCAGAAATCATAGGCAGAACCAATTACTTTGAAGAAATGTAAATCTATAAAGACATGAATGTTGCTGACATTTATTCTAAAGATGAATGAATGTATTTAACAGGATTATGAAACTACAGTATAATACATGATTTGATAGACATCTACATGATTTGCTGAATAAGAAGGCAGAGACACCCAAAGTAAATATCCTTTAGCCGGGAAAATCCTATCCATTAGCCTAAAATATCAGCTTCAAGAGCAAAATAGGTTTTATAATACTATAGGCAAAACTGATCTCCATATAAATCACCTTGAGCTGTGTAAAGCATTGGAGTATTCCCAGAGTTGCTGATACATATTGGCATTCTACAGCATGAGGCGCTTTGGCATCTGTCTGGAACGGTATTAGATTGAGGAAATAACTCTTGCCAGTAACGTGTGGAAGGCAATTAAAACTTGCTAAAGGAGCTGGCCTTGTTTCTAATATGGTGTCAGTGCCAGGGACAGGTAGAGAAATGTGAGTGTTTGGGACTACAAAATTGCACTTTTCCAGAGTTGGACCGAGTCAGGGTTAATGGTGGCTCATTCTAGCTGTGTTCCATTCTATATATACTCCTTCAGTGTCCTTATTCAGTCTTTTGCTGTTTCTCCATTTAATTTGTTTGTCTTCATATGTATAATTTTTCTGTTCTATGCACATACGTAGGTCTAGCATCAGTTTACAGTATATAGTAGATTAGTGTATAGTGTATATTATAATATAGTGTATTGAAGTCTTAGCAATCTATCACTGGTTGTGTCAGGACCATTAGCAGTAAACATGTTTTTCTTCCTAATGGAAGTCCTATAGATGATGTTCCTTTTATTCTCTCTGTGCATTAATCTATCTGCCAGTGAGTGTCAGCAAGACAAGAGTATTAGCAAACCGAAGCTATCCTAGAGTCCTAAAGTGATTACCAAACTACTTTTTTTTCCTACGTTGATATTGATTTTTATATATAAATACACAGGGATCATTATGTACTCGATCATTTCTTCAGAAACACTTTGTTAAGACTCCAGAGTTTATTTGGTATCACTATCTCACTCTTAGAGATTAATTAAAGGGAAATGTTTTACACAATAGGAACTGGATGAATAGGTACATGTGGAAGATCAGGGTAGGGTCAAGTCTGTATAAACACCACTTCAGCAATTTGTTTGTTTTAATTGACCCTTTGGGAGTACACTCCTTAATAACTTGCAGTGAGACATTGCCAGAGCAAGGGAAGGTTATAACAAATCGTTTGGACTGTCACATCTGTACAGATCCAATTCTAATATAACAGATAACTAAACATAATATTTTTTTAATCAAATGAAAAAACAAAAAGCATAATTTTGGATGATGTTCAATAGATGTTCAGCCACAGCCAGAACACTGCCTACCGTAGATTCTTTGAGCTTCAAGATGTAACACGGCAAAACTGGATGAGGTAGATCACCTAACAAGAAGCTTGTGAGACAACATCATTCCATTTTCTGAAAATATTATCTCTGAAATACCAGAAATATACCAGAAATACCAGAAATGAGACTATAGCTGTCTAGGTTTGCTTATTTCAGCAGGTCATCCCCTGTTTGGTCATCCACTTTAGCCTAATTACTCCATAGGGTAAAGAACACAATCATACATCATGTCAAATCAGTTTAGCAAAGACTCATGTGGGCTTGTAGTGCCAGTGGTAGAGTTTTCTGTATTCTATATTTTCTTGGGTGCTGAATTTGAAGAGAAATCAGACAAGTGAACCTGGGAAGGACTTTAAATGTAGTCTCATCTCCTCTCTTTCTGTCAGTAGCTGGGTGTTTATACTCCCCCTTAGTGTCTTCCTGCTCACTTAGCCATGCAACATTTATAACAGTGTCATCAGAGGAGGATTGGGGCGAGCCACTGGTTGAGAAGCAAAATCAGTGTGTGTGTGTGTGTGTGTACAGCGGTTAGTTGCTTGTTTGGAGGGTGGGGTGTTGAGTGTTGGGGGTTATATCTTGGTATAGGAATATCCGACAGTTTTAGCCTTATGGGGACATTTGGCTCATCCCCACAAGGGGATGTGTGTGTGTGTGTGTGTGTGTGTGTGTGTGTGTGTGTGTGTGTGTGTGTGTGTGTGTGTGTGTGTGTGTGTGTGTGTGTGTGAGTGAGAGAGAGAGAGAGAGAGAGAGAGAGAGATAAGGGGTTAAAGGTGCTTAATGATTTCATGTCCTATTCTAGGCATATACATGGTTTTTGAATAATATCTATCTCTTAATATGTCATATTTGGTTTAAAATGAAATTTCAATTTCAGTAATGTATTTCAACATTAGCATTTGCTAATGTTGCTAAGTTTTGCTATGTTTAGCTAGAGCCAGTTCCTCTACTTAATGTGCCGTCCCTCTATGCCAAATCAATTGAGTAACTGGTGGAATGCTGGATAAATTACAATGCAATTGGCATAGAATTCATTTTCAAATCCATTTTGCCACAGCATGGTCAGTATGAATCAGCATAGCAGTAAAACATTATAATGTCAAAGAAGGACAATGTACCTTTCTTTAAAAAAAAGAAAAGAAAGTAAGTAAGAAAGAAAGAAAGAAAGAAAGAATTAGCTCCTCCATCATACGTCATTACTCCACATTAGGTATATAAGGTGGTCAGTGAGAAAGTAAGCACTGTCTTGTGACGTGAGAGACTTTATGAAAGGAGGCTGAACTTGGGAGAACTCCCCCACACTTAACCTCATCAAAATGCTTGCTCACTGTACTCAGTGTGTATATTTCACTCTCCTTTGTGTGTTTTGTTCTGTTCTGTGTGTATTTATGCTGCGTTTGTGGGGCCTTGTAAATGGTAAGTTGCAAATTGCAATAACGGCATTCCAAATTTACATGTAAAAAAGAAAAAAACAATAATCACATGATTAACATGTGAATTTTACACATGTATTATAGTTTTTACACACTTAATACTGTATATTATATTGCACATATTTTTTTTTCCTTGGTGAGTTTTTACATGTACTGCATTTTGCTTGTTTCTTTCTTTTTCATATGATATATTTATTTTAACTTTTCACATAGTAGTGCATATGGTTTTAGTTCTCACATTTGAACTAAATTAACATATTATGCACATGATGTCATATGCTTTTACTTGAATTCATAGGTGCAATTCAGGGAATAACAGGGCATTTTTTAACATTATCACATAAAAAAAAAAAACATCACACGAAATGTGGTGTATTTTTCCATGTGGGTTGGTTGTGGATAGTGTGGTGTGGTGGTATTGGTGATGATTGTCTTTGAATTGTTTGAGTTTGGAAGAGGGATTGTATAATACAGATCATTATTAACTAATGTTTAAAAACCTAATTAATTAGGCCTATCAACTATTCTTGGAAGCTTCTTTACTTTATCCTTTTTGGCCTGTTGCTACAGTAACTGTTACAATAACAACGATGTGAGGGATAAAGATATTTTAGTGTAGGTGGTGTAGTAGGTGGCAGGTATCAGCACATATATACTACAATGCAGTTTATTTACAATCTAGTGGCCACATTTAGCACAAATGGTGACTTGTTAAGATGGAGCGGTGAAGGCAGGGACAGTATGAGTAAAAGAGATCAATGTTTGAATAGGGCAGCTCGTAATGCTTAATGCTCAAAATATGATAGTGGTATTACATAAGAACTGACCCTCATTAAAAAGAGTTAATCACATTGTAGAGTGGTTTGCTGTGTTAGATCTGTAGAAACAAGCACATGCACTATCTGGACAAATACCACACATAATTTACACAATCTTTGTCAGATTTTAAGAACAGTTTCAAGTTTGTGAATTAAGTGTGGCTTTACTCATGCCTAGCCACAGAATCAAATGGATCTAGCTAATATGGCAATATATAGTGACTACACACACACAATCAAAGAAAAAAATATAAATGGCAACAAGCATCGCACAGTGCATTTTATGCATGTGTAAGCAACTGGTGTTAAAATGGAAAGTGGCCTGAATACAGCCAGAGGATGATGTAACATCACTCAAACATACAGTTGTTACATACTTCTTCCAGTGCACATAGTTGGACACATCCTTCGGTGATATTACCTGGAGTCATTGGGTATTCTGGGTCTTTCAAACATCACACACCCTCGTCATGCAAAAAAAAAGGTTAGTCATTAGAAAGCACAGAACTACAGTTCCAATCAACGTATTCCAACTCATATGCAGAAAATGCAATCCATGAGCTGCTCTTTAACATTAGATAATTAAATGAAGTGACACATAATTAATTTAATAATAATTAAATGGTACATCTTTGAAAGAGACATGCTTGTATGTGTCATATTTTAGACTGCTAAGGATTGCTCCCTCTTATTATAATAGTGTAAACTAAAATTAATTTACACAGACTGAATAATGTGCTGATATCAGATTTCTGGCCTTTTTTCAGTTTTATTTTTCATTGATTATATCATCATACCATTAACAAGGAGTACCAGCTTTTTAGCTTTGCTTATTTACACTTTGACATTAGCTTATAATTCATATAAACCTTTAAAACAGGACATCTAAACTTGCATTTTAATAATGATTTCATCAGGTAGAGTGACTGATTCACCTAAATCAGATTTTTTTTTGCTGCCCCAACCAGTGGATTTTGTAGACTTGGCATTAGATTTGTTATATAGCTTTTTCCTGAACACAGAGCCTGGCTCATACTAGAAGCCTGTTTTACATTTCTGGTCTCCTGTGTTTATAGTCAAATTAGCGTATGGTCCTAGCTGATTATGTGACTTTAAACTTGTGAAAATAGCTGGGAAAAAAAGAGGGAAAAAAGCATATGGCTCCGTAGTGCCAACACTTGACAATACCTCACCTATCAAAGTTTAATGACTGGGTAGAGGATATGAAGCTATGGCCTACACTGATATTATTAACTACTTAATTCTCTCTGAAGGCGTTGATGGTGAAGAACTCCAAAATTACAGAAGCACAGAAGCATATAATTACCTGCACAGCAATAAAATAGGCCAGGTTTTGTACAGGAAACACTGCAACTTTATATTTTTGAAAGCAGAGGCAGAACCCAGTCAGAAAGTTAGCCAGGTTAAACACGCAGCTTTTGTAACTAGCTTTTGCCGCTTGGTAACAGGTAAGAGCACACATACCTTCTTTGGGGGTATTTTAACTTCTTATGTTTCTCTGGGTTAGCAGTGGTTTTCACCTTGCCACTCTTCCATGGATGCCACTTTTGCGCAGTGTCTTTCTGATAGTGGAGTCATGAACAGTTACCTTTATTGATGCAAGAGAGGCCTGTAGGTCTTTTGATGCTGTCCTTGGCTCTTTTGTAACTTTCTGGATGAGTAGCTGCCGTGCTCTTGGAGGAATTTTGGAAGGAAATTGTACTAATATGCAGAGCAGCATATGTATTATTTATAATTACACTACCTGGTGTCACCCAGATGAGGATGGGTTCCCTTTTGAGTCTGGTTCCTCTCAAGGTTTCTTCATCTCAGGGAGTTTTTCCTTGCCACCATCACATCTGGCTTGCTCATTAGGGATAAATTGATCAGTTTAAAATTTAGATCCGAAATTTATATATTTCTGTAAAGCTGCTTTGTGACGATGTCCATTGTTAAAAGCGCTATACAAATAAAACTGAATTGAACTGAAATTTAATTGAATGTAGATCTATCCACGTTGCTTTTGAAAGGACAGAAAAACAAATGCATAAAATTAAAAAATAAATAAATAATAAAAGTCCAAACAATCTATTTTTCAAGTCTGCACAATAACCTTAAAGAGCTTAAATCAACAAGTTTATCAAAACAGTGTAGCCATTAAAAATCTCAAGAATGTCAAGAAAGTCAATCTAAATAATTACTACACTTATCCCTCTAAGTAAATGTGTAATCATAAAACACTGATGTTTAAAAAGCTAGCAAAGCAACTCAAAGGGAAAGTGGGAACAATGTGTTTTGATGTTTCCGAGATACTAAAGTAAACTGGAAAAAGTAAAACTTGTTCACTTTGTTTATCGAAGTCCATCCTGAAGCACTCAATGCAAGAGATTAAAGTGCTGTGTGATACGGGGAGAGAAAAGCAGGACACTCATTTCTGCTTTCTCATCTCGTCTGGTGTTTTTTTTTTCTGTGAAACTACTCTCATTTCTGAACATCACAGTTCACTTGGTAGAGAGAACAATCAAAAATTCCATTAGAATGTACAATACCATAATGTATTAGCCATGAAATTGATTTATTTTATTTTATTTATTTATTTATTTATTATTTACATCAGAACAGAGTTAAAGAATAATCAAGTAACTATTGGTGTTAAGGATTTGTAATGATTTGGGAGGCGGATGCAAGTGAAGACAATATTTATCAAACAAAATAACAAAACAAACAAAGTCAGGACAAGAATCAAAGACTAGTAAAACAACAATTGAGAGCATGACCAGGACACGGCAAGGGGAACTTAACAGTGATACAGACTACTCACAATAACAAATGCAGTTTGAAGTTTATCATCTTCAATGTCCAATATTTCCGAATTGCTTGAATAGTATTTCTATGTTTTGTAATTTCTGAAGCTGATTAAATTCTATTGTATTTTATATAAATTATATTGTATAACATTAAAACCACTGGCAGGTGAAGTGAATAACATCTCATTTCCTGTCAAGGGGTGGGATATATTAGGCAGCAAGTGAACAGTCAGTTCTCAAAGTTTATGCAGGAGAAATGGGCACGTGTAACGATCTGAGTGACTTTGACAAGTGCCAAATTGTGATGGCTTTATGACTGGGTCAGAGCATCTCCAAAACGGCAGGTCATGTGGGGTGTTCCCAGTATGCAGTGGTTAGTACCTACCAAAAGTTCAAGGAAGGACATCCAGTGAACTGGCAACAGGTTCATGATGCACCCAACGCTCATTGATGCTAGTCTGTCTGGTCCAAAAGAAGAGCTACTTTAGCACAAATTGCTGAAAAAGTTAATGTTGGTTATGATAGAAAGGTGTCAGAACACACAGTGCATCTCAGCGTGTTGCATATGGGGTTTTGTAGCCACAGACCAGACAGAGTGCCAATGCTGACCCCTGTCCACTGCCGAAAGCGCCTACAACATGCATGTGAGCATTAGAACTGGACCATGGAGCAATGGTAGAAGTTGGCCTGGCCTGATGAATCATGTTTTCTTTTACATCATGTGGACGGCTGGGTGCATGTGCATCACTTACCAGGGGAAGTGATGGCACCAGGATGCACTATGGGAAGAAGACAAGCCAGCGGAGGCAGTGTGATGCTCTGGGCAATGTTCTGCTGGGAAACCTCGGGTCCTGGCATTCATGCGGATGTTACTTTGACATGTACCACCTACCTAAACAATGTTGCAGACCAAGTACACCACTTCATGGCAACAATATTCCCTAATGGCAGTGGTCTCTTTCAGCAGAATAATGCCCCCTGCCACACTGCAAAAATTGTTCAGAAATGGTTTGAGGAACATGACAAAGAGTTCAAGGTGTTGCCTTGGCCTCCAAATTCCCCAGCTCTCAAGCTGATCAAGCATCTGTGGGATGTGCTGGACAAAAGTCTGATCCATGGAGGACCCACCTTGCAACTTACAGGAATTAAAGGAATCTGCTGCTAACATTTTGGTGCCAGATACCACAGTACACCTTCAGAGGTCTTGTGGAGTCCATGCCTCAATGGGTCAGAGCTGTTTTGGCTGCACAAGGGGGACCTACACAATATTAGGCAGGTGGTTTTAATGTTATGACTGATCAGTGCATATTTAGAACATTAACCGGGTTCACCTTCTTCAGCTTCATAAATACTTTGGTTGCACAGATCATGGACTTCTGTGCAAACCTGTCATGTCAATACCAGAATCAGCATCACACTACAATCTCCGAAATGCATCGTAGCCTACAAGGATGGCCACCGTAAACCACAACTCCCAACCTGCTTTGTGGCCTACAGACATAGACACCATGCACTACAATGCCCTCAAAACACAAACTCTGTCACGTTCTCAAGTGCCATCATTCTCATCGGACACACATGGTCTCAATCATGAGCGCTGCATGTATACTCACTCGAACCCATAGTTCTCTATGAAGTATCTGCTCAGTGTATTCTTGCCTGACATTACCAAGCCTTATATCGCATGTGTTGTTATTCCTGCTTTTGATCTGGTTTTCTGTTGTTGTTTTTTTTTTTATTCCAGTGCATTGCCTGATTTACCCTGTCTCTACATCGCCTTACCTGTTTTGTGTCTACAATCTTGCTAACATTTTGGATTTTTTAAACCATTTGCTTCTAATCATAACGATTCAGAACTTTTATGTGGACACATATTACAGTATACTTAAATCTCTGAGTATCATCTGAAATGAATAACTGGGCCCTGAGCTGAAGTTTAAGGTTAGTGCACTACTGTGTGGGTGAACAGACTTGAAAAATACCATTAAAAAGTGAGAACTGCACACACTATATTGTGATTTATGCATAATCACAGTCAGACAGTGTTTAATGCAGATCAGTACACACAGTAGGTCATATAAATATTAGTTTGAATGTATATATATATGTACACACACACACACAATATATATATATATATATATATATATATATATATATATATATATATATATATATATATATATATATATATATATATATATATATATATATATATATATATATATATATATATATATATATATATACTGATGCAGGGTTAACTTGGTGAGAGGAGCAGTCGATCATGGAAGAACAAGAGACAAATGTGTAGAAAGAGGCTGATCAGATCCGCAGGTAAGAATAATGTCTGCTCTGGAGCGCTATCTCTGCTGATTCTATGTGTTGTCATTTCTCATTGCAGAAAGGGGTGGGATGAACATGAACTTGAACTGTAGTTGAGCTCAGTGAAGCATGAAGTAAGGGTTAGACAAGTACATGAGCTCTCTCCAGGATGTACAGTGAGGGCAAACTGAAGTTAACAGAAAAGCAAAAAGCCAAAAGAAGCTGAAAGGATGTCGTTTAAGCAGACACTCAGTTTGACAGAGATGCTGAATTTTAATTAAAAGCATACCACTTTTTGTAATGCTGATATTCTGTTTTCTAGAATCTTGAAACAAGTATACATATGTGGAAATCTCCATCAGTCTAAATAAATAAGCTCATTTTGTTGATTGACAGGCAAAAATGTTGAATCTGACTAAAATCCATGATATACCTTTAATTTGACCTAACCACTGCCAGTTTCAGTAGCAGTTACTGAATCATAGGAAATAGACCATCACTCTAATGGAAAGTACAGACAGTGAACAGCCAATACTACACTGCGATTATAACACTGGCACTCCTGTGGTCATCTCAAGAGCTCTTCTGTCTCATCATAACCCTTGATCCCACTTCTGCAGCAGTGTGTCATCTGTCTAGTGATACTGCAGTGTTTTTACAGAAAGTCTTATTTCCATGATGCAAAAAATAAGACCAAAAAGTACAATTAGCAGATGTAGTTAAATTTTTTTCACTAAACTTAGCCATGAGCTGCCTTCTTTTACAGAAAGAGGATGTAGTTGACATTGCAACCAAGTAATCACAGATTTTAGAGACCATCAGCAAATTCATTCATTAAACAATACTCTTCTTCATTAAACAATACTCTTAATATACTTTTAAAGACAGAATGTCATGGATTAGTTTTTAATCCAGTGTCAGTATCTTGCGCTGAAATGCTGAGTCACAGTGTTCAAACTAGAGATGAAATTTTAACTCCAGTCATTTTAATCTGTTCAGATAAATGGTTTGCTAAGATTCATTCATCAGTACATTCAGTTGCATGGTTTGCCCAGATTTGCAACCTGATTATGTCATCTCATTTAATAGTGTACATTAGCCAATACCCATTTTTATTCTGTGTTATTTTGTGGTCATTGTATGTCCATATATTAGAAAAAATATTTTTCCACATACAGCACAACACAGATTGTTATTGCATAGACTGAAATGCTGGGAATCTTCAGGTCTGAAGAATGAGTCTAAACATTAAACTCAGCTGAATAACAGAGGAGCTAATCTGGGTCATTCCATCCCAACTCACCTAGGGTCTCCCAGTTCATGTCACAAATTTTCTTGAAAAAAATTGTGAAAATACTTCAAATGAAATCATGAAGTCATGCAAAACACTAATTCTGTACTCCAAATAGTTTTTGAGATATGAATTTTTAAAGTTTGATGATTTTGAAGAAATTTCAGTCTTTTTTAAATATTTAATGAGTGCATTTTCACCTTCACTACAACCACAGATTTCTTTGGATGGCAATGAAATCCTACCAGAACTGAGAGGGCACCCTAAGACAAATATTTAAGATGTTCTTGGCTCAAGGTGTGGCCTGGGATTGCCATAGAATGAAAATCAATTGTAAAAACCATTTTTTCCTATTTGTGAGGATTTTTCACTTTTCAAAATTCCATATCTCAGTGATTTTTTCACTTTTTGGCCCAGATTTTTTTTCCAATGAGAACTGACATAGTTCTATGGGACTGAAGAGTCCTACCATCAAAATTGAGAGCTACAGAGTTTGTTTAGTATGGCTTCGGAGCAAAAATATCCATTTTTGCCTATATATCGGATGGGCTATTTTTAACGAAGGACTTATCAGCTTGAAACTTTTTTATAATAAACCTCAGACATTAAATTGACACATATTGAAAAATCAAAGAGGTAATATTTTTCCTTCATTAGCATTTTTTTTTTAAAGAAAGACCTTTCTCAGACTATTTTCAATATAATATTGCAATATATGGCATTTTACATAATCTAAATCTAGTACAATCTTATATGAAATGAATTGGAGCTATAATACAATATTGTGGGTCTATGTTTCATTGTATTGGATCACCATGTAGTTGATTGTCAAATCTTACATAATGAAAGTGCCATCATTGTCTCACACAGATGATGTCATCTTTCGGGGACAGGTCTATACAAGTTATCTGTCTTACATAATGTCCTGACCTATTTTTATAATCCTTTATGAAATGTACCTGACATCAGTTTCATTGGTCAATTTCATGCACCCTCATCTGCCAGCAAAAGCAATACATTGGCCTGCAAGGCAAGATACATGCTGGGTGCCTCTTCAGGAAATACTGTGCCTTGTTGACTCACCCACTACGAGAAATGGACGGCACTATTACCTATCCAAAAGTGACAAAGATAAACTTTTAAGTCACTCTAAATAATTCCAAAGCAACAATAGGACAATTTTGTTGTCAAAGTAAAGACAGTGTGAACTTTTTTTTTGGATTTGCAAATTCTGGAAGACCACTTTGTATTAATACTTGTTACTTGGAATTAATATATTTTGTTTTTTTAAGTTATATTTTAAATGAATATTGAGTTGTTTTGAAAACTGTAAGGAGGGCGAAATTTTATAGTATAATGGACTGTTCTTGCTTGTAAACTGCTTCTGATTACTTGAAAGTCAAGTCACTGTAAACAAACAAAGAATAACAATCTTTTTGTGTCCTCTGTATAGCAATTATACACTTGTTTTCATTGCATTTTTCTAGATCATAGGTCTTATTCATGCCAGTAGGCTGCCATTTTTGAAAAATTCACAAGTAATGAAGGAAAAATATTACCTCTTTGATTTTTCAATATGTGTCAATTTAATGTCTGTAGTTTGTAATGAAGAAGTTTCAAGCTGATAATACCAGTCCTTCATTAAAAATAGCCCATCCAATATATAGGCTAAAATGGATATTTTTTGCTCCAAAGCCATATTAAGCAACCCAAAAATTGAAAAATTCACTGAGATATGGAATTTTGAAAAGTGAAAAATCCTCGCAAATAGGAAAAAATGGTTTTTACAATTAATTTTCATACTGTGGCAATCCCAGGCCACACCCTGAGCCAGGAACAACTTAAATATTTGTCTGAGTGTTAGGTTTCCCCTTCTCTAGTTCTCGCTACGCTGCAAGGAGTAGCGAGTGGCATGTTTCCGCATTCCATTGCACGCATTCCAGCGCTATTCAAAAACTCTCCGATGGACGTTTTATTCATGAACTCACGTTTTGTTTACCTCTGCCATGTGTACTCATGTTTTCGTTCACGTCATGTCTCCGCCTCCTGTGTTTCCCCATGTGTGTTTGTTTTCGTTTGTGTCATGTCTCCGCCTCCTCATTTGTTCATGTGTATTGATGTCAGGTGTTATTGATTTGGACATGTAATTGATGTGTGTTTAAATACGCCACTCCGTTTCTGCTTCGGTGCGGAGTATTAGCTTTAGCTTTAATATAGTTTAGCTTTTTTCCCGTGGTTTCCAGACCACCTTCTAGCCGTGCGCGTTTATTTCCTTAGCTCGTAATTCGTGGTTTCCAGACCACCTTTCTAGCCTCGGGTTCTTATTCCTTAGCTCGTAGTTTGTGGTTTCCAGACCACCGCCTAGCCTAGCGTATATCTCCCCGTGTTTTCCGGATTTTCTACCAGTTGTGGATTACTGTGTTTCTCATTTGGATTACTTCTACCTTTTTTGGATAACGGTGACATTTCTGTTCATGCATTTATGTTGGATGGAGTCTTTTATGTTTGTTATTGTCTGAACTGTTCCTAATAAACTGACCACTTTCCCCTGCAAATGCATCCTGCTTCTCACCTTTACCCCACGGGTCGTAACACTTAGGGTGCCCTCTAAGTTCTGGTAGGATTTCATTGCCATCCAAAGAAAACTGTGGTTGTAGTGAAGGTGAAAATGCACTCATTAAATATTAAAAAAAGACTAAAATTTCTTCAGAATCGTCAAACTTTACAAATTCATATCTCAAAAACTATTTGGAGTACAGAATTAGTATTTCGCATGATTTCATTATTTCAGTTGAAGTATTTTCACAAATTTTTTCAAGAAAATTTGTGACATGAACTGGGAAAAGTTACAGATATTGGGTGAGTTGGGATGGAATGACCCATCTTGGTTTTGACCAACAGGATTCACTCACTCAAGGGCTGCAGATCAGGTTCTGCAAGCACGCTTTTGCGATTATAACAAACTCAATTTGCTGACGTTTAAGAAACACTGACAGACAAACATACCTATGGAGGCCCGCACATGACATGCAGGTAAAAAAACCAATACATTGTGACCACGAATTAAGAATCAGTTCTCACAACTTATCGATATGTGAGCAAATTTTACTAATTCGTTCCCTCATTTTAGATAAATCATGGCCACGTTTTACCAATTCCTGCCTACATGGCATATTGGGAGCCAGGGGGCTGGAATTAACTTCATTGTTGATCAGCTGCAAGGCCCTGGAAAAGATCATGGATATCAATGGATGTGTACAAAGTGTTTGCTACAAGGTATTCATATCAGAAAAGAAAAAGTAAGGATCATTCTCTCTATGCTTGACTCCGTTAACTCCCAGGCTCGCCAGAGCTGACGCTTGAGCCCCGAAGTCACCATATTGTCACCGGTAAAGCCCTCTAGCTCTCAATATGCGATGTAGGTGCCTCTCACTTAAAAAGATTCCATACAATGCAAGGCTTTTGAGAAGGACTCTATAACTCATTCCCAACTCAAAATAAAACTCAACCAAATAACAGCAGCTATAGATGTCTTATCACTACACAGTAAAAGGACAATGGATTTATGAAATTGCAGGCATGAATTGGTAAAACGTAGCCACAATTTACTTAAAACAAGGGAATGAATTAGTAAAATGTGCTCATGTATTAAGTCGTGGGAACAAATTTAATTTGTGGCCACGATATACTGTTTTTTTTTTGCCCACATGTCATGTACAGGGCTTCGTAAATAACAAACCTATGTGAAATTTCTGTTTGATAATCCTGAATTTGGTTACGGATATGTAAGGAAATGTAGTGCTTTGGCTTCCACATTTCAACTGTGTAGTTTTAAAATGGCTAAACCAAATCATTTACTTTAGTGACTCGTTCAATAAGATTGAATTGTTTGTGAAAAAAACATGTCTAATTCAAAAGTTTGTGTAGCACAGAGAACCAGATTGCAACCTTTAAAATTCAGAAGCCTGTAATCAGAAAAGGGTACATTAAATATGAGAGTCCATGGACCATAGATGGTGCATTTGAAGATGAGACTAAGAAACATTTAATCAAAGTATTACAAGGCGTAGGCATAGACTTCTTGTTTTTCATGTCTGCTCAATATGTGTTTCATATACTGACAAAAATGGTTATTTTATCTCAAAGTGTTTATGAATCAGTCACTTGACAATGAGCTGTGGATTTCTTCATTCATTTAGGATTCCTTTCAACACAAGAATAAGATTGCTGACCAAGACTGCTCACCCTTGTGCACTCTTGAGAAATAAAGCAAGCATTAAACACTAGGTTATGAATAAAGCTGGTTTTACACTGCACGATTCCAATGGTCTGTTATGATTATTACTTGTCACACTGTACAAGATAATCCCAATAAGAATTCTGTAACAGACTGTGCGATAACATGCTCTTATGCTAGATTAAAAGCTAAAGATAGTTACTATGTTCTGCTGTACTGGGTGCGCAGCGACGCAGCACAGGTTTGTAGCTCTTCAGTGTAAAAATAGTTTCACGTTGTCATAATAGTAAATACACTCAAAACATTTGCATGCTTATTAGCTAGTTTCACACCTAAACTTTCTATGCTGTGTCCCTTTTTGTCCTGTCATAATATAACTGATGAGACATGTTCTATAGACAATCTGTCTGCTGCCACAATTCAGCAGTTCTGTTCTCCTATTACAGGTGCAGCTCAATAAATTAGAATGTCGTGGAAAAGTTCATTTATTTCAGTAATTCATTTGTTAAATGTGAGCCAAAATCTTCACAATTAAAAGAACAAAAGACTTAAACTACTTCAGTCTGTGTGCATTGAATTTATTTAATACACGAGTTTCACAATTTGAGTTGAATTACTGAAATAAATTAATTTTTCCACGACATTCTAATTTATTGAGATGCACCTGTAAATCCCACATGTTTTGTTTATGTTTAGCCATTGCCACTACCGTGTTTGTAGCTGTCCTGTGAGTTTTGTGTAATCATTTGCAGTCCTCCTATTAGTAGATTTTAGACAAGTGTCATAGCAGCAGTCACACTCTGAAATTTTATGGAAAGTCATTGGTTGTCTTTGGTCGCAGCTCCACTAAATCAGCCACCAGTGAGCACATCACATTATACATTCTAAGACCACCCATCTCAATGTAGTGGTATGAACTCAAGTAGTCATATGTATGTATTGTTTATCACTAATATTATTAGTTATCATTTGTTAAATATTATGGGTCTTACGTTAAACACACACACACATATATATATATATATATATAGTATTGTGTAATGATGCCAACTTGAATATCACCTAAACCTGTAGACGCTGGCGGGTGACGCTAGAGGGCGATGGTGAGCCACAGGGCAGGGAGCGTCATTTATATATGAAGAAGTCACATTGCCATTTATTGAAACACAGTTTAATTACTTGCACTGTTCATGTGTTTTACAGGTAAGATGAGTGATGTGGCATCACAGTTGTGTTTATAAAATGTTATACGTGAGTTCTATGTGTTAGTTTGCTGAACTTGTATATTAAATGATAAACTTAACCGCATCGCCACACCCGCGGTTGGGATGCCGCCGCCGTCCATGCTGGCGGGGGCCACGCGAGGGATTGCGCAATCGCGGCTGCGAGGCGGCCGACTCTGCTGCGCTGGTGGAGGCCGCGCGAGGCATTGCGACATGATTGAACGCTTAATGTCGTCAGAAATTATAATTACAATGCGCTTAATGTTGTTTATAAAGAGAGTTGATGAATATTAGTTTATTATTGCGTTTGTGTTCTGTAATTCTGTCGTGGGTTAAATGGCTGATAAAGAGAGTTTACAACAGAGTATGTAGAGAGTTACATAGCCTACTTAAAGTGCTTATATACAGTTTGTGTATGTTATATTGAGTATTATTGTCTGTTTAATGTAATGGAAATGTTAATGAGTTACAGACATTATAGGGGGAATGTATTGTTCTCATTTTCGAGAGTTCTCAGGGCAGAGAGCGTCATTTATATATGAAGAAGTCACACTGCCATTTATTGAAACACAGTTTAATTACTTGCTCTGTTCATGTGTTTTACAGCAATAAAACAATATGTGCCACCAGAATACTCCGCCTCTTCTGTGCGTGCAACATCAACTCACGGCCAAAGATTTTCCTTTGTGATGTACAATCGTGCCTGTGACTGTAAAATCAGGCCGAATATCATACAGTGTAAACCCAGCTTAAGCTACACAGTAATCAAAAGTCATATAACTTTAAATAACCTTTTTCATCCAAATTGGATTAATATTGTTATGTGATATAACTTTCTGGTATTCTATTCCATATTTCAGATTTATGCACATTGCCTTGCATGAATGGGGATTACTTTAAGTCACAACAATAAAGGTAGGATTGGTTTAAGGCACACAGTCACCTGCATTAGAGGTGTTTCCTTCTCTCCCTCCCTTACAATAGAGCTTATTGTCAAGTGTGTAAATCAGAGTATAAATCATAGTGTGATATAAAACTCAAATGACTTACCACATAAATATCAGATGAGTATTACATAAATTCATGACGAACTAAATCATAAAGCTAAATAACAGGCTCAGTATATTGCACCTCATTCTCATAAAGTCTGCACAAATCTCAGGTCATAACCTTGCACTTCGGTGCCCATGGGATAAAAATTGGTCTTCATATTCACTAGATTTGTAATAGTAAACAGTCATAACAGTAACCATTCATTAATTGTCTTTGCACAAGGCTAATTCAGGTGTGACAACATGTAACATAACAAATTTACAGTATGTCATAAGGATTCAGCAGAACATGAGAGAAAGTTAAATAAAGTGAAATGACCCCAAATGCCATAAATGTAAATGACCCCAATTTCTGACCCTGCCCCTTAGAGCTGGATGTGCTAATAACAGATCCGCAGCAGGGGATAGGAAGTTAGTGTTGCCTGGAGTGAAGCGCTATTACCATCCAGCTGAGTGTTAAATAGTGTTTATGGTTAGGAACATTTGATTAAGCCATATAAAAGGGTCACAGTGTGAGCTTTTATAAAAGAAGAAAAAAAAAAAAAAAAAAAGGAGATGCAAGCAGAAAGCAATACAAAGTCTTTTGTATTGCACCTCATAGACTTGATTTTCTCTCTGCATAATACAAGTAATCTTCTTCCAAATGTTTCCTTCATAATAGACCTTTCCCCTACTCAGGGATGTACTCATACATACATAATGTATGTGCTATGAAGTTGTGGAATGCTTCATAGTAAATGTGTGCCCATGCAAGTTATGACAGTCCATTCACTAAGCCCTTATTCAATGAGTGAAATTCTATAAACCCATAAATCAGCTAAGGTGTGATGCCAAGGATTTTATATAAATATTTGTCATAGGATGATAGACGTCATAACCATGACATCCTTTCTATATTAAGTATCAAGAGTATTAAAATAAAGCCTGAAAAACCAGAATAAAAACCTATTTTTATTGTTTGTTTAATTATACCTGCAAGGTGCAAATATCTTCCATATAGTCAAATATTTCACATTTACTTTTCCAGCCGTTTGTTGCTCCTGTCCCAACTTTGAGATGTGTTGTGGCCATCAAATTAAAAATTACTTATTTTTTTCTTAAAATGGTACATTTACTCAGTTTAAACATATATGTTTCTATGTTCTATTGTGAATAACATATGGGTTTATGAGATTTGCAAATCACTGCATTTTGTTCTTATTTACATTTTGCACAGCATCCCAACTTTTTTGGAATTGATGTTGTAAATAAATGTAACTATATTCCAAATATTTTCACTTTTACTCACATTTTTTACTCTTTTTTGGTGGGCATTAGTTTATTAGACAGATTAGTATAATAGACTCAGTGTTTGCTGTGGAAACCACTTCTGCATTTTTTTATCAACCACCATAGTTAGCATCCTTTAATAGCCCTTTCTAGTTGAACAATAATACCCTAACATCACATTCGCACCTCCACATCACCCATTTGCCTTATTCATTCATCTTCTTCTATCTAACACCCATATTCTGCCTGTCTGCTACATATCCTGTCTTTACCCCTTTCTCTGTCTCTGTACTACGATTAATGTGATGAATAGGTCTGGGCTCTGCAGGCTGCACACAGAGAGATTTGAGTGGGCTAATGCCATCTCAGCTGGAGGTGGAGAAATAGAAATGTGCACTAAGAGAAGAAGGTCTTGGTAATGCAGCCATTATCCATTCCTTTGCCCTTCCTCTTGTCTCTGGAGAGCGTCTATGCAAAATTCTTGATGTACTGAATACCATAGAACAACAAGACAAATGAAAATACTAGGTGAGGGAGAGAAACTCATTTGATCTGTGAACAAAAATAAACTGATGTGGACCCTCTTACACTACAGTGGTGCTTGAAAGTTTGTGAACCCTTTAGAATTTTCTATATTTCTGCATAAATATGACCTAAAACATCATCAGTTTTTCACACAAGTCCTAAAAGTAGATAAAGAGGTGTACTCACCTTTTGTACATAATCTGTCTGACTGTGGATTGGTGGTTCAAGTTCTTTATAGATGGTTTTGTAACCTTTTCCAGTCTGATGAGCTTCAACAATGGTTTTTCTGAGGTCCTCAGAAATCTCTTTTGCTCGAGCCATGATACACTTACACAAACATGTGTTGTGAAGATCAGACTTTGATAGATCGCTGTTCTTTAAATGGCACTCGCTCACACCTGATTGTCATCCCATTGATTGAAATCACCTGACTCTAATTTCACCTCCAAAATAACTGCTAATCCTAGAGGTTCACATACTTTTGCCACTAACAAATATTTAATATTGGATCATTTTCCTCAATAAATAAATGACCAAGTATAATATTTTTGTCTCATTTGTTTAATTTGGTTCTCTTTGTCTACTTTTAGGACTTGTGTGAAAATCTGATGATGTTTTAGGTCATATTTATGCAGCTATATAAAAAATTCTAAAGGGTTCACAAAATTTCAAGCACCACTGTATGTTTCTGCCATGACCCTGCACAAGCGCAGAATCCTTACAGTTTCAGTAACAAGGAGATGGCATCTTGCTTAAAGTTTATGGCCAGTCATATTTACTTGTAATATAAATAAAGTAGTAACAAATACTCCTGCTTATTCTTCATTTCTTATCTTTGTCCTCTGAAGATCAGTTACTGCCTTCATTTATTAAATCACTATTGCTTTTTATAATTCCTATGCAGTTTGAGATCGAGTAGCTACCTAATATATAACCTCCTGTACTAGGATTAGGTGTCCTCTAAAGAGCTCAGAGTGGTAGTGTGGGACAAACCCACTAGCTAATATTAGTACAGGTAGGTAAGGTGAACTTGATAATTGACTCCAGTCTGTGCAGTGGTCATGTACTTGACTCTACTGGACATAGAGGTGTGGTATGAGGGCCAAAATTTTGAACTGAATTTACACATTTGCTTCCTGAACTGGACTCTCACATTACTTAAGGATACAGCAACTTGTTGGCATGCCAAACACACCAATACTATATACCTTACATGAACACATAGGGCCAGATGTAATGTATGCTCAGTAGAGCAGAAAAAAAAACTGCAATGAAACTATACGTGGGACCACCTATTAATGTGCTCTGATAAAACAACCAAATGCACTACTAAGTGTGCAGTAACACTGTGGCTTCTAAAGGATGTGTAATGTTGGCAATATCACTTTTGCATGTCCAGTGCAATATGTTGAATTTCTTGCTTAGATGTATGGAAATTATGCACAGTCAACTCCAAAATTATTAGCAGTCTTGTTTTAAAACAAACAAACAAAAAAACTTAACCCGAGTGTTTAAGAACTCTTAAGAGGCTATCCATGAATTCCTGTTCTATAAATGTGAGGTGGCAGAGGCCAAAATCTAGTCATTCATCAACACTGTTAAGATTAAAAAGGTTTTTTTTTATTTTTGGTTTTTTTTTTTTTTTATAAATCAGGCAAAGGCTGTATTAAATAGCTATATACCTGAAAGTGTACATATCCACTGTTAGGGCAATAAGTAAAACATTTTTAACAACCTGAGAAGGAGGGTTAGATAGGCAATAATTTCTCCAAGGAACACAGTTGGAGATTTGATGTTTCAAGTTAAATTATTGGCACAAAGACACCATTGTATTTCTCTAAACATATGTTACCTTACTCTGTATACCCTGAACAAATAACAAAACAGTACTTCTTCTTTTCCTTTCGGCTGTTCCCTTCAGGGGTCGCCACAGCGAATCATCTGTCTCCATCTAGCCCTATCCCCTGCATCCTCTTCTCTCAGACCGACTACCTTCATGTCCTCCTTCACTACATCCATAAACCTCCTCTTTGGTCTTCCTCTCGGCCTCCTGCCTGGCAGCTCTAACCTCAGCATCCTTTTACCGATATATTCACTCTCCCTCCTCTGAACATGTCCAAACCATCTCAACCTGGCCTCTCTAACTTTGTCTCCAAAACATCTCACATGTGCTGTCCCTCTGATGTACTCATTCCTGATCCTATCCATCCTCATCACTCCCAAAGAGAACCTCAACATCTTCAGCTCTTCTACCTCTAACTCTTCCTCCTGTCTTTTCCTCAGTGCAACTGTCTCCAAACCATACAACATCGCTGGTCTCACTACTGTCCTGTACACCTTTCCTTTCATTCTTGCTGGTACTCTTTTATCACACAACAGACCTGACACTTTTCTCCACCCATTCCAACCTGCCTGCACACGCTTCTTCACCTCTTTTCCACACTCCCCGTTGCTCTGGACTGTTGACCCTAAGTACTTAAAATCCTGCACCTTCTTTATCTCTTCTCCCTGTAACCTCACTGTTCCACTTGGATCCCTCTCATTCACACACATGTATTCTGTCTTGCTGCGACTAACCTTCATTCCTCTTCTCTCCAGAGCAAACCTCCACCTCTCTAGAGTTTCCTCCACCTGCTCCCTGCTCTCACTACAGATCACAATGTCATCCGCAAACATCATAGTCCATGGAGATTCCTGTCTGACCTCATCTGTCAGCCTGTCCATCACCACCGAAAAAAAGAAGGGGCTCAGAGCCGATCCTTGATGCAGTCCCACCTTCACCGTGAACTCCTCTGTCACACCTACCGCACACCTTACCACTGTCCTACTGCTCTCATACATATCCTGCACCACTCTAACATACTTCTCTGCCACTCCAGACCTCCTCATACAATACCACAGCTCCTCTCTTGGCACCCTGTCATACGCTTTCTCTAAATCTAAAATAACAAAACAGTACTAAACACACAAATTACATTTATTCAAATAATTCTTTTTTTTTTTTTTATTACTCATTCTTTGATGCAGTTTTCTGTGCATTCTGATGATTCATAACATGAACACAACTTACTGTAACATGACAACAGGAAATCAAGAGACAAAGTAGAGCAAGAGACAATTTAAAAGTGAACATATAAAATGAAATGCTAATAGAATAATATATAAATGAGAAGATTGTAAGCCTTCAAATACATATTTACGTATATAGGTGTCTAGTAGAGGGCCATGCAGAGACACTTGGAGGGTCGGGGCACATGGAACAATATTTGAAATGACTACAACAGAATCTGCAGAACTGTAGCAACCAGTGTTCAAACAGAATAAAGCAAACCACACCATTATATTTATATATATATATATATATATATATATATATATATATATATATATATATATATATATATATATATATATATATAAATATATATATATATATATAAATATAATGGTGTGGTTTGCTTTATTCTGTTTGAACACTGGTTGCTACAGTTGGGATTTATCAATATACTGAATGATGAAAGACAATATCATAAATTTAGTTTAAAAACCTATAAACTGCAAAAGTAATGGCACATTTTATTGCTTAGCACATACAGTATACAGCCAAACTAGCACTTAATCGAATATAGATCTATTTATTCCAAATCCACGCCACATGTGTTCCATGCAAGATACTGGCATGACAGTGTGCATAATTTTTCTCAAGAAAACTAATGCCCATTCATACAATTTAAATGAAACATTGGGGATGAGGACAAATGAAGTTGGGTCAGCTGTAATTAACGTACAGCTGAATAAAACATGTTGCTGTGGGGCAGTGGAGAAACAGGTACGTATATGGCTCTTTTCTGGTCATCCATGAGTATCAGTAACAGACACTTTGCTATACAAAAACAGGTTGCACACTACTTCAAGGTGCAAAGGGGCAGGTGCCTGAACACTAGCAATTGTTCCAGGACATCCTATTTTTTTGGACAATGGACTAGAAGTACAACAGCAGAAATCATGAAGCTTGGCTGGGCTGATAAACACTATCACTGTATCTAAGCAACTTAAGTCCAAATGTTGTGTTAATATTTACACAAGGAATGTTACATGTATGCAGCTGAATAAGTAACACATTGTTTGAATGATAAGCTGACCAAGCCGTTACAGTGGGTATAGAAAAGAATCACACTCCCCCCCCCCCCCTTAAAATAATCACATTTTGTTGCTTTTCAGCCTGAAATGAAGATGGACACAGTTTTTGTTTTATCCAGCTGTATTTACTCAGTGCAACTTATAACATTCAAGTGAAAGATATAACACCAACATGTCAGAAAAAAAAATAAAAATTAAAAAACAGAATCACTGAGTTGGAAAAAGGATCACGCCCTTGCTTTAATTTGCTTTATTTTTTTAATTACAGCCTTTAGTCTGTTGGGATATGTCTCTACTAACTTTGCACATCTAGACTTTGCAATATTCGTCTTTGCAACTGCTCAAGTTCAGTTAAATTTGATGGTGACCGTTTGTGGACTGCAGTCTTCAAGTCATTCCACTGATTTTCAGTAGGGTTTAAGTCTGTGCTCTGACTAGGCCATGCAAGGACATTCACCTTTTTCTCCTTCAATCACTGTGTGGTCAGTTTTGCTGTGTGCTTTGGTCATTGTCATTTTGGAAGGTAAACCTTCTTCCCATTCACAACTTTCTGGCAGAGGGCAGCAGATTTTCCTCAAAAATTTGACGGTATTTTGCCCCATCCATTTTTCTTCTATCCTGATAAGTGCTCCAGTCCCTGCTGCAGAGAAACACCCCCATAACAGGATATTACCACCTCCATGCTTTACTGTTGGACTGGTGTTATTTGGATGGTGAGCTGTAATGGTGAGCCAGACATATTGTTTTGTGTTGAGGCCAAATAATTCAATTTTAGTCTCATCTGACCACAACACCTTTTTCCATGTGTTCCTCAGAATCTTCAAGGTGCGTTCATGTGGCCTTTCTTGAGGAGTGGCTTTTTTCTTGCAACCCTCCCATACAAGCCACATTTGTGGAGAATTTGTGATATTGTTGTCCCACGGACACAATGACCACTCTTTGTGATAAATTCCTGCAACTGCTTCAGAGTTGCTGTAGGCCTCTTGGTAGCCTCTCTGACCAGTTTCCTCCTGGCTCTTTCATCCAGTTTGGAGTGACGTCCTGATCCAGAGAGGGTCTGTGTTGTACAAAATACCTTCCACTTCTTAATAATAGACTTCACTGAGCTTCTAGGCATTGATAAAGCTTTTGAAATTTTTTTGTATCCATCTCCTGACTTGTGCCTGTCCACAACTTTATCCCAGAGATCTTTTGACAGTGCCTTGCCACCCATAGTTGATTGTTTGCTTCAGTTGCACTACCAAGGACTGAAATGATCCAGGAAAGCGCTTTTCATGCTGAGCTAATCAAAATGACAAAAGTCAAATGGGTTTGTGTGCCATTTGTGTTGTGAGTTTACAAGTCATGTTTAGGAGGGGGGTGATCCTTTTTCCAACTCAGTGATTCTGTTTTTTAATAAAAAAATTTTTTTTTTTAAATTCTGACATGTTGGTGTTATATCTTTCACTTGGATGTTATAAGTTGCACTGAGTAAATACAGCTGGATAAAACAAAAACTGTGTCCATCTTCATTTCAGGCTGAAAAGTAACAAAATGTGATTATTTTAAAGGGGGTGATTCTTTTCTATACCCACTGTATGTCTACAATGCCTAGATTAAAGAAAGACAATATGATATGCCTAATAAAATACATGCCCAATTTAAACTTTAAGTTGAATTGTGAACTAAAGACAGCCTAGCTTTAAATCAAAATTTAATCTACAAAAGCCAGATAACATGTAAAAGCAGCAGCATGGAATGATTCTAAAATTCTCTGATGTAAACCAGGGAAAGACACAGATCACACAGGAAAAGAGATCAGATAGCAAATGGTTGCATGGATTTAGGAAACGAGGAATAAGGTGAGATGGAATGACAAAGTAATTACCAAAAAGAGAAAACGGTAGAAGAACAGAAAGAGTGGGTTTGCCTTTGGCTAGGATGCTGCAGATTTAATGTCCACATGATGGTTAAAAATCACTGACCCCATAAATACAAAAGAATAGAGAATGGAGGAGAAGAATGAGGAGAATAGATGAAAGAGGATTTTGCAGAAAATAGCCATCCATGATCAACAGCTCCAAGATTAAAAGCCTGTTATACAGTATACTGTTTCATAGTATTCATACCAATCCTAATGAACTTATATTCATGAATAGTAAGCAATAATAATTAATCAAATAATAAAGAAGGCCAAATTATTTAAATCCCAATTGCTAACTGAGAATAATTATCATTGTTGATTCAATAGATTGGACATCTCACTGTTTAGTAGTTTAGTTTAATAGTTTAGTTTACTATATGTTTAGTAGTGTTGTGCAGTATCCAAGTAATAGAGAAGAAAAGGCATCAATGTTCAGAGGCAGTCTTTGCACTAGGCAAAGGCCCCACAAAACTACAACTTGGATGTATGTGTAGACGGTTACCCATTTCAAAATATTTAAATAAAATGGCTGCTATTTGCTATTGTATAAATTATTTTCCATAATGCCAATGCAGCTATACCTTCCAGTCACTGTCATAATGGACTTTTCCATGTTCTTACATAGTGGGAGAACTGTGTCTAGGCAGACTGGTAAGAGCAAGTCTGATGAGCAATCAAGTGTCTGACTACCATGTGGAAAGTAGTGTCTTTGGTGTGAATTTCTAGGCACTGAAAGATGAAACAAAGGTATCCAAGTGGAGCAGAGACATGCAAAAAAGGGAGGAAAGCAGAAACGTTTGTTGCTATACTTCCCAAGCCAATTATATTTGTTCAGGCAGAAGACCGCACATAGTGTAATACTAGCAATATTATCTTACAAAATTGATAGTTACAGTTCTAAAATCAAATCCTTGATACAAACTCTATGAAGTCTTTTCCATGCTTACTTCTTGCTACTCCTGACTGATGCTAACAAATTGTGCTTCTGCATTGCAGGAGAGAATTTCTTGCATGACAAGTCACTGTTTACAGAGATCTGAAATTCACTTTTGATGAGCTCTGTGCTGCATCTGTGCCTTGAATCTGACAATTTAATAGCCATCAGTGAAACAGTTCTTTCCACAAATGCATTTGAGCCTGGCACTCTGAAGACAAATGACACAATCTAGAACATTTCGGTCAAGTTGTCTTTCCCTATTTTTTTTTTTAATTGCCATCCATTTCTCACTGGTGGATTGAGAGTTATCCCTTCTGGCTTTCTCAATTTCTTCCCTACTTGCACAGAATTCTTTATAGAGTTAGGCCATATTGACAGTTGGTCCATATTGATGGTCACTTTCGGAGCAATCGTCACCGGCTCTAGATCAGGGAAGCAGAGCTCATCACACAAGCCAATAGGATTCAGTTTAATCATCACATTATCTGATGTGAAATCAAACCATTTTTCAATGTATGCCAAAACAAAGTCATAGAACTGCAGAAAGTCTTGCTTCAGGTAAGATTTTTGTGCTGGGGCAATTTGTCCATGAGTTTTTCTCGGCCGTTTTCTCTGCAACATTTTCATTCTGAACTTTCTGACTTCCTCATAAACTTCAGTGAAACAGAGCTTTGTTTCCTCCAATTTTCTCACAAGCTGGTCAAAAACAATTATACATTTACAAAAAAGCACAAGTAAATTTTATTATTGCAAGTTTTCTCTTCATTTTCAAAAATCTTTCTCAGTGCATCAGAACAGGTCTTCCTTAATGACCTAAAGTATGCAGTAAGGGCTGGCCAAGTTTGGAGAAGATGATCAACAGCTGGAGGAAGAGATGACTACTGCATGCAGACATGACTACTGACTACTGCATGCAGACATTCTTGCCACTCAATTAAATTAAATTCAGTTTATTTGTATAGCACTTTTAACAATGGACATCGTCACAAAGCAGCTAATATATAAGTTTTTTGGATCTAAATTTTAAATTGATAAATTTATCTCAATCTCAACAAAGTTAAAAAAAAAAAAAAATCCTCGCAGGTCTTCTCTTCATGAAGCAGATATTGAAAAATGGTTGTAAATCTTTAAAACCGCAGGCATGCTTGCATGTGTTATGAGCTATGCGGGCCGGCCAGCTTGCTTTCATAATGCGATTGCTTAATAACTGGTAAACAGAGTGGTGTTTCCCAAAATGAATATGAGCATACCTGCAGCATAAGCTGTAATATGCCCAATATCCAATTCATACTTTTCAAGACACTTCATAAGATCTTGATGTATGCCTTTTGTGGTTTCATCGTCTTCATAAAAGTCAAGAAGCTTAAACAGACACTGTCAGGCACCATAAAATATCTAAGGCACATTGGAAAAACATCAGTGGCAACTGAGAAATAAACAGGCTCACCTTCAGGTTAAAGATTATCCAAGATATCCCTAACAGTCTTCATTCCTAGAACATTCATAGCTATTATCTCTCCTTTCGTTCTTCCCATATGCATTTTCTTTACATTTACAATGTTTGAGTCATGAAAGAGAGCACTGTTAAACTTAACCAGACAGTCAGTACTGTTGTAGCTCAGCCTGTGTTCCATATGGTACACATATGTAGATTCATAAGCAGAGATTTTGTCATGTTCGTTGATATTTGCAACAAAGAATGTAGTAGTAATGTTGCTTGCAACTTCAGCTTGTGTGGTTTTCTTGTGAATCTCAGTAGAAGCATGCTTTTTCAGGTCATTTTCTCCTCCATGGCTTATTGATAAATCCCACTGGCATTATAGTACTGAATGCTTTTGTTGGATCGCCACTGACGGGTTTTACTAATGGCTTTTTTCCTTCCCATTGCTTGTAGTAGTTGCACAGTCTTCTTTTTGACAGGCCCCTCCATATTATGATGTGTTGGATAAGAAAGCAACACATCATAAAAGAACATGCTAGCATATGTGTAAATTACAACATGAGGATATTTTACATGTGGATATTTTAACTTTGTTGCAACACCTCCTCTAGCAGTGATTCGAAAAAACTTCACCTAATGTTCTGTTTTAATATTTGATATTGTTTTATGGGACAGGGTTAGTCTCATATGGGATGAGACAGTTTGGACCCAAAAACAGGATGTCCCAGCTAATATGGACGGTTGGCAACACCAGCATACAACCCTTAGCATATGGAAAGGAGGGTGGTGTTGGGGGTGAGGGGGTGGTTTACGAACCAATTCAACCCCTCCTAATCTAGAATTGGACAAAAACTGCCATGGGACAGAGACAATTCAATAATATCTCAGGAAGAAGCGAATAGGCTACCTACGGGTGGATCAATAATACGTTTGGAAGAAGCAAATACCTGGAGACAGATCAATAATAACTTGGGGAAAAAGCAAATACTTTCAGACGGACCAATCTGATTTTTGTATCATGCCTCAAGCCAACAATTTCATCAGGACTTTGCTCAACATGTTCTGAACCAGCCACGAGCTGCACTGTTTACCACCCACCAACAAACATAGCACATCTTAATGTGAGCAGTGAATAATTTCCATTTATTGTTTCACTGTTTCTAGTGAGTATGAAATATTGCATCATGTATGAATGAAATTGTAACTAAAAGGGAACATATGGTATGTAGTCTTTATTTGAGTTGCAATTCCACCTGCACCTTTAAATCTCCCATTTCCAGTCAAAAGGCATGGCCACAGCTCACAAGCTCAAGTGACCATAAGCTCAGTGTGAACTCTATCTGCACTTTCACCAACCCCTGAACTGAATTCTTCCATCCTAAATCAGACAATACAGTAATAGTTCCCATGCCAAGAGGCACTACTAATAGCCATGTATTCATTCAGTCAAAGTTTTTATACTGAAAGTAGGTTTGAAAATTTTATCATGTGTTACATGATAATTTAAACAACTTTAAAGGTCCCAGTTATTGAAAGACTTCTATCATTCTCTCCTGATTAGAACAATCCTCATGAAGCCTTGAAAATTACTCTGTGTTTAGTATCCAAGAATGAACACTGTAAAACATATGTGATATCAGTTCAATTTCAAATGATAGGGGCAGTGGTAACTCAGTGGTTAAGATGTTGGGCTACAGATCAGAAGGTCAAGAGTTCACTGCCAAGCTGCCACTGTTGGGCCCCTGAACAAGGCCCTTAATCCTCAGATGGATAAATGTAAGTTGCTCTGTATAAGGGCGTCTGCCAAATGCCGTAAATGTAAATGATTTTGTTGACATGCCCAGTTTTCCTGGGATAAGCTCTGGATGCACCATGACCTTGACCAGGATAAAGAAGTAACTGAAGATGAATGAATGAATTTATTGAACCACAATAGAACCTGAAAAAGTTGGAAATGCACTGGTCTGGGTCTGGTAGTTTTTCTATTAGTCTTTTGCTGCCTAAACATATGATCTGTTTCAGGAGAGACAGGCATCACTACACTCTCTTCCCCTCAAAGCAAAATGACAAATTAACAGGTACTCAGGTGAAAAGGACTCAAAGTCTTCAGTATTTTGTATCCAGCATCACTTTTGCCAGGAAAGAAAGTTGCTATAAACCCAACAAGCATGATAATCTTAACCATTAAAAGGCCAGATTCTTTTTTCAGCATGGTGACATCCTGTTTCTGGACCACAGTATGCTGAGCTTGCATTATATCACATAAAGCACATTACTCTGTTAAACAGAATGAAAGACAAATCTCTGAGAGTATAACAATGATTGATTATTGAGCAGTAGTAAATATTCCAGTGTCAGAAGATGGATTTACATATGATAAACCAAGGGGAAAAAAAGTAAAAACAAAATCTGATAAGGGGTGTCTGCAAGCGATTATTTCTTCCCTGATATGATAAAAGAAACTGCAAAACAAGTGATGAAATATACAAGAAGGCTCAGTGACTTGATAATGTGTTTTACTCCTACCTTCCCAGCAAAGTTGTACTTGACATGGATGGAGCAACAAATAAAGTTTACAGACACTGACAAGCCAGTAGACTTTTCCAGCTAGGGAGGCCAGATAGGCAAAGGACCAACTGGCAAAACTGCTGGTCATGAGAAAGTAAGATTCACTGACCAGAATAAAATAACAGTCCTTGAGTTGAAGATTTACTGTCACCTTTCGAACAAACTTATAAGGACTAAAACGATTTGTACATGGAACAAATCACCTTAGGGAATGTATATCTGCCTGAACTGATTTCTTTCAAGAGAACACATTTGTCTGACAGACTGAAAGCTTTGTCAGTCACTTGGAGCTATCTGTAAATAGTCCACTTTGTGGACAAAAAAAAAAAAAGCAGTGTATGCTATTGAGTGACTTTTAGTTTACAAGTTAGGTTTATTGCCATTATTTGTTCTTTTATAACCTCTAATGTATTGTAATCAAATAAGGTTTTACATTAGACTGTTTTATTTAACATAAGTTAACTTCTGGAAAATAAAATAATTTTTATATACTGTATATACATTTTTTGCATCTTTTTCAAATGTAAAATGACTGGCACATAGTTGCTTTGGGCATCTAACCATATATAGCTAATTACTTCAGGAAAATTACTTCAAGAGTATTACTTTTTTGTTCAGCTGACAAATTGAACTTATAAACGAATTACTACTTGCTGGGAATGAATACCTACTGTGTCAGAATTAAGCAATATCGCACCAGGCCTCATGCCTACAGTTGAATTACAGCCGTGCCGATATTCAGTATAACAATGATTGCGAGTGTGATTTTGCTTTTTCACAACAGCTTTATAAATAAGAAATTAATATTGAGTAACTGACATTTCGGACACAATATAAATAGATTCAGAAGAAGCCACACTCACTGATAGCCCACTGGCTAGCTCACAGTGATTTGTCCATTCCCGTTAAAGGTACAAACAGTGAAATTGGCTTCCCTTCTTCCTTTTCATCTTCATCTGATGAGCTTTCATATTTTAAGTCAGAAATTATATTCATGAAAATTGTATTATTTGCCATAATAGATGGAATTTTACTAGAATTGGAATATTACATAGTGAACACCTACAAGCTGAGTGACACAAACAGTGAAATGACCCAGTGCAGTTATAGTAAATGTAAGCACTCTTGGAATACTGCTTGTCCAATCAAATTAGTAGACCAGTATTAAATGTTGTATAATTAAGGATCATACACCTAAACTACCTTCCAGAACAGAATGCTAGATAGTTAAACAAGAAAACAGTCAATACTTTCTCCTTTACTAAGGCATTCAGACCTAGGTATAAGAGCATATAATTATATACTACAAGATAATATACACTTACTGTCCACTATTAGGAACACCACTTTATCCACATTCATGCAGTTCTCTAATCAGCCAATCATATGGCAGCAGTGCAATGCAAAAAATCGTGCAGGTACAGGTCAAGAGCTTCAGTTAATGTTCACGTCAAACATCAGAATGGGGAAAAAGTGATCTCTGTGACTTTGATCGTGGCATGGATGTTGGTACCAGACGGCTGGTTTGAGTATTTCAGAAACTGCTGATCTCCTGGGATTTTCACACACAACAGTCTCTAGAGTTTACACAGAATGGTGCAAAAAACAAAAAAACATTGAGTGAGCGACAGTTCTGTGGGTGGAAATGCCTTGTTGATAAGAGAGGTCAGAGGAAAATGGCCAAATTTGTTCGAGCTGGCTGGAAGGATATCACTCAAATAATCACTCTTTACAACCGTGGTGAGCAGAAAAGCATTTCAGCATGCACAAAACATCAATCCTTGAGGTGGATGGGCTACAACCAGGGTTGGGAGGGTTACTTTAAAAATGTATTCTGTTACAGTTACAAATTACTCCATAAAAAATGTAATCAGTACTGCAAGTATCACAATATGAAAGTAATGTAATCTGATTATTTTTGGATTACTTCAGGTCACATATGTAAATAAAGGCAAGAGAATAACAGTATGATCTAAAATACTTTTACTGAGAGCTTATTTTAGAGCTTAAAACATGTTCAATGCTTGGATTTGTCTTAATAAAATAAAATAAAATAACATAACATAAAATAAAATAAGATCGCTGTCCTTGATGCAGGGAAACATCACAAAAGCATTTCAGACAACAATTTGTGTTGATTTCTACCAAAATTAAAGGAGGACCAATTATGCCCCTTTTTACAAGATATAAGTCTCAGGTGTCCCCAGTACGTGTCTGAAGTTTCACCTCAAAATACACCATGGATCATTTATTATACCATGCTGTAAATGCCCCCTTTTCGGTGGAAGCAAAAACATGCTCTTTCATGTGTGTCTCTTTAAATGCAAATGAGCTGCTGCTCCCTGCCCCCTTTCCAGAAGAGGGCTGTGCCTTTACAGCTCATGCTTCGGATACTTCGGCAACAACAAATCAGGAGAACCAGTATGACTGGTTCTCCTTAATGGTGGATTTTTACCATTATAGAGTGGTTGTGTACACACACTGCTGACACACATTTATGTTCAAACACCATGTAAAAGTGAATTTTGCATAATAGGTCCCCTTTAACTTTGTGCAAAATTTATTTGCACATTCACCAGGAGGTTGCTCACATGTCGTGACGACTGGCTAGAGAGAACCAGAACTAGCAGCTGTGATATGTCAAAAGATGAATTTCTTTGGTTTTAAATGAAAAAAAAAATTGTAATCTGGATCGTATTCCCATTTTTTACTAAATGTACCTGTAATTGGATTACTTTGTGTTTTGACGCAACTGTAACAGATTACAGTTACCAGTTTTCTGTATCCTGATTACGTAATGCCATTACATGTATTCCGTTACTCCCCAAGCCTGGCTACAACAGCGGACAACTATGTTGGGTTCCACTCCTGTCAGCCAAGAACAGGAATCTGAGGCCATCATGGGCACAGTTGAAGATTGGGGGTGGAGGTGGTGGGAACCACCTGATTCCTGCCTCAAATTCTTGTTTTAGGTTGACAGGAATGGAACCTGATGTGATCATCAGCTGTTATAACAACCATGTCATGTTAAAGTCACAGAGATCACATTTTCCCCCAATTCTGATGTTTGATGTGAACATTACCTGAATCTCTCGACCTGTATCTGCATGATTTTTTGCATTGCACTGCTGCCACATGATTGGCTGATTAGATAACTGCATGAATGTGGATAAAGTGTTAGTTTAGTGTTAATCGGTTAGTTTTAAATTAATTCATTTGTGTTTTTTGCTTTCCTTTCTTTAAGTACCAACACAAAAAGCATTTGACTTTTTCTGAATGACAATACCATTTGCCCATAAAACATAATCAAAACGTAAACATAGATCATTTGTGTGGCTTTATGTGCAGTCATATTTCATTGTGTGACTTTATGTACAGTCATTTCTTTTTCACATGACCATTTTCCAATCTCTCTTCATCACTCAGAAACACACAGGCTGTTTTTGTTACTGAGTGTTTAAGATTGCTGTACTTAAATGCTACATGTGTAGAACTGTGTACAAAATTCTGGGAGATAAATAAATGGTATCTGCTCATATACAGCCTTATATTTTTGAGACAGATAATGAAACCAATGAAGAGGACAACTTACCAGCTCCATAACCAAGATTATAGCAGACTGTTTAAGAATGGTACATTTTAGGAATTGTACATTTAATTATTATTATTATTATTATTATTATTATTATCATTATTATTATTATTATTATTACTACTACTATCATCATCATCATCATCATCATCATCATCATCATCATCATCATCATCATCATTATCATTATTATTATTATTATTATTATTAACTTACATGAGAAAAGTGCATCAACTCTCAGCCAAAATGTAAAGCTAGATTAAAGATTGTCAATGAGGAACCAAACTTTTTGCATCTTAGTTTCCATTAATCAATATTTTATTTATATACACAGTATATTTAACAAAGATTTTTTTATAAACCTGTGTTTTGTTTGCAATTGTTTGACATCTATAAGAGCAGAGTATTTTTGTGAATTATTTGAACAAAAGATCAAAGGTTAAACAATAGGGAAAAAAACCTTGAATATATGAATGAAGAAACATAAGTTCTGGTGCTTACAGGCATGTGTAGTGCATGATACAGTTATTCAACCATGCTTTGTGGCATGTACACAAATACAGAGCAGGCCCAGTTAACCTTGATTATGGATCAATTTGGTAAGATGACAAGATCTAAGTGATTTTGAAACAGGGTTTTTGGGACATGGATGGTAGGAGTTTTAGTCACAAAGACTGCCCAACTGGCTGTTTCAATAGGAACAGTGATTAAAAGTGACATCTGGCAATTGTATCTATGGGAAAGACATCAGTTGTAAATTGTGGTTGAAACCATGCTTAATGAATGTGATGCTTGTGCACTGACTAGGGAAAAACAACTTTATATACCTCTCATTACAATGACAAATACATGTTTAAGATTTCTGTGGTTCAACATATCCTAAACATGTAGTATACACCAAGAGAATGGTACATGACTGAATGCTTGACCCCTGGAGTGAGGGAATCTAGTGGGACTGTTTTGCTGTGGGAGTCATTTTGGCATGATTTGGCTCTACTTAGAGTGAAGGGTCACTGCAAATCAAACGTTATTCTGACCGATCACCTTTATCCTATAATGCAATTTCCATCCTGATGGGAGTGGTCTCTTCCTGGATGACAATATCTCCAGCCAAAGAGCACGAGGACTCACTGAATGAGTGGGTCATGGTGCAAATAATAAACGATGGCATTCTCAGTTACAAGATCTCAACCCATTTGAACACATGGGAGATTTTGAACTGACCTGTTAGACAGAAGAAGAAAGAGTGAAATAATAAAGACAGTTTGATTATACAGTAGAGCAAAATCAGTTCCTCTCACTAAACAATAATTTCTCTCAAATCATATAGAACTATGCAGAATTTTAATGTTGGGCCTGTCAATTCTCCACTAAACAATTCAGCTGCCATCAATATCCTGGCTTTCCATTAAGACCATTGAGATCAGCATCAATACAACTCAGCTTTTATCCTCAAAAGCTGAGAGCTGCTTCCTCACCACTTTGTGTATATGAAATATAGCATTTCATTTTAAAATATTTGAGGCCAACAGTGTGAAGTGTCTCATATTTGAATGAGTCAGCCACGGTATCAGTACACATCACCTATTGATAAACAGAGATCTTTCTGCTCAAACTGGTTTTACTGATATTATTTAATCTACACATTCGGAAACTGGTATTTGACTCTGAATGTTTTTATCATATTGTGCCTCCTATGTATGACTGAGAGAACTCACTTTCTCTGTCTCTTTTTCTGTAAAAATATATATTTTTCTTGTCCTCAAACATAAGCATTGCTCATGAATTCAAGTATTCATCCCTCCTTATTACCGCTCTTTATACTAACCTGTCCTTTCACATTATGAACCTGCCCTACACACCCAAACATTAATCAACACACACACACACACACACACACACACACACACACACACACACACACACACACACACACACACACACACACACACATTCATTTAATATAAATATTTCATTTGAACATTTCTCATCACTCTGCATTATAAACCCATCAAGTTCATGAGTGGCAATAAAAACAGGGGAAGTTTAGATACCCTTGTCTTCTTTAACAGAAGTCCATATGGTCTCTGTAAGTGTTTGTTTAACTTACAGCCCTCTGTCACTTCTATGCCACCATCCACATCTGCTCGTGTCAAACCTTAGAGGACCTGCTGCTCTCATCAACTCATCAACCAAAGCCTAATAGCAGGGTTGACAGTCTCATAGTGCACGCGCATGCACACACACACACCATCAGTCTCAATATAAACAAACATAAAAACCCTTTTGTTATTCAGATCGGTTTAAATGGAGATAGCCCAGCTGTATCCCAGCTGCCTTCATAAACACACATACAAGCATAAGTCCCAATTGTCTGACCAGCCACCTCCTGTCAAACACTGCTAAACAGAATTATAATTTCAGGTGGTTAATTGGTTCATATCTCATGCCAAGCATGTCTGAAATAGACATAGGGCTTTTTTTTTAAATTATTAATTAAATAGTCTATAACCAGACGCATTTGAATTATATTCTATAGTAAATGTCCATTTGGATTGGTGTGACTTGACTGGCACAAGCATGACTGTTTAGTCTCTTCGTAAATCCATAAATCACATTCAAATCATTTCAATGTTCAAACCTCCTAATTAGATATTATGCTTGTGCAGAGTGATAGCAAACTTATGTGCTAAGAAAGAAATTAATTTTGGTGTTAAGAGGGATGTTAATACTATTTTTAACCATAGTTCAGACATAGTCTTACTGTATACTGTCAGAAACAAACAGGTCTTCTTCTGATTATTTCTAAGGCTAAGTATGGCTGAGAAACATATGCAAAGATGCACAGAGGGGCACTAACACAAAGCACACAACAGAAGACAAAAATTAGTGCCTAACTGAACTTTGAGGAATTCCAGAATGCCTGCCTTTTACCTGCCTGAATTTGGTCAGGTTATGGTATGTCTATTGTCCTCATCACTCATACAGCTACAGTAGATCATTTTGTACAGTGGGTGAAAAAAGTATTTGATCCCCTGCTGATTTTGTTTGCCCACTGACAAAGAAATTATCAGTCTCATTTCAAAAAAGATATAAATTGATTTGCATTTTAATGACAGAAATAAGCATTTGACCCCTTCGACTTAGTACTTGGTGGCAAAACCCTTGTTGGCAATCACAGAGGTCAGACGTTTCTTGTAGTTGGCCACCAGGTTTGCACACATCTCAGGAGGGATTTTGTCCCACTCCTCTTTGCAGATCCTCTCCAAGTCATTAAGGTCATTTTCAATGCCCTGGCTGAGGGAAGGAGGTTCTCACCCAAGATTTGATGGTACATGGCCCCATCCATCGTTCCTTTGATGCGGTGCAGTTGTCCTGTCCCCTTAGCAGAAAAACACCCCCAAAGCATAATGTTCCCACCTCCATGTTTGACGGAGAGGATGGTGTTATGACTTGGGGTCATAGGCAGCATTCCTCCTCCTCCAAACACGACGAGTTGAGTTGATGCCAAAGAGATCTGACCACACCTGACCACAACACTTTCACCCAGTTCTCCTCTGAATCATTCAGGCAAACTTCAGATGGGCCTGTACATGTGCTTTCTTGAGCAGGGGGACCTTGTGGGCGCTGCAGGATTTCAGTCCTTCACGGCGTAGTGTGTTACCAATTGTTTTCTTGGTGACTATGGTCCCAGCTGCCTTGAGATCATTAACAAGATCCTCCCGTGTAGTTCTGGGCTGATTCCTCACCATTCTCATGATCATTGAAACTCCACGAGGTGAGATCTTGCATGGAGCCCCAGACCAAGGGAGAATGACAGTTTCTTCCATTTGCAAATAATCGCACCAACTGTTGTCACCTTCTCACCAAGCTGCTTGGCAATGGTCTTGTAGCCCATTTCAGCCTTGTGTAGGTCTACAATCTTGTCCCTGACATCCTTGGACAGCTCTTTGGTCTTGGCCATGGTGGAGAGTTTGGAATCTGATTGACTGATTGCTTCTGTGGACAGGTGTCTTTTTACAGGTAACAAACTGAGATTAGGAGCACTCCCTTTAAGAGAGTGCTCCTAATCTCAGCTCATTACCTGTGTAAAAGACACCTGGGAGCCAGAAATCTTGCTGACTGATAGGGGATCCAATACTTATTTCCCTCATTAAAATGCAAATCAATTTATAACTTTTTTGAAATGTGTTTTTCTGGATTTTTTGTTGTTATTCTGTCTCTCACTGTTAAAATACACCTACCATTAAAATTATAGACTGATCATTTCTTTGTCAGTGGGCAAACGTACAAAATCAGCAGGGGATCAAATACTTTTTTCCCTCACTGTATATTCACCTGCATGAATGGGCTTCACCTATTCAGCTAGAACATTCAGGTTTCTCTGCAAATTAAAGTTCATTTCTTGCACTCCTAAAGCTTCAAACAAGTTAATAATTTTGGGTAACACTAACAATACTATTTATCCACACAAGCACCTCAGAAAAGATCATCAAGATTAATGGCAGCTTCTCCATGCTGTATTTCATTCATCATTCCATGCATCACAAAATATAAACCTGACACTGTACAAATGCATCCTTTCTATTTAATTAGGCAGATTCACACAACAGAACACCATAAAACTTTATTGCCTTGGGATATTGGGATAGGAAACAGAATTTCATGTGCAAGGACACATGCAACCAGTCAGTAAATAAATGATCACTTTAAGCTCATTTAAGGTCTCAGTGCAGATTCTTAGAAACTATGGTTTCTGCATGGTTCTTTGGATAGTTAAGGGTTCTTAGAGCTGCATTCTCTGGAGATAAGCTTGCCATACACAGGTTGGTGGCCACATGACTCTGGGATGACCATTTAGCTAATGCTGGCTTATCACACAATCTGATAAACCCTGATCGATTCATCTTCCAGTGTTCCATGATAGAGAACCTACAGAGTGTTATTTGTTGTGGCCAACACACTGTTATATTTAGACATTTGATCCTTAAGCCAACTGATCATATGTCTAAGAGGAGTGTCTCCCCCTCGTGGACATTGCTTAGAGGCGTGTCACTGCTACCTGGGTATCATCTTGCACGGTCAACATCTTTCCAGTTAGTTAGTCCTAAGATGTGTTGGTTCCTCATCACATTATGGTATATGTTATCTAGGTGTTTAGGATGGGTGGAATAGAATAATATTTGTCTGTGATTATATAAATCTTGGATAACTACCAAGGTTCCTTGTTGTAGAGAACAAGCACAGACACAGCAAGAATGTTTCAGGAAAATGCAGCAGTATGACAGTGATATTTATTGCAAATAAATATTGGGTGTAAATATTAGGTCCTGGTGGTTGTCACTGCCCCTGGTGGAACCCCAAGCAGAAACAAACACTAAACAGAATAAAACATGGACCTCTCCTGACAAAGAGACCTAAGGCTCTATATTCATGCTGAAGCAAGTCTAATTTAGTGGTATAATGTCTGTTTTGCTAATATAGCTGAATATAAATCAGCTATTTTCTGCCAGTTGCTATTCATATGGTCAAAGATAAACCTACAATACAAGTACTGCCACTCTCTCTTTCTCTTTGGGAAAGTTGCAGATGTGGGGATTTATGGGCATACAGTGTTTTGGTAATAGGATATTTTGATGCTATCACATACACTCCTCATCCTAAAAGGTCTTAAAACACTGTATGATTAAGACCTTACTTCTGTTATAAAATGTTCTCTCTCTCTGTTGCATGATGCTGCTTGATGTGATGCCAGTGCCAGATCCTGACACACTTCTACTACTGTGGTGCCTCTTGCCCTCCATATCTTCCTGATTCATCCTCATGATCTACTTCTGTTTTCTGCACTTATGACTCACTGTCTGTTACTGTGGCTGGTCCCACATGGATACTCGTAACATTTGCACTTCCTAAAAACAGCAGACTCACCCTTGTTGTCTTGTTCTGTTGCTTACAAACTCTTTTTTGTGGATATGTATTATTGTTACCTTGTGTTGGCTTTCACATCCGCTTCCTACCCAAGAGAGCCCAGCAGTGCCTGCCTGCATTTGTTCATCTGAAGAAGGCAAACATACCCCCACCCATCATCACCATGTTCTACAGGTGCATCATGTCCAGTCCAGCTGCATCACTGTCTGGTTTGGGAATCTCCAATTGCAAGACCCTACAGAGGATATGGCGAACAGCTGAACGCCTCATCAGCATAGCCCTCCCACAATCCACAGTTTTTGCCCATTTACCATCCGGAAGAAGGTTCTACAGCATCCACTCAAGGACTGCCAGACTAGGTAACATCTTCTACCCCCAGGCTGTCAGACTCCTGAACACTGTGCTATCCCCTTCCACACACATCACCCTGGGATCTAAGTAAAACCCTCCACCCCACTGCACAGACACTTTAAATCAATAATGATGCACATGTCACTCTGTTTATTTACTGCACTGATGTACTGTTCACAGCACACCAACAGTTTCATTGTACTGACTCAGTGACTTAAACTCCATTCCTCTCAGGTTACCATCACAACCATTAATGCACTGACTTTATACTTAATTTCCATTCTCGTCACCTTATGGTTACTCCAATGTCTGTCATGTTTAAATGTTCTTTTTTGAGATGGGAGTACATATAAGCTCTACTGCCCCTTTGATTTCCAAACCCCACTCCCTGCATGCTTCTTGTAACAAATAAGAAAGAAGAACTCGGTTGTGGCACTGAAATTTACGCAGAATACAGAATGGTATATCATTATTATTTAATGGAATCCATAGTATAAACAATTAAGACAGTTAAATAATTAAAGTAGTAGGCTCACCAGATATATTGGCATCACAGAGATGAGGAATTATAATATAAACAATGTCCTGGAGTGCTCGCATGTATGAACATGTGGCAGTGCTGTAATCTTATGGTTTATTTTTGTACTTGCATTATATACATGAAAATGGGAACCATAGTAATAAATATTTCAATGTTTCCTAGCATGGTTTCTGAAGTCGTTTTCCATGTTCCCATTTCGCCTTGTGCATTGCTCATTTTATTTCTAGGGTGTTATTTTTATGTGACACAGGATTCTTTTCATTGTACAGGGAGGCATAGCTCTGGGTCCATATGGGGTGGATTGGTTCTGTTAGTGTTCCCTATCGACTTTGACCATTAGAATCATTTTGGTGACTCCTTTTTTCAAAAGTACAGTAAATTGGGCACAGACTTTCCTTTAGAATTTCAAGCAAACAAACAAGGATAAGGAGTTGTGGTGTTCAAGCTTGTAGTTTTCTTATTCTATTAACAGAACATTTTGCTTCTTTCTAGAAATAAATAAATGCTTAAAATGAGCAAAATTATCTGCAAATAGAACAAGATTTAGTTAAAGCTTGAAATGAGTACAAATGGCTTGAAATAGGTTTAATAATCTTATATTTGGTTAATATTCATGGTATACAGTATTCAAGGTATTTCCACTTGCTAAGATGCCACAGTGCAGATTTTTCATAATTTACTTAAATTTTGAATCATGCTGTGGCAATTTGTATATTTATCTATTCTCTGTGTTTATATCTATTCCAAATAATTGCAATTAGTAATGTATATGAATACATTAATGAAATTTATATACAGTATTTAGCAATTGATTACTTAGTTCACATGGTGATTAGTTATTTAAAGTGAGAGACAAACAAATTAAAAAATGTTACATTCTCCCACTTCTTTATCGCCTGTTTTCCTCTAGCATTATCACTTTACGGTTACTGTCACATACTGACACCCACACGCATTTCTGTCGGAGGGCTCGATACTAAATGTGCTGTCAGACAGCAATGGCATCAAGTTGCCATTAAGACAGTAAACAGTGCTTGATAGCATTAAGGATTAATAGCAAAATGTGATGCATATAATGTTTACATATGATCTTATGTAAATGTAAATTATGGCTATGGACATACAGTCAGGTTCAGAGTCTAGCACTGGAAATTGAATGTGTCTGTGTGTTTTCAATTCTGCTGAGACCTGCATTTCTCAATTTACACTTGCATATATTCATTTGGCAGATGGTTTATTCATCGTCACTTTAATAAAGCAGATCCAAGTACATAGTCTTGATCAAAGGCCCAGCTGTGCCTGTGGCAGTTGTGAGATTTGAACCACCAACTTTAGAGTGTCTAGCACATTACCTTAAGTGCTGAGCTAGTACTGCCTATAGCTCTTTGTGTTTGTACATGCGAAGTCGAACAAGACAGGCTCCAGTACCATCAAGTCAATGTACAAGGTATTACATCCAAACCAATACAAATGAACATAGATGGATTCACCCTGAATAAGAGTAAAGGTATATAAATTTAAATAAATACTATTAAAATGTATTAATTGAGGCAAAAGTGTCGGACATAGAAAGAAGAGAAGCATGCTGCTGCTGCAAAGGGTACAGAAGGAGGAAACCCCCTGCATCCCCATCCAAGGCCCCCAAATTGTTACATCCCATTCCATATCCTGTACCACTGACATTTCCATAAATGTGCAGTCATTTGTGGACCAGGACCAGACTTTGCCCTTTCCAACCAAAATAGCAAACAGTTGAGAAATGCATATTTAACCACGGAATGGACTGTTAGAGTGAATCCAGTAGTAGGAATACAATAAGTACATAGTTTCAAAGCAGAATGGCCTTTTGCATGCAGATTAAATGGACAGAAGTATAAACCATTGATTTCCCTACTATGTACTCATGTACATAGTACTATGTACTCATGTATGCTACTATGTACTCATCCATTCTAAGCACTGTAACAGGAGAGTCATCCAAGCCTTCCTGTGATCTTTGCAGCATTGTCACTAGTACTACATGGCATAGCTTTCTGATGTGTTTTTTTTGTTTGTTTGTTTTTTTTTTTAATCAAATGCCACCAAGTCCATCAGAGAGAAAAGCTAATAGAATTAAAGCAGGTTATAGACATGCAACATGGCACGATTATAATAACAACATACCTTTAACAGAGCATATTGACCAACTAATCAATTAGTTATCTTCCTTAGTGTTTGACATCCTGACCTGAGCCATCTGGGCAATGATGCTTTAAAAGGAGTTCAATGATATTGCACATTAAATAAAAACTGTCTGTTTAAGAAATTATACTTTAGTAAAAGTATAGATAATGTGCAGAAATCCTAATTAAAATGGAAGTATCGAGCAAATAATGTACTCAAGTGAAGTTTTCTATATATTAAAAAGTAAAAAGGTTAATGCTATGTTTTGTTTGCAAAGCATCTTATTATTTATCTACAACTGTTAAAAGATGAAGATTTTTCTTTTAAAGTAACTGCAATTTTCTTTTACCAAACATGACGAGCTGGATTATTGCCAAAGACAAGAGTACATCATTCCAAAAGAGGCCTGATTTGTGTAAATGTTTTGATTAGGGTGTAGGAATGGAGATGGGGTGCAGTTCATTGCTTATTATTTTCTTCAATTTAATTCAATTTTATTTGTATAGCGCTTTTAACAATAGACATCGTCACAAAGCAGCTTTACAGAGATACATAAATTTGGATCTAAATTTTAAATCGATAAATTTATCCCCAATGAGCAAGCCAGTGGCAACGGTGGCTTGGAAAAACTCCCTGAGATGACATGAGGAAGAAACCTTGAGAGGAACCAGACTCAAAAGGGAACCCCATCCTCATCTGGGTGACACTGGATAGTGTAATTATAAATAAATCCCTTCTATAACTGTATGATACATAATATAAAGTGCAACTGTGTAGTCAGGAGATTCATCACCGTCTCAAGATGAAGTCTATTTTGCTGAAATCATGAAGTGTCCACCGATGGAGACCTGAGCGCAAAGTCTGTTTGTGAATTGTTTGTGGAGGCTGTCCATATGGGCCCATCCTCAGCAACAGCGAGCGACCACCAGTGATGAGAACCCCAGAAGCACGGCACCAGGATGGACCAGGACGGACCAGGCTGGCTCAGAGAGCAGAACGGGTCAGGCCTATTGCCACCCCAGGAGCAACACGCGTAGAACTTGTGATGTGATGATTTGATGTTGGTATCGTCCAAAATCTTCGCAGGCATTGGCTTCATCTGGAATCTTCTTAGAGGCTGGTTCTGAACTGGAGCTGGCATCCCGAGGTAGGAATAGGAAACAGATGGATAAGGATTAGCGTGGCTGCTGTTCATTGTATGTCAGGCAAAATGACCATGTGCATTTATCATTTTTTCAACGATGACAGAAGTACAAGGTCATGAGATGCGGTTAGGTGAATGCTAGGCCAAAGAAATGTGTCTTGAATCTGGATTTAAACTGAGTGTGTGTGTCTGAACCCCGAACATCATCAGGAAGGCTATTCCAGAGTTTAGGAGCTAAATGTGAAAAAGCTCTACCCACTTTAGTAGACTTTGATATCTTCGGTATTATCAGAAATCCAGAGTTTTGTGACCTTAAAGAGCGTGATGGATTGTAACGTGATAGAAAATTGGTTAAATACAAAGGGGCTTGGCCATTTAGGGCTTTATAGGTGAGTTACAGAATTTTACAATCGATACGGAACTTAACAGGCAACCAGTGTAGAGATTTTCTGTGTAATAAATCTGTGCAGGTGACTGCTGGCTTCTCTCTTACCTTCTTTATCATTAGTCTGAGAGCAGTTTGTGAAATCTTGCATGGCGCACATGTCCTGGGGACGATTAGTTGTAGTTCCATGAACTTTCCACCTGCATATTTCTGGAAAAAAAAATTATGACAGTGATGTATAAGGCCTTTCCTATGGCTCTGAAGCAAACAGATCCAGAAAACACTTAGCATAAACATGGTCAAGAACAGGCAGAGGGTCAGGTGATTTGTAAACAGAATATCCAAGGCAAAAACATAATCACAAAAGAGACACAAACTGGTTCAAAAACTAGGATCACGACTGCATGATACAGGCTTGATATGTCAGATATGTTAACAGAACTGAGTGGATAAATCACAATAAGTGCATGTTCAAGGTCTCTTTTTATTGGGTGTGTGGATGATTGACCCCAGGTGTGCTGTATCAGTAGTTAGGCGAGAGGTGAGGTGGCTGAGTGTTGTAGTCCATGGCGACCATATTTCTAGGCCTTGGTGTGCTCTGTGGAATGGACACTATTGCTGATTTTGGTGTTGACATGAAAACTATATTTAATAACAGAAACTAAAGTGGCTGAATACTTATTTCCCCCTAACTGTATGCAGGACTACCACTTCAAGGTTTGCTAATGAATTAAGCAAAAGTAAAATATCCTATCAATAACCAATGTTAGCCTTTAGCTGGAATTTGACTTGCTATCTAGCCTATTTATGTTAGTTATTATCTTTGCTAACCTGCCATTAGCAAATAAAACAGGCTAATTGTCCTAAATGTAGCCTGTCTAGTTACGATATCATGCCTTTATAGGGAGGAAAAGGAGACACATCATTTTACATTTTATTGAGGTAGGTCCAGGGGTACTCATCCTCAAGTTCACCTACAGTGGTTTATCCATCTTCAAACACACATGGATAGCTAAAGTGCTAACATAGTGAACAATTGTTGATAAATTGTTACAGTTGTTGATAGTTTTTTCTTTTGCATTGATTAACTTGACTGAATACTTTACACTGAATTGATTGGATGCTAAACTGAGCTGATTCAATTGCTGTATAGTATACACTCATTGGCTGGATGAGAGAAGAAGAGACCTTTATATTTTGTAATGAGTATTTTGAAGGTCTAAATAAAAATGTATGGAGTAAAAAGGGAAAGTTTCTTTTTTGGAAAGAAAGACAGACAATCAATTAAATTAGAAATGCTTTAATTCCCCATGACATGGGATGATAACATTTTCCTGCAGGCTTATTCACTAGCAGAAATCTTCTAATTTATCCTAGACATAATTTTGAAAACAATAAATGCCAGTTATTTGCCTTTGCCATGGCCTTTCCCAAAAACTACAGAACTATTTAAATATTCTATGCATTTTTATCTTTGTGATTCATCATTAATATGCAAACATTTATACAAAAGTAATTCATATAATACTCCCTATCACCTTAACCCTGTCAGCAGGTCCAGATTTACATTCCTCACTTTCATAACCTCACAAGTTTCCTATCAGTTTCCCTGTAGTTACTGAATAATTCATAACAGCTGCTGTAAAATTAACCTCTGACCTGGCAATACTATTTTTGAGAGCCGACAACAAAGCAGTTTATTTGGTGAATAATGTGTGTTGATTTGGGCGTCAACATTACTTGCAGTTTAATAGAATCTAGGTAAATCCAGTCTTGATTTTTAGAGTTGGGGTACTCGATCCCGGACTCGAGTCCAGACTCAAATCCAATTATGAACGAACTCGGACTTGTCACACACTTGGGTAAATTTGTACTCGAACTTGACACGGACTCAGACATTTTGGACTCAGAAAAGTCCAGGTCTGGCCGAGTATTCATCAACCAATGAATCAACGAATCAACCAATCGGGTGGCAGCAGTGCACTGTGTCAACAGCCCGTTGACACAGTGGTGGTGTAATGGTGTGAGGAATGTTTTCTTGGCACATTCTGGGTTCATTAATACCAATCAATCATCGCTTGAATGCCACAGCCTATTTGAGTATTGTTGCTGACCATGTGCATCCCTTCATGGCCACAATTTACCCATCTTCGAATGGCTACTTCCAGCATTGTAATCCACCATGTCACAAAACAAAAGTCACCACAAACTGGTTTCATGAACATGACAATAAGTTCACTGTTCTTCAGTGGTTTTCCCAGTCACCAGATCTAAATCCAGTAGAACACTTGAACAATAGTTCATTTCAGGGTGAATTGTAGGTTAGCAGCTGTGTCATTGGCAGCCTATTACCTGTTAACTTAATGCAATGCCACAGGCTTGAACCTTAATCGCACAAAAAGGGTGCATGCATGCTGGTCCTTCTCACTGTTCTCTGTGTAATTGTATACACCCACATTCCATCTAACCTTACATCTACAGGAGAGCAGAGCAGAATCTTAAATACAGTCAAATTATGGGCTTCAATAATATACAGTATATACTGCTCAAACACTAGTACCAGAAGTGGATAAAATAATGGAAGGTACTGTATGCCTTCTGTTCGAGCAATCTCTACAATGTCAAGTGCCCCATGCTGTGGGAATTCTAATTCTCAGAATCCCACTCACTATCACCCCCAACTCTCTGGTTGCACCGAGTTACAACTATAATGTTATACCTTCTTTTGTAACTAGCACACATCTAGCCTAGCCCTTAGCCATGTTCAAGACTGACATTGTGAAGTATGAACAAATCTAATCAATAATACATGTAATAGTATTTTTTTTTTTTTAATATATATGTTCTTATTAGTTTTCATGTTTCTTACAAAATAACATTGATGACAGTTCTCAAGACTACATGAATGTATTTTCATATTTTCATAACTGGGTCATTCATAAGGAAAGAAGCATAAAAAGCCTCTTTTGTATAGACTATCGATTTGTGTTACTGTCATGCTGATGGCCATGGCCAAAATAAAAGCACAGCCACAGTGAAATGCCGGTAGCACTTTACATTCAGACTCCCTTAATTTGACATTACAGTATTTAACACCTTAGTTAACATGAGCAAACCACAAACTTAGCAAGAATACACCATAAGTAACATTAACAAAGTAACTACACTAATAAACCAATTAACGTGAGCAACTGGCAACATTCGGATATGAGATTAGAGAGCAAGTGCCAATATTTACAGTATGTTCTATACATTATTTTGCTAAATTATATGGACTTATTTTTAGCCATGGGGTGGCACACTGGTTCAGCAGGTAGTGTTGCCACCTCACAGCTCCAGGGTCCCTGGTTCAAGCTTGGATTACTTGAATGTGTTACGGACCCGGAAGGAGGGAAGCAGGATGCACTCACAGGGGAATATTGTCAGTTTATTAGGAACATCCAAATAAAACAGAACATTCAAAAATTTAGGAACAGTCTAACAAAAATCCACAAATAAACAAGGCAGTATTCCACAAAACGACAGGGCAGTAATTCCAAAAAGGCAAGGCAATAATCCAAAAACTGGCACTGTGGCATTCCCAAAAATGGCAAGGTAAACATCCAAGAAGTCACGAGGGTATAATCCAAAGTCTAGGAAACGCGAGGGAAACAAAAACATGGAGGAATCTACCATTCCTTATCTTTACTCAACTGTTAGTCTTCAATATAATTGAAGATATAACTTTTAATACTCCACAAGGAAGCAGACACAAAACGGGGTTTAAATATAACAGGGTAATAAAGACAAACAAGATAAAACACACAACACCTGGAAACAATAATCAAACTATAAACGGAGAACCAATGACAGAACATGGGAGGAAACATGACGTGAACCAAAACGAACGGACCAATAAGGAAGCGGGGGCAGATACATGACGTAAACCAAAAACAAAAGAGCACATGGCAAAGTAAACAAAACCAGAGTTCATGAATGAACAGTCCAGAGATTGTTATGAATAGCATTCGCGCTACTCTTTATAGTAGCACGAAGCGTGGAATGCGGAAGTGCGCTACTTCGCTAGCCTCTGCTAGCATCGTAGCTAGAGGGAGACTCTAACAGCATGTTCTCCCCATGTCTGTGTGGGCTTCCTCTGGAAACTCTGGTTTCTGTCCACCTCCCAAAAACATGGCGATAAGTGAATGGTCTACTCTAAATTCATTAGCTACTATGTGTGAATCTATCTGTATGGTGCCCTACATTGATGCCTCTTATTCAGGGTGTATACCCGTCTCACACCCAGTGTTCCAAGGATAGATTCCTTATCCACCACAACCCTGACCAGAATAAAGTGGTTACTGAAGATGAATGAATGAACAAATTTTTAGCCATGGATTGAATGAATAGTCAATGCAGATGTATTTTGTCAACATTAAACATTTGTCAACTAATGCATGTGTTAATCTTTGTTAATTTGAAGTTCATGGTTTGTTAATGTGAACTAATGGAGCAATTAATGAAAATAACTTTAATGTGAGGAGAGTAACACCACAGGGGATTTATTTATTTATTTATTTTATGTATTGAAACAGTATTTCTGTGTGCACATGTGGAGTGTGTACAGGTTAGAGAGTGCTCTAGGCATCATTAGTCATTTGCAGTTACTGCTGAATTTACCAGATAATTAATCTTTTTCATAATTCTTCATTATCTTCCCAAAGTAGATTTACACTCAATAAATTGCTCATTATGCTCTCATGTTCCCCTTGTCCAGTACTTGTAGTTGAAGTTGAAGACTTGAAGTTGCTGAACACTAATGAATTTGTAACTGTTAAATTAATTTTAACCTAAAGGGGACTGCTCTGAAACGGTTTAAAATATGAAGTATCTGCATGAACTGGCTGAGCTGAACCTCCAGCTTTTTCTGAATCACCGGTTAAAGACAAAGCCTTATTCACACTGACTGTGAGCAGTGGATGGAATGAAAGCTCAGGTACATATTGAACCCTGCCGATAGAACAAAATATATTCCCTAATTAGGGGGAAACATGACTTAACACTATTACACCTCTGATGATATATTGGGTTGGTTTTTACCTCTGCAGCTTGGCTTGGTATTTAATGCGGTGGAGTGTCCCACTGCAGAGGGTCCATGATGAGGCTTCGAAGCAGGTAAGGAAGCTGAGGTGTCCTGAAATGTAGATGCTGCCAACAGAGCTCCAGTGAACTGGGCTCATTAGCCTCAGTGTGTTTGTGCTCAGACTGGGTTTGTCTGCTTGAATTCGTCTGCTGTCAGACTTTGATGTGAAATCTGGACATTGTATTTAAAAATCCCAGCAACATTGCTGTACTTGATGTACAGTCATGTGAAAAAATAAGTACACACCATGGAAACTGTTGGCTTTTTTTTTTTTTGACATATTTGGACAAGCCAATATTTGTTCATCTTTGAAACAGTGCCTATTAAAAATAGCTTTTTCAGTAATTTATTCAACAGAAATATCAATAGATGTGATATTCTTCTATGGAAAAAGTAAGTACACCCTTGGCCTCAGAAGCTAGTATTGCCCCCTTTAGCAGAAATAACTTCTTGTAAGCGTTTTGCATAATTGTCCACCAGTCTCTGACATCAGCTTGCTGGAATTTTGACCACTCTTCCATGCAATATTCTTTCAGTTGCAAGATGTTTGAGGGTTTTCTTGCATGTACTGCCCATTTCAAATCAACCCCCCAGCAATTCAATGGGATTCAAATCCAGGCTTTGACTAGGCCATTCCATAACCCTCCATTTCTTCTTTTTGAGCCATTGCTTGGTGGATTTGCTAGTGTGCTTAGGATCATTATCCTGTTGAAAGGTCCACTTTCGGTTCAACTTCAACTTTTGGACAGATGGCCTCACATTATCTTCAAGCACTCTTTGATATGATGCAGAATTCATAGTTGAATCAATGAATGCAAGCTGTCCAGTCCCTGAGGCAGCGAAGCAACCCCAAATCATAAAATTTCCACCACCGTGCTTCACAGTTGATATGAGGTGCTTCTCCTGAAAAGCTGTCTTTGGCATCACCAAACATGGCTGCTGTTACTGTGGCCAAACAACTCTATCCTTGATTCATTTGTCCAGAGCACATTATTCTAAAAGGCCTGGTCTTTGCCTATATGCTCACTGGCAAACTGTAATCTTGCTCTAATGTTCTTTTTAGACAGCAAAGGCTTTTGCCTGGCATGCCTCCCATGCGGGTCAAATTTGTGCAATCTCTTTCTGATTGTAGAAGCATGCACTTTGACACCAACAGTTGCAAGACTTACTGAGATGAAATTTTGGGGTTCTTGGAGACTTTCAGATGGTCTGCTCTTGGGGTGAATTTGCTGGGACGGCCAGTCCTGGACAGATTGGCAGTCATTTGAAATCTGTGCCACATGTAGATGATTTTCCTTACAGTGGAATGATGTATTTCAAATAATTTGGAGATTTTTTAAATCCCTTGCCAACCTTTTTTCTGAAGGCCTTACAGAACTCTTTAGATCTTGGCATGATGACACCACATACCTTAGTAACAAAAGGAATACCAGACACCAGACACCAGTTCGACCTGCACTCTCTAAGCAGGTTCTAATCACTGGCACCCAGGTTTGAACACCTGATTCTAATTTTCTGGATTTGGTGTGATATCAAGGTGTGATAAATGTAGGGGTGTACTTACTTTTTCCATGTGACTGATCTGTTGTTTTTTTTTTTGTTAATATAAATTGTGAAAATTACTACAAAATGTCAATTTTATGTCATTTGATAGAGTGTATCAACTTTATTAATAGGCACGGTTTCAAAGAGGATCAAATGTTTGCTTGTCCAAATATGTAAAAATAAATAAATAAATAAATAAATAATAAAAAACAATTTCCATAGGGTGTATTTATTTTTCACATGACTGTATTTGATACAAACGGAAAATAATTGATGCATGTCATAATCACTAACATATTGAGTTGTACTCTTACTGTTGTAATGATGAGCATGATCTATTGCATGAGTAATCAAGGGAAGTGTCCTAAACACAGTGGCCATTATCTTAAAGCTTCTCTCTAATTCCTCATCTGCATCTTGCATTTATTGTGAAAATTGAACATAAGCTAATTAAGTGGCTGCAAATGTATAACAATCTGATTCCTTTAAACAGAATAATGAAGAACATCAGAGGTAGATGGGATATGGTGCTCCTGCTTAGTATCAAATCCTTTCACTGGGTTTTTATGCAATAACTTCTTAATGACCAGTATTTCACTACTACTGCCAATAAAATACATACAGATAGGTAACAAATTGCAAGTCTCTGAAACTGACAGTATGAACACCAATCTTTCAAAAGATATTCCCTCACTTGTGTTTTAATGATAGTGGAGGAGTGCTGTCCAACATGTCAGTTCAAAATCTCCCATAGGTTTTCAACTGAGTTGAGATCTGATGACTGTGAAGGCCACAGTGTATAATTTACATCGTTTTCATATTCTTTAAAACTTCAATGTGTGTTTGTGACCTGTGGATGAGGTTATTGTCATCCTGGAAGACACCACTCCTATCAGGATAAAAATGTTTCATCATAGGATAATGGTGATCATTCAGAATACCTTTGTATTGATTTGCAGTTATCCTTCACTCTAAGGGGACGGGTGAACCCAAAACAAAAATTCACCCCACAGCATAACAGAATCACTGGACACACTCACTGTAGGGTGTAGCATTCGAGCCTGTAACATTCTGTAGCAATCTCTATTCATCTGCTCAGCATTTTTATACATGCCACAGAGCATGGTGGGATAATTGTCATGCAGTACGCTCTACTGGCTCTAATTTTGAGGATATTCATAATCCACTGAGTGACTGATATTTTCAGCCCACCTTTGGTCTAAAAAGGTACTTGCAGTACCATCTACTGAGGTGCAATTTTAGAGCAATTGCTGGTGGGGTTTTTTTTTATTTTTTTTATTTATGTTTTTTATGTTTTTTGTTTTTTTCCTGACTTCAAGCAAAGCCTTCAAATTTCTCTCTCATTTCTTGTGAAGTAATGTCGGGTCTGTCAGGTCTTGTGAAGTACACAATCTGTTACCCCACTTCAACATAATTAGCCTACTTCACCCAACTACTAAAGATAGCCAACTTAATTATTTTATGTGTAGCAAGTAAACACAAACATTCCGCATGTCATTACACACAGAACATCATATAATTACTAGAATCAATAAAATGTTTTTAAAAAGCTAATAAAAATAGACTTGCTATATTTGCTGCCTTCATAATGAAATTATATACCATATAATTATATAATAAAATGTCCAGTAAAGCTAATTAAGTACCAGGCTAGCAAAATTTACTGTCATCACAAAGAGATTAGATATTAGCTGATTTAAAGTGTATTATATATTTACACATGAGTGATTACCCACAAAAGTGCACAAGAAGACAGTTGTCTGGCAGCTAATTTCTACCTGTCATCTCACAATCTTGAGTGGGAAAAAAGTCTGACTGATATTGTGTAAATGAAAAAGGTGACTTCCCAGGAAATCAATGGTTATTTCAGCAGGACAATGCCAGGTCTCATTCTGCACATGCTACAACAGCGTGGCTTCGTAGACACAGAGTGTGTGTGCTTGACTGGCCTGCCAGCATCTGAAGTCTTGTATCAAGCAAGAATTTGCAAGTGAGGTAAAAAATGGAGGAACATTTAGCTAAAATCATTGGCTTTAAGCATGATTCAAGAAACAATCTCTCTAGCCCGGGATATTATTGACCTGTCTCAGACTGCTCATTGATTTTGCACTTTGGCTTCTTTAGAGAAACTCTGAAGCTGTATTGAGCCTCTTATCACTGATTGTTCAACTTACACTTGGAATCAAACTGTGAGTGTGTATTAAAAGTTTATAGGATAGTGGAGTTTAGTCTTGTTGCACAGGCCCTTAGTGCAGAACGGAGAACAAGGACCATGGACATTTCCCTAATAAGAGATTGCAATCCTCCTGTGTAAGTATGTTAGCATGGCAAGCCAGGAATATGAAAGGTTAGGTTCCTATTTTCAAAGATGTGGAGAAAAGAAGGCCTCAGCACATCCACTTTCAAATGGTAGAGAAGTGCTCTTCATCACAAAATGTCAGCATGGTGGAGGCTGTTAGAGGTTATTATGACCAGGGTTGTGCAGCATCCAGCTGTGTCTTATTTTAAACCATTAATGGCATGGCAGGAAAAGTGCCTAATTTTTAACCTAGAGTACCTTGTCATGGCTATGATGTTGAGATCAGCAGAGAGGTCATTGCGCAACAGTTTGGTGAGGTCATTGGGTTGCTGGCTGATGTTACTGCAAGCAAGGTTATTGCAAGCTGGCTTGATGTTATTGCAAGCAAGATGTTATTGAAAGCAACCAAATATTAAGTGTTATTTACTTTAATTTACTTTAAGACTATCTGTTCCAGTTTTCTGTGTGTTCTCAGTGTATAGCAAAAACAAAAGGATTTGCTTTGCCGTTCTTTCAGAGGTGACTGTATGTGCTGGTTGCTTGTTCAATAGCACTTTATTTCTCTATCTTTTCCAGCCATTGTACTGCCTCACTCCAGCTTTTGTAGATGCCTAGTGTTATATCCTGTTTTCTCCACTGCATAATGCTTTATTTGATCTTCTGCCCTAGAAAAGTGCTGAGCAAAGAGAAACGTTTGACAAGAAGCCATGAAATTCCAACTGACAATCCCAATAAGAGAATGCAGCTATTGACAACAATACTCTGTTTGCGTACACAAAAGTGTACAGGTGTTCCTAATGAAGTGGATGGTGAAAGTATGTACATGAGGGTAGGCAAAATGGAAATCATGAGATTGTAGTAACAGTAATTTAGTTAATATACAGGGCTTATTAATGTAATGTACAATTTATTTATTTATTTTTTACATTTGTTACTCTAATAATCATAGCTGTTAGCGGTTTCAGAAACAAAATAAGCCCTTGAATAGCTGTCAGCCTGTTTTGCTTGTTTGTTTGCTTTCTTGTTTTATTTACTTAACAAGGGCAATGTCTGTGTGGGTCTATTTAAGTTTTAATTTTGCTCCAATTAACATGTGCCTCAGATAATTCCCTAAATGTGTTAGTCCCACACTTGCCCTCAAAACAGGGATGTAGTACAGTATTAGTAGAGCCTAGAGTAAAAAATATGATTAAGTTCACTGGAAAACAATGTTACAGTGATCATGAAAACTACAAACAATTGGGGCTTTTCTTTCATTAATATTCACATCCTGCTATTAGGCTCGTGGTAATATCATAGGTACTGTACAGCTGGCTGTACTAGAGGGATGTCATCTCTCTTACACTTTAACCTTACTGTTAACTTAGTGTTGTAATGGGCATTTGTTTCTTTTGTTGCTGTGGTACAGTATTTTGTAGGTTGAACTATAATACTGTATCATGCTGTGACAGGCTCTACATAGAGAACATATAACTGAAAGGGCACAAACTCTGCTTATAAGCACCACTCGGTGAAAATGATTTTTATTTTACAATGTTTACTACTATTGGCGCATAAAGCAGCTGGTAATGGTAATGAAATATTCCACACTTAGAGCAGAAAGGCAGCAGTGTCTCATACTTATACTGAGCCCTGAGGGTGTATAATCTTGCAGAGATTTATGCACCACATCTGAGCTTTTAACGATTTCACATAGGCTCCTACATTTAAAGATTCAGTATAATCCTTTTTTAGGTAATATTAAATGTGGCTTGAAAGAAGATTAGAATGTGTGTGTAAAACCAGAGGCATGCCATTTGTAATAAATTTGTTGCTTTATCATCAAAAAAGGTACCCATTTCACGGGTTCAGCTCTATTTTATGTAATGGTCACAGTAGCTTTGCGAATTAATCTGTGTCTGGTGTTTGAAGGAATGGAGAACAGTCCGAATAAGGACTTGATAAACAAGCACTCTAATCATTTTGACAGTAATCAATGTGTTCTTTGATGCAAGTCTAACCTGGGCTTGGTCCAAGCAGCTGATCCTAACTGCATCCAAAGTGATCATATGCCTACATGTCTGTGCCATTTTACTAATTAACTCCAGTTTAAAGGAGGTGTTGTTTGCTGTAAGATCAAATCCATGTTGCCCACGCAAGACTACATTCCATATCATGACACAAGGGCTCATTTTGTTCCCCATAAAGTCATCATACCAGGAGAGTGCCAAGAGATCTGATTTTCTCTCTGACCTGAAAAAAAAACACTACATTCTCAGGGAAAAAATGTGAACTCTAGACACCTTAAGAGTTCTGCAGTAGTATCTCTGGGAGAAGCATTCTCTACAGAACATGACAACAATGCATTTCTCTATCAGAAAGGGTTCAAAACTAGAATCCTATGAACCCATAACTACACAAAGACACAAAGAACCCACTGAATAACCTTTTCTCCGAGAGTGTATCATACTTTTCACCTTAGGCATTCTAACTGGCTGTAAGCTGTATATCATATGTTTGTCATATATCATATGTTTGTATATCATAAGATTAAGTATACAGGTGCATCTCAATAAATTAGAATGTCATGGAAAAGTTCATTTATGTCAGTAATTCAACTCAAATTGTGAAACTCGTGTATTAAATAAATTCAATGCACACAGACTGAAGTAGTTTAAGTCTTTGTTCTTTTAATTGTGATGATTTTGGCTCACATTTAACAAAAACCCACCAATTCACTATCTCAACAAATTAGAATACTTCATAAGACCAATAAAAAAAACATTTTTAGTGAATTGTTGGCCTTCTGGAAAGTATGTTCATTTACTGTACATGTACTCAATACTTGGTAGGGGCTCCTTTTGCTTTAATTACTGCCTCAATTCGGCGTGGCATGGAGGTGATCAGTTTGTGGCACTGCTGAGGTGGTATGGAAGCCCAGGTTTCTTTGACAGTGGCCTTCAACTCATCTGCATTTTTTGGTCTCTTTTTCTCATTTTCCTCTTGACAATACCCCATAGATTCTCTATGGGGTTCAGGTGTGGTGAGTTTGCTGGCCAGTCAAGCACACCAACACCATGGTCATTTAACCAACTTTTGGTGCTTTTGGCAGTGTGGGCAGGTGCCAAATCCTGCTGGAAAATGAAATCAGCATCTTCAAAAAGCTGGTCAGCAGAAGGAAGCATGAAGTGCTCCAAAATTTCTTGGTAAACGGGTGCAGTGACTTTGGTTTTCAAAAAACACAATGGACCAACACCAGCAGATGACATTGCACCCCAAATCATCACAGACTGTGGAAACTTAACACTGGACTTCAAGCAACTTTGGCTATGAGCTTCTCCACCCTTCCTCCAGACTCTAGGACCTTGGTTTCCAAATGAAATACAAAACTTGCTTTCATCTGAAAAGAGGATATTGGACCACTGGGCAACAGTCCAGTTCTTCTTCTCGTTAGCCCAGGTAAGATGCCTCTGACGTTGTCTGTGGTTCAGGAGTGGCTTAACAAGAGGAATACGACAACTGTAGCCAAATTCCTGACACGTCTGTGTGTGGTGGCTCTTGATGCCTTGACCCCAGCCTCAGTCCATTGCTTGTGACGTTCACTCAAATTCTTGAATCGATTTTGCTTGACAATCCTCGTAAGGCTGCGGTTCTCTCGGTTGGTTGTGCATCTTTTTCTTCCACACTTTTTCCTTCCACTCAACTTTCTGTTAACATGCTTGGATACAGCACTCTGTGAACAGCCAGCTAATTTGGCAGTGAATGTTTGTGATTTACCTAGTGAACCAAACTGAGAGACCATTTTGAAGGCTCAGGAAACCTTTGCAGGTGTTTTGAGTTGATTGGCTGATTGGCATGTCACCATATTCTAATTTGTTGAGATAGTGAATTGGTGGGTTTTTGTTAAATGTGAGCCAAAATCATCACAATTAAAAGAACCAAAGACTTAAACTACTTCAGTCTGTGGCATTGAATTTATTTAATACACGAGTTTCACAATTTGAGTTGAATTACTGAAATAAATGAACTTTTCCACGACATTCTAATTTATTGAGATGCACCTGTATATGATTTTTAGTAATTTTTTTTTTTTTTTTTTTTTTTTTTTAAAGAACTGGAATTAAATGGGGGAGAATTCCTATTATAATATGATTTTCCTGAGCTGCTGTAAGTCACTCTGGAAGTCCTGTAATAGTTATTCACACTAATTCACAGTCAGTTCAAATTGGAATTTTTTTTAAACAAATGTTTTAAACAAATGTCAGTATGGCCAAAGACTTGTCCCCAAATTTTCAACTTTACACAGAGCAGGCAAGCATTTTCCTGTAAAACTGTCTTTGAGCCAAATAATTCCCAAATACAGCACTGCTAGATCTCAATACAGCACAAAACAGCTGATGTTAACAAGCTAACTAGCTATCATAAGTATGTAGAGAAGCTCTTGTCAGCCTGTTTGTTCAGGCCCCCTAGTGGTGTAGACACCAGCATCTACAGACTGACTATTGTGCAAAAATAGCTTTCATATAAAGAAAATAATGACGACATCAACAAAAACTGCATGTCATCCTTCAATGTAATAAATTGTCTATTCGCATATGAAATTTGAGTGTTCTTTGTGTCTTTGTTGTGGAGTATTCAATAACTGAACAGATGTGTCACCTCAGGACTTGTTTACAGCTTGGGACTTGTTTGTTTTGAACTCCCTATGTAACACGGCAAAGTATTTGGGACATCACAAACCAAATACTTTTACCATCAAAAAATCATGTTCCAGCAAGACAACAATAAAATACAGCTGATGGGTAGAAACAATGGTTATATCATAGTTTATTTAGTAAAATTAGTAATTGGTGTGCAGTGCTTAAATTTTGGGACATTAGGACTTAAATTGAATTATTTAAAAGAAAACATGGAAATTACCCTATTTTGCCCTCTGAACAAATGGGTTAAAAGTGAACGGTTTTGTTTGTACTGCTACTCAGTAAATATGACAGTCATATTGATGTGTACAATAGTTTTTATTCTCCTACCACTTCTGTAATACTTTCAAGTCCTTGATAACAGACAGATGTAATTATATCAATTGTTCCAAACCACATAATGCAGTATTATGTCAATACACCAGTGGTGTCTGTTATTTAGTCATTATACTTTATATGGCATCCTGTTTAGGATGTAGCCCTGAATTCTTGTTGAATGTGCATTATTAGCCTCTTACAGCCTTCAGATTAATCCGCAAGTTGGAGAAGCAGAATCCACATTATGAAATGTATTAAATTGCATTTTTCTACCAGAGAGGGTGAAATTCCAAAATCCTATATGCAGTAGGTTTAAGCAATAATGTATAATTACATTATTTTACATTTATTAGTATCAGCCTGAGGCTGTAATTAAAATCATCATTAAAATCAGAGTCATTAAACTTCTTACAATTGGTTAATTCTCAGATGAATGGGGGAAAAGAAGAGGGAGACACGGTTTTTTGACATCTGTTTGTTTGTATCCTGGCAGTGCTTGGGGCAAAGTCTATTCATTCTCTCTCTTTAGTTGATGGTTCAGGCTTTTTGTTCTGATGGCCCCGACTTGCTTACTCTGCCACAAAGAAGCTACTCTTGGCATGACTATCTTCATTACACTATAGAAAAATTATACACAATCCTCCATGCCTATCATGTACATTATTTGTTTAGTCATACTGTATACATGGGGTTTCATAAAAATGATTTGTAGACATTTGTAGAAATTGAATACAATTTAATACAAATAATTTCAGAATTTCATATTTAATGTTGAAGGAGAAAGGTTTGGCATGGCTGTCCTTCACCTCACCTCTGTAGAGACTCCAAATTAATGTTATGTTTTCTCTGATCCATACTACTCAGTTGTACACAAATTTGTCTTTTGTGTGCTGCTGACCGACACACTGATGCTTCTCCACCTGTCAGACTGATAATCTTGATGATCCTTGTTATGGTTGTGACAAAGGCTATGTTTTGGCCTCAAGCTTCACAGCTTCTTTGAGATGTTTCTGCTCCTTGTCTTTGTCCTTTTCCATCAAAGTCAACCTATACAAGTACTGGCAAGGAGTACCCTTAACATATTCAATTGAACAAGATGTTAACACAGAAGTCCCAAGTGCTACATATCTACCTGCATTTTGTGTCATCACAAACCATGTTATCATGATTTATTAAACAGGCACAAGAGGCTTTTAGTGTCTCTTAAATAATTGCTATTATCCTCTCTTGTCACTTTGCATATGCATAAAGGAGTTTCCTTCTCAAAGCACAAAATATTGAGTGGAGATTATTGTAACAAATGACCTCTTACTAGTTTCTCAAGGCTGATTAATTACTTTGTAAGGCATGTGAAATGCTGGTATTATTTTTTGGCACATTAATGGCTAAAATATGCCAGCTCAAATAATTATGAATCAATTGTAAGTTTGTCCATTTCCAGTTTTTCCATACCACTTATACTACACAGGGTCATGGGGAGCCTGGAGCCTGTCCCAGGGAACTCGGGGCACAAGGCAGGGGACATCCTGGACAGGGTGCCAACCCATCACTGGGCACAGTCGCACACACATTCACACACTACACTCTTAAAAATTTAGGTTCTTTAATGGTTCTTTACAGCACCATAGGTTCTGCAAAGAACCTTCTCCTTGTCAAGAACCATTTTTCACTTTTCATGTATGGTTCTTGAGTTAAGCTGTATGGTTTTTTGGAGATGAAAGAAGTTCTTTATGGTTCATTATAGGTTCTTCAGAGCAGTATATTGGTTCTTCACGGTATCATCCCTTAACAGGTTAAAGTGAACCCTATAAGGATCTTTGTGGGGCTAGAAAAGGTTCTCCTGGCATCACTCTTAAGAACCTTACTTTGGCTGCTTAAAACACTAACTAAGGGTTTTTTAGAGAACTTGATACCATGATAGCATGGTTCCTTGTGGCACTGCTGTGAAGAACTATTTCTGGTTTCTTTAAAGCACCAGTAAATAAATGGTTCTCAAAAGAACTTGGGAGTAAAAGGTTCCTATGGCATCACGCTGAAAAATCATTTTTGGTTCTAATTGGAAGCTTTATTTTTAAGAGTGTACAGGCAATTTGGAAATGCTCATCAGCCTACAATGCGTGTCTCTTGGCTGGGGGAGGAAACCAAAGTACTTGGAGGAAACCCCCGATACATGGGGAGAACATGCCAACTCAGTGCCGAGGCGGGATTTGAACCCCTAGCCCCAGAGGTGCGAGGCAAACATGCTAATCACTAAGCCACTATGCCCCCCAATTGTAAGTTATTGTAAAAAAAATAAAAATAAATAAATAAATAAACAATTGTAAAAAAATAAAAATAAAAAAAAGTGAAAGTAAATATTTTTTTTATTATTGCACTCTGTACAATACATTTTTACTCTGTTTACTCCAACATTAAACAGAATGCATACAATTTGCTCAAACCTACCACAAATGTTGTTGCAAAATACCCCAGATCTTCCCTTTTGTCTGCTGCTAGGGAGACCTGCAAAACATGGGTTTATAGTAGGTGCACTGTATGCCTGTTAGATACATTTAAATAGAAAACTTTTACATTTATTTATTTTTTTCTGTAGCAAGAAACATGATTGTCAACTTTGATCATTTACTGCTGCCATTAAATATGAAAGGTTATACATAAATAAATACTGTTGGCATCTACTGTACTATCATGTAGAAACCACACTTTCTTAGTCACTAATGTTAAACAATAAACAACTGACTCTATTTACTAAAACTGTAACAGTGTGACATGATGCTTTACCTTTAAAGCTGGAATCTCACTTGAATGTAATCACCTCAATAGTGGATATGTTTCCAAACTGATAAGAACAACCTAATAATACATGGAACCAAAAGGACATGAATTAATTCACATTTATTGAAATAAATATGATACATAATTACAAAGGACACAAGCAGTCTAGACTTTCCAGAGGGCATGGAGTGCAAAAGAGAAACAGAGAGCAGAAAAAAGGGAGACATCCATAACAAAACTGTCCAGAACGAGTGAACTGATGTGATCAGTAACAATGAAAAACAGCCCCTTCAGAAGACTAATCTGGATCTTGTTAAGATATTCTTAAACTAGTGTGTAAACCTAGTTTACACACTATCTCTGACCAAGTCAGAGATCACAAAAGAGAGCTCACAGACTGCTAGCACTGAGTAGATTGTTATTCAATCATAAAGATTGAATCTTTATAAATCTATGAAAGATTTATAGGATAAGATGAACTTACTCTAGTGAGAGTGAGATGGCAGGAGATTGAGCAGTAGACCTGAAATGATATGACTTATACTGATGCATGAAGGAGATCAGGGGTGGACAAATCACTACTGTCCAAGAAAAACAAATTGTGTTCAAGATATTGTTGATGTTGTTGTTGTTGGGTTTTTTTTCCCACTGTGGCCTGGAAGACAAGTGACTAACTCACTACAAGTCACTAGAATGGTGATATGGTGGACACTGACTTTTTTCTTCCACCCATCAACCAGACCAGACAAAAAGCCTGTTGGCTTTAACCACTAAGAAAAACTTTTTTATATGCATTTTCCAACTGATCCCTATATTCATTGAGCATATTAATTAATGCCCCTAATAGACTCGCAGAAATCAACACAAATTCAAGCAAACTCCGCAATTTTCGGAGGAGCTTGCAATTTTTCAAAATTACCACAGATTTTCCACAGATTTGGGCCAAGATGCGTCATGTGACGTCATCACAACGCACATTCAGCCAAAGCACTCTTCGATTCTTGTGCGTTGAACATGAGTACAGCTAAAAGGTCTCATTTATCAACAAACATCACCGTGAAAGATCATGCAAAAAAATTTCTTGCAATTGTAATTTCAATTCAAGTAGTTTTCTGAAAAAAAAAGAAGAAAATAAAAAAAACACAAAAAACTCCACAAATTCATGGCAAATTTTTAAAAACCGCAGCAAAATCAAGCATTTTGGCCACAACAATCAAAAATAAAAAACAACTGTAAATTCTGTATGGACTGTACAGAGTACAATTTGCTACTAATTTCTGAATCCTGGACAATAACAAAGGAATGGAAAATACAAAGAACGCTGTTGGGTCTGTGGTAAAAACTCATTTTATTTGAACTACTAGATCATCGTACATTTATCTGTGTTAAATTATCCTAGCCAAAATTTCTTAGCCTAGGTAATGTTGCTTGCTAGCCAGCTATAACTTTACACAATATTAACTTCTTTGTATATTCTTTATTAGCTCCTTGCTCTCAATATTTTCTCAGGAAAATTACTTTGCAGGGATCCAGCTTTAACCTAAACAGACTGGAGACTGACCTTGGCAAAGCACCAGCACTCGTTCATAAGAATGTAACAAGAATTATGATACTTTGAAAACAAAAAGTAAACTCCAGGCTCACAGGACTAAATGTACAAAAGTTTCTATACTGACCAGGTGAACTATGTTTTCACAGTGTGCTGAAAGAACCCCACAGAGAAGAGTAGTTACTTTTTAGTCACTTATTTTATTTTATTATTTTTTTTAGAATAGCACTTATTCAACACCATGAGATCACAATGGCTTACAACTGCAAATGCTCTTTAACACAGATTATGTGTGTTCCAAAACGGTGAGTACTGATGCTTATTATGAAGACAAATGGACTTGTTTTATGGTCAAACTATGTGACAAGAAATGCTGGCTTATGTTTGTTATTAGGTCAGTGTCGCACATTTGCTTCACGTTATGTTATTTCTTAACTGCAGTTATGCAGTTATTATTTAAATTTTAAGAGCAGGGTTATATTTTCCTTAAATTACTATAGACATTCAATTTCTAAATGAACGTTTGATTGTTTGGTGGCACATGGTTTAACAGTGACACTAAGCTGTTTACAGATGCAAATGAAATAAAAATATTTTTGTGTCACTATCTTTCTGAAAATCTTACTCTAACTCTAGAGTAACCAACTCTAGCATTGAAAAACTTACACACATATTTTGTATTTACAGTTGCAATAAGAGTGTAGCCAAACAGATTTTCAGAAATGAGAGAAACAGTTGGTGGATGACCTAAAAGATAATTCCACAGTGTCTGTAATCATAGAAATTGTTATAATTGCTGACAGCAAATTTGAGCTTATTCTTGGTAGAAATGGTAATATCTTACTTTTTTGCTACTACAAAAAGTAAAAAGGACCAAACCTGTGTTTATCCATATGAGAAGTCTACTTAACACACTTAATACTAAAGTCCACTTAATCTAGTGTTCTGCATTTGTGTGTGAAATTAACTGTAGAGTTAACGGATACCCAAAACATGAGCTTGGATGTGCCAGTGTGCCAGAGAGAGAGAGAGAGAGAGAGAGAAAGAGAGAGATGTATAAATGTGTCCCACAGCAATGAACTGACCTTTGAGAGTAGCAGATAATAAATTTACATGTATGGATATAAATGTCTCCTCTCTGAATTTGATTAGAGACTTTGTAAACATGGCTCCTGTGTGTCAACAGTTCAGCATGGGACATGGAGAATGCAACCAAAATTTAATAAGAGACTGAACTCATGGCATTCAGCTCAAGAACATCTACCACAATTAGAGCAGTAACAAGTTCGCAATAGAGCCTATGTTCAGCATTTAGAGAATGCTATTATTAAAAATATACTTTAAGTGGCAGTCTACAAGTATCACTACGGCATGGCAAAATTTTAACAGTAGCAAATGTCTACAGTGCCTTATTGTAGTATTTGCTCCCTCCTGATTTTACTCTACCTGCCAGCTGCCAAGAATTCTGCCAAGTCAACGTTTCTATTGTGTTTAATGTTATCTTTACCTATGTAATAGGCATACAGAACAATGTCTGATGTACAAGTCAGTTTGCTACTTTTAAAAGTGTAAAAGTTGTTCTTGAACTTGCATGCACTCTAGAGGACTTTTTTGTTGTCTTCTGGGTCAAAGAAAACAGCGTTTTAATTCTAGATTAAAAGACCAATTAAATAAACAATATATACCGCATTTCACTTGTAATCATTATTATTACATGTGAAGTTTAAACTTATCTTTCTCTAACACATATATTCATTTTCCTCACAGCATTTAATTTTACTGACATTTATTTCAAAAGAAAAAATATACATTTTAATGCAAACACTTCAATTGGCTGTTTCCTTTGATTATTTTGATATCACCCTTCTTTGAACATTAGTCTACACCCAGACTTTACAATGCATTATGGGTAGCTCATTTTCTCCTTAAAGACTCAACACATTTTTGGCACCCACACAGTGTGTTATGATTTTGCCTTTGACTATGCTCATTTAGAGCCATTTTAGATTGCTATCTCTAAAGAAAGTGGCTGTATACTTACTGCTTTTTCTCTGCCTTTGATGGAGAGACACCCATAGGCATTGTGAGAGAGATATTGCAATTTGATAGATCTGGAGCATTTTTGCAAGGAAGAGTGGAATAAAATTAAGATGCCAAATAAAGATATGGTAATTTGGTAGACTCTTGTGCTGAATATCAAGCCAAGATGTTTTAACAAAGTGTTATTTAAGAGGTATGCACACTCATGCAACCAAGTTCTTGTAAGTGTTTTCTTGTTCTTTTCTTTTTTTTCCTAAAACATTTTTTTTGTTTTTCAGTTTAATTTGGCTGCTATATCACATTAAAGGTGAAAAAAAAATTGACATGATACATTTTTTTTACATCACAAAAACGTGCAATTTTAACAGGGGTGTGTTGACTTTTTATATCCACTATAGTTTCAATTGAATAATAGTCCTTTTACTTATAAATGACTAAACTAGAAAATGCCTTGAAAAAAAGACTTCAGTGCTATGATAGGACCACTTCAAAATAATTACACGTGGCCTTGACATGTAAGAGGCACTTCTGATAAGATAATCAGTGTCTGCTTACTTGTAAAGTTACAGCTCTGCATTCAGCAAGACCTCAGCAAGCAAAACAAAGAACAGAAAGGACTGAACTGGTGATAGATGCAGGATGTGTGAGTTATTTCATTGGGCAATGGGAGGCTTCTTTTCTGGTTTAGTTGGGGACTGAAAAGAAAGGGCACATTTCCTTTTCATATCTTTATTTATTTTTATTTATTTATTTTTTTACTGAAGTCCTTAAAATGTTTGTGTTGTTTTTTGTATCATGTTCTATTCTATTTTTTAATACTTACAAATAAATAGGCTTATTTTGTTATTGTGCCTTTATTATAGTTTTATTATTTAAAAGAAACTATTGGGCATGTTGCCAGAGGATTGATAGTCTCAGTAGATTGCAAAACTGCAAAAGTTTTTGCTAAACACCTTCTTGGAGCATCAGTTTTAGTGGGTGATTGGCCTCAGGCGAACCTCTGTCACTCTGTTTCATTCTTCTTTACTGTCAGTCAGAACAGTGTCAGCAGCTTCTAGCCATCTATTGCATGGCCTTAAACAAGCAAGCAAGCAAGCAAAAATAGATTAGTTACTTTAAAAGACACTTACAGTTGCAATCAAAATTATTCAACCCCATTGCAAATCAGGTTTATTGTCAAAATTTACAGACTTTCAGCTGTTTGCAGTGAACAAATCAAACAAAAGCAATTGAAATAGTTCAACACAACGAATGCTTCAAGTTGTTTCCCCAAATTCAACTGAAAATGCAACTTATAATGACTTCTCCAGTTTCAAAATTATTCAACCCCTTTATGGCAAGCATCTTTAGTACTTAGTAGAGCACCCTTTTGCTGTTATTACCTGCTGCAAACGAGATGCATAGCCAGACACCAGCTTCTGGCAGAATTCCTGAGGAATCTTAGTCCATTCCACATGAGCAATAGCTTCCAGTTCAGTAATATTCTTGGGTTTGCATGCTGCAGCCGTCTTCTTAAAATCCCACCAGAGATTTTCTATGGGGTTCAAGTCAGGTGACTGTGATGACCCTGTAGAATCTTCCAGGACTTCTTCTGCAACCAAGCCTTGGTGGAATTTGAGGTGTGCTTGGGATCATTGTCCTGTTGGAAGGTCCAATGACGCCCAAGTTTCAGTTTCCTCACAGACGGCATGATGTTTTCTCCTAGGATTTCCTGATACTTCAATGAATCCATCTTGCCTTTCACATGCTGCAGATTTCCAGTGCCAGAGGATGCAAAGCAACCCCAGAGCATCACCGAGCCACCACCATGCTAGACTGTGGACAGAGTGTTCTTTCTTCATTCTTCTTTCTCCAGACATACCGCTGATCCATCATGTCGAAAAGTTCCAGGTTTGTTTCATCGCTCCACAGAACAGAATCCCAAAACCTCTGTGGCTTATTTATATGATTTTGAGCCGACTTTCCTTGTGCTTTTGGGTCAGTAGTGATGTACGTCTTGGAATTCTGGCATGGAAACCTTCTGCGTTTAGTACGCGCCATACTGTGCTCACTGAAACCTCAGTGCCAGTTGCCACCAAGTCTTGCTGCAGGTCTGTTGAAGTCACTTGAGGGTTTTTCACAACCTGCCATCTCAGAAATTAGGTTGTAGCCACTGATAGCTTCCTTTTTCTGCCCCATCCAGGTATTTCATGTATTTTCTGCCCCTAGCCAGTTCAGGTATTTCATGTGTTCCAGCTCAAGCACACCTGGTGCAACTAATGAAGCCCTTGATTAGTTGCTCCAAGTGTGCTTCAGACAACACCTTTTTTGCATATTTGTGCTGTTGTGAGGGATTATATTCAGGGGGTTGGATAATTTTGAGACTGGAGAAGTCATTATAAGTTGCATTCTCAGTTGAATTTGGGGAAACCACTTGAAGCATTCATTGTGTTGAACTATTTCTATTGCTTTTGTTTGATTTTTTTCATTGCAAACAGCTGAAAGTCTGTAAATTTTGACAATAAACCTGTTTTGTAATGGGGGTTGAATAATTTTGATTGCAACTCTATATTTCTAAGACAACAAATGAACTTGGGTATTTAAAAAATTCTGAATATTGGAGATTATTGGAGATTCCTCTGTACTTGTACTCTGACAATGACAATAAAGTTGAACCTAAACTATCTATCTATCTATCTATCTATCTATATATATATATATATATATATATATATATATATATATATATATATATATATATATATATATATACATACATACATATATACAGTATATGTGTTAGGTCGCGCAAGAAGCGCGACTTCAATCCCCAGAACTCTTATCCACACACTCCACACTACACTTCCCAGCAAGCTCGGCGGCCTACAAACATGGCCGCCAGGGACTACAACACCCACACACTACCTCGGTCACAATCACCCTCGTTCTAATCCCGCGCACCTGTCTTCTATTTTCACTAACACGTTATTTAAGGACTTTTGTGTTACAGGGCTAACGCGAAGTATCGTTTGTTTCTTCCAAATCGACTGAGCTACTTCATTCTGGACTGATTCTCACGGCATTTGAAACTAAGCTAAGTACCTTGGACTCCAACTTCATCTCAAGCCCTCTTTCTATTTTACACATCTCTGTGATAGGTTTGCTTGCACAAGTGTTTGATTTTCTGTTAGCGCAAATAGCTAGCACACTTTATTTAGTCACCGCTATTTTGTTGTATGGGTTCTCTGTTGGATGCTGTTTTCTCCGTTTGATTTTGCCGTAGTAAAGTGTGTGTCCTTTTTTTTTACTGCTAGCGCTAACACTTTTGAGAGTGTGTTTAATCTTGATCACGTTATCCTGCGAAGACTCGAAGCCTTCTATAAACCTGTTGTTTGCCCTGTGTCCTTTTCACATGTGTGCTGAATAAACTGACGAAGTTTTTGACCGCAACTGTGTCCAGCTTACTTCTGGTGCTGTAACAGAATACTTCGCCTCGACATGGACGCAGCGGAGGAAATTCGTCAAGCAATCGCAGCACACGGTCAAATTATCAACGCGCAACAACAACGCTTGGGAGAAATGGATCAGAGTCTTCAACTTCTCTCTCAAGTCACGGCTACAGCAACGCAGCGCGCCGCTCCCACATCCTTTTCTACGCCTCGACTGCCTATGCCCTTACCCGATAAGTACAACGGTGACACTGGTTTATGTAAGGGTTTCATCTTACAATGCTCCTTATACTTTGACTGTTGTGGGGAAATGGGGGATCATGAGAAAGTGGCGCGATTCATCTCCTTACTAACAGGCAAGGCTTTAAGGTGGGCGGCGGCAGTAAGAGAACGAGGCGGAGATGCGGTGGCTTCCTATGACACCTTCGTCTCCATGTTCCGGCGAGTGTTCGACCACGCCCCCGATCACCAGGAAGTCGGGGAACGGCTCCTAACACTGAGGCAAGGCTCACTTCGAGTGGCGGATTACGCGTTAGAATTTCGGACTATCGCTGCGGGTAGCGGCTGGAATGACGTGGCGTTAAAAGCTGTCTTCCGTCAGGGCCTTAATCCCGCCATAATCACTGAGATGGCCTGCCGCGATGAGCCTCTTAACCTGGACTCGTTAATTGATCTCGCCATTCGTCTCGATCAACTTCTCTACAGCCGTAGGCATCCATCTCAGCACCCTGAACCAACCCGACTCCCCGCTAGCGACGAACCCATGCAAATCGGCCATGCTAAACTGGACCCCAACGAGAAAGAAAGGAGACGCCGAGAGAACCTATGTCTCTACTGTGGCCGCGCTGATCACTCTCTTCACTCCTGCCCTGTCCGCCCCACAAGCTTAACTCCGACGAGGGGCGGACAACGCACCCATTCAACCCCGGTGAGTCAGATTCCTGATGTTACTTCATGTTCTTTTACTTTACCCGTCTACCTTGAACATTCAGGTGTCTGTACTCTTGTTACAGCCATGCTCGACTCCGGAGCAGCGGGCAACTTCATTGACGAGGAAATAGTGTGTCAGCTTGACCTCGACACTCGTCCCCTACCTCAGCCGCTAAAGATCCAGGCCATCGACGGTACGCCCATCGGAAACATCACCCGCCACACACACACCCTGGGGCTTCGTGTCAGCGCTCTCCACCACGAAGAATTGTCCTTCTGGGTCATCAAATCTACCCGATACCCCGTGGTTTTGGGCTTACCGTGGCTGAGAAAACATAACCCTCACATTTCCTGGGCCAACCAACAAATACTCAACTGGTCACCCTTCTGTCACCAACAATGCCTCAACACCCTATCACTCACTGTCGCCACTACATCCGTTGAAAGCCCTGAAAACGCACCCACCGTCTGTATACCCCACGAATATAACGATCTTAAGGAGGTATTTAGTAAACTCAGGGCTAGCGGTCTTCCACCCCATCGTTCTTATGACTGTTCCATAGACCTCCTGCCGGGTATGACTCCGCCACGTGGACATATATATCCCCTGTCCCAAGCAGAACATAAAGCCATGTCCGAATACATTCAGGAGGCTCTCCAACAGGGATATATTCGCCACTCCACCTCCCCGGCAGCAGCCAGCTTCTTTTTCGTGGCCAAGAAAGGAGGGGGCCTTCGGCCTTGCATTGACTACCGAGGGCTCAACCGCGCCTCGGTGAAATATCCCTACCCTCTTCCACTCGTCCCTTCCGCCTTAGAACAACTTCGTGAAGCCCGATATTTCACCAAGTTGGACCTCCGTAGCGCGTACAACCTGGTGCGTATCCGGGAAGGGGATGAGTGGAAGACTGCCTTCAGCACAACAACAGGTCACTACGAATACCTCGTAATGCCGTATGGGCTAACTAACGCGCCCTCAGTATTCCAATGCCTAATTAATGACGTACTGAGAGACATGTTAGGAAAATTCGTGGTGGCCTATATTGACGACATTTTGATTTACTCCCCCAACTACAAACTCCACGTATCTCAAGTACGCCAGGTTCTCACACACCTACTAGAAAATGGACTATATGTAAAGGCAGAAAAGTGTGAATTCCACACTAATACTACGACCTTCTTAGGTTACGTCATTAGCCCCGAGGGAGTGGCCATGGACAAGAGTAAGGTCACGGCGGTAACACAATGGCCCACTCCTACTACCATCAAGGAGCTCCAAAGCTTCTTAGGTTTCGCCAACTTCTACCGACGCTTTATCCGGGGTTTTAGTTCGATTGCCCTACCCCTTACTTCTCTGTTGCGGGGCGGTCCCCGCCGTCTGGTTTGGAACCACGAGGCCGAGGGGGCATTCTCCAGACTCAAAACGGCTTTCACCACGGCTCCTATCCTCAAGCACCCAGACCCTTCCTGTCCCTTCGTAGTAGAAGTAGATGCCTCTGAGGCGGGGGTGGGGGCCGTATTATCCCAACGTCTAGGGGAAAAACCAAAACTTCACCCCGTCGCTTTCTTTTCGAAAAAGCTATCGCCGGCAGAACAGAATTATGACGTGGGAGATCGTGAACTGCTAGCTATAAAATTAGCTTTGGAGGAGTGGCGACACTGGCTAGAGGGGGCAGAACACCCGTTTACCGTTTTCACAGATCACAAGAACTTAGAATATCTGCACACAGCCAAACGACTAAACCCTCGCCAAGCACGTTGGTCTTTGTTTTTCGCACGGTTTCAGTTTACCCTTTCTTATCGCCCCGGGTCTAAGAACCACAAGGCGGACGCCCTTTCCCGACTCCACACTAGGGATTCACCACCTTCCAAACCCGACCACATCCTGCCTCCCTCCTGTTTTGTCGGTAATGTGCACTGGGAGTTCGACAATTTACTTCACAAATTCCCACGTAGGTACGTACCGTCTGCTTGTCCTCCCACAAAATTGTTTGTCCCTTCTACCTACAGAACCCGATTAATAAGATGGGCTCACACGGTTCCCGGTCCCGCTCACCCCGGTTCCCTACGCACATACCACCTTTTGTCCCACAAGTACTGGTGGCCCAACATGGCCCAAGAAGTACTACAGGCGGTCAAATCTTGTGACATCTGCGCCCAAACTAAGGTACCCAGAACCTTCCCTGCCGGCAAACTCATGCCACTACCCACTCCTCAACGACCTTGGTCACACCTTGCAGTAGACTTCATCACGGACCTCCCCAATTCTCTAGGCCACACCACCGTTTTTGTTATTTTAGATCGGTTCTCCAAATCCCTCCGTCTAATTTCCTTGCCCAATCTACCATCAGCCTTCCACACAGCAGAACTTATATTCTCGCATGTATTTCGTTATTTTGGGATCCCCGAAGACATAGTTAGCGATCGGGGACCGCAGTTCATATCTCGCGTATGGTCCGGCTTTATGGGTAAATTGGGAGTGAATGTGAGCCTTACGTCGGGATACCACCCCGAATCCAACGGGCAAGCGGAACGGGTTAACCAAGAAGTCGGAAGGATGCTCCGTTCGTTCTGTCACAAAAATCCCTCTGATTGGGCCCGCTTCCTGCCCTGGGTGGAATACGCCCAGAACTCACTCCGCCATTCTGCCACTAACCTGACCCCATTCCAATGCGTGCTAGGTTATCAGCCCCCTCTATTTCCGTGGGACGCCACGGCCACGGACGCACCAGCCGTAAACGAATGGTTTGACCGCAGTGAACAGGTCTGGGCAAGCACCCATAGGAGACTAAAACAAGCAGCCTCAAAATCAAAGGCCCAAGCGGATCGCCACCGACAGGTAACACCACGCTACCAACCCGGTGAACGGGTATGGCTCTCCACCCAAAACTTGCACCTCAAACATCCCTGCCAGAAGCTCTGTCCTCGTTATCTCGGCCCCTTCAAAGTCATCAGGCCCATCAATGAGGTAACCTACAGACTAGCCATCCCCAAACACTGGCGCATTTCCCCCTCGTTTCACGTTTCTCTCCTGAAACCCTTCCACACAGGCATCCTCACCTCTCAAAACCCGTCCAATCCACCTCCCCCACAGGAAGTTGACGGACAACCGGCCTATCAAATTCATCAGATTCTAAAATCCCGGCGACGTCAAGGTAAACTTCAGTACCTCATTGACTGGGAGGGGTACGGGCCCGAGGAACAGAGCTGGGTGGCGGCCAAGGACATGCTGGACCCTGAAATGGTGGACGAATTTCACCGCATCCATCCAGAATACCCAAAACCTAGACCCAGAGGTCGTCCCAGGCAGGGAGAGGCTCCCGGAGTTAGCCCTTTGGGGGGGGGCTCTGTTAGGTCGCGCAAGAAGCGCGACTTCAATCCCCAGAACTCTTATCCACACACTCCACACTACACTTCCCAGCAAGCTCGGCGGCCTACAAACATGGCCGCCAGGGACTACAACACCCACACACTACCTCGGTCACAATCACCCTCGTTCTAATCCCGCGCACCTGTCTTCTATTTTCACTAACACGTTATTTAAGGACTTTTGTGTTACAGGGCTAACGCGAAGTATCGTTTGTTTCTTCCAAATCGACTGAGCTACTTCATTCTGGACTGATTCTCACGGCATTTGAAACTAAGCTAAGTACCTTGGACTCCGACTTCATCTCAAGCCCTCTTTCTATTTTACACATCTCTGTGATAGGTTTGCTTGCACAAGTGTTTGATTTTCTGTTAGCGCAAATAGCTAGCACACTTTATTTAGTCACCGCTATTTTGTTGTATGGGTTCTCTGTTGGATGCTGTTTTCTCCGTTTGATTTTGCCGTAGTAAAGTGTGTGTCCTTTTTTTTTACTGCTAGCGCTAACACTTTTGAGAGTGTGTTTAATCTTGATCACGTTATCCTGCGAAGACTCGAAGCCTTCTATAAACCTGTTGTTTGCCCTGTGTCCTTTTCACATGTGTGCTGAATAAACTGACGAAGTTTTTGACCGCAACTGTGTCCAGCTTACTTCTGGTGCTGTAACAATGTTTTTTTGTGCTACTTTAATTTGACCAGGAACCAGATTCAGACTGGTGATCCAACTGTGACATAGCTTTCCTTAGTTTCTTCCTTTTTCACAACTGTTGGTTAAAACTATCATTAGTTATGATGTGTATGCACAAACATCACTCTACTCATATCAGCATGTAAATATACATACCAGGCATACAACTACATATCAGCAGGCAAATATTGTTCTGATTTTCAACACTACCCATTTGTGCATGGCTTGATGTGATGTCTGAAAGAAGAATACTTTCCTTAAGCTTGCCCCTAAAGACAAAGTACCTCTGCACTTATATTAAGATATGTAAATCAAAGTAATATAAAACATGTAATGTAAATATGATATAACATCTAGATTTACATGTACACTAACCATTTAGTTTACAGATACAGTAATTGAGTATGGAACTAGTATTGTTTACAGTCTACAATTACATTTAGTGACAAAATGTCTGACAATATTTAAACTTTCACTGAAATTATAATATGTAAGCAAATTTAGCCCAAGGTTAAAATGGAGATGAAGCCACTATTGCACTATTGCACTATTTTCCACTAAATGTCAGTGGAAAAGAAATGAGATTGTATAAGGTCTAGATGTAATAGGTATATAAAAAGCATTGTAATCCCCTCATGTCCTCTTCTCCCAACATGACTCGTCTTCCAATCTCCCAATTCAAAGCCCAGTCTATCTTCAGTAACATTGATGACTCCCAACATCCAGTTCATTCTCCAAACACACCAAAACTTGCAGCTTTCCCTTGGTCACACTTCTTGCTGATCTTACACTTTTGGAATTAAATACTTTGACTCCCATTGCTGCAGCCAGACTCATGTGTTTGCCCATTGGAGCTATAAAAGTTTTAGAGGAAATAGGACAGAAATACAGAAGTGCACATAAAATGCAATGCCTTAACCAACTACCATAACAAACTAATGACTATTGTTTAGCTATTAGTATAACAAGTACTGATTTTTTTCTTTAAAAACAGCTAAACTGAAGTTCTCAGTAGGCTGTGAATCTGTAGTTCTGGTCTGTGCTGTCCACTGAGTGATAACCAATTTCTCATTAAAAGTATAAGGTTAAATTTCTTCCACCACAACAGCTGTACAAAGCCAAAAAACAAATCTTTTCTATGAAGAATTTCTGAACTAAACGCCTGCACCATAAAATTACCAACGAAACGAGGCTAATCATCAGTGAGAAGTAAACAGCATGTGCTCTTGTTAGAAACAGTAAGGTCATCAATCAGGATAACTTATTTTCCCATATCACTGAGTCAGCACATCATAAGCCTTTAATAAAACACTGTGCAGGCACAATATTAAGTGGAAAGGTCCTCCCAGCTAAGCTCTTGTTTGTTTTATTTACTGTATGTGTTGGATATTTCAGGTCTTCAAGGAAGCATAGGAGTTTTACATTTGCCAGTTCTAAAAAGAAGTAATTAATTGTATTGCCGTTGTAAATATCTGCTCCAATGATTAATGATCAGCCACAAAAAAAGGTCACAAAATGTAATTTGCAATAATTACTACACTTAACATAATGGCTTTGCCTTTAAATGAGCGTAAAGTGCTTAATAATGAACCACAGAGGTTTAAAGAGCCAATAGTGCAGCATTAAGGACCAGAGGGAACAAGTGGGTTTGAAATTCATGAGAAACTAAAGTGAAATGGAGAAACAAAAACTTCACAAATTAATTAATGAATGTTTTAAAGAACTGGAGAGACACTGGCAGTGAAGAAAGCAGTTTTTAAGGGATTTAATTTAATTAATGGGCAGTGGTTAAGACACCGGGCTACTGATCAGAAGGTCATAAGTTCAAACCCAGCACTGACAAGCTGCCACTGTTCGACCCTTGAGCAAGGCCCTTAACCCTCAATTGCTCAAATGTATAAATGAAATAAATGAAAGTCGCTCTGGATAAGAGCGTCTGCCAAATTCCATACATGTAAATGTAGATAAAAGTTCAAGGTCAGAATCACCTCACGCATAGAACTCCCACACAACTATAGTAGTGCATAAAGTCTGTAGTTACACCTGGGGTCTGAAAACCATTGTGGACAATATTAACTCTGCACTACTCACAATTAAGTCAACTCTGAATTCAGCCCTTTATTGTTAGTGTAAATCTGTTGGAGTGAAGGTTGCAAAAGCAAAGTCGCAGGTCAAAGTCTTATCCAGTGCATCATTGGCAACAGAAAACACTTTTAATTATCCAATTAAAAGTCCAAGAAATTTGACAATGCTATCTAACCAAATTATTTCTAGGAATAGGAGGAATTGGGCAGTAAAAACAATTATCCTATGTTTTACATGGATTAATTACAGGCAAGAGAGCAATTACTTACAAATGGCAGCAAGGGTGATGACAGTGATACTGAACAGTTCTTCAAAAGCAGATGGGGAGAGAGCACTTCCTTTGGATTTTCAATAAGCACAATAATGCTGCATGGAGAGGAAAAGGCAAAAATAAATAAGGGTGTTAGCGTTTACATCCTCACAGAGCACATAATTAGGAACACTATACTAATACTCTGTAGGGCCTCCGTTTGCTCTCAGAACAGCCTCAATTCTTCATGGCATGGATTCCACAAGATGTTGGAAACAGTCCTTTGAGATTCTGGTCGATGTTGACACGATTGCATCACTCAATTCCTGCAGATTTTTGAGGTGCACTTTCATGCTACGAATCTCCCGTTCTACCACATCCCAAAGGTGTTCTACTGGATTCAGATCCGGTGACTGGGAAAGCCACTGAAGAACACTGAACTCATTGTCATGTTCATAAAATCAGTTTGAGACATTCCCCATACCATTACACCATCTCCACCAGCCTGGACTGTTGACACAAGGCAGGTTGGGTCCATGAATTCATGCTGTTGGCACCAAATTCTCACCCTGCCATCTGTGTGCCTCAGCAGAAATCAAGTTTCATCAGACCAAGCTATGTTTTTCCAGCCTTCAACTGTCCAGTTTTGGTGAGCCTGTGCCAGAGCAGCCTCAGTTCTGTTCTTGGCTGACAGAAGTGGAATCCAAAGTGGACTTCTGCTGTTGTAGCCCATCCGCCTCAAGGTTCGATGTGTTGTGCATTCTGAGATGCTTTTCTGCTCACCAAAATTGTACAGAGTGGTTATCTGAGTTACTATATCCTTTCTGTCAGCTCAAACCAGTCTGGCCATTCTGCGTTGCCTCTATCATCAACAAGGCATTTCCGTCCACTGAACAAAATCAATGCCACAATCAAAATCACTGAACTCACATTATTTCCCCATTCTGATGGTTGGTGTGAACATTACCCGAAGCTGCTGGCCTGTATCGGCATGAATTTATGCGTTGCACTGCTGCCCCATGATTGACTGATTAGATAATTGCATGAAATTAGTAGGTGTACAGGTGTTCCTAATAAAGAGTTTAGTAAGTATATATAGCATAAGGCTTGATAATGCACAGACTGATATAGACAAGACTTAACAAAAATGGTTCAAGGTCTCAGCAGCATGCAGAAGGGGTTAAAGAAGCACACAAGCCCTCTTCATGATGCACAGTATTTCACAAATGCATCAACATTTTTTCAAATATGCACCCATAAAATGTCAGCTGTGAGTGACAGACTTTAATTTCCGACAAACGTAAACATTTTACTACCCCCACAAACATTTACTAAAGCTTAGTTTATTATAAAAGTTCACTAATGTCCCTTTCCAAAAGCTAATTGGTTATTAGCAGTAGACAGAGCAGGCTGGACCTCACCAGCACTCCAACAATATTTTTTATACACTTTCACAGAGAAAGAGCAGTGGAACTCTCGGCTTGCATGGCATCCCTACTGCTTCAGCTTGCCAATACTTTGTCCCTTGTTAAATTGACTCGAGTGTACTTTTTCTAAGAAGTACCCTTCAGGAATGAACTCCAAACAGCATGGCTGGAAGCCAAGCACTCTATACTTTTGTTTCTGTATTTTTTTTTTTCTGAAAGGATTTTGGCCCCAACTAAGTTCATATGTTGTCTCTCTCTCTCTCTCTCTCTCTCTCTCTCTCTCTCTCTCTCTCTCTCTCTCTCTCTCTCTCACACACACACACACACACACACACACACACACACACACACACACACACACACACACATATACACATACAGACTCACTTACGCATTTATCACATATCCTTACCTCTTTATATCCCCTGTTGACCCAGAATGGAGCTTATTGACGATAATGAGATATCAAGTGCATAAATCGGTGCCAGCCCGCCTATTAGGCCATATAGACAGATGTGGTTAGAGGGCCCTCATGTGGCTTTTCTTTTTTTGGTTTAAAAAATATTGCTAATTATTTATTTCTTCTTTATTATTTTCATTATATTGCCAGTAATCATGTGCTCGCTTAAACATTATGCCAATAATCTGACTGAGGAGTAAGCGGGACTAAACATTTATCTACATTGTAGAGTATAGGGTAACTACATTGTACAGTGTTGAGATCATAAAAGAAATGTAGAGTTAGGGTTAACAAAAATAGAGTTTTTCCTGGAGGCAGGAATATCAGCTTGACCTAATTACAAATTAATTAATTTGCAGTCAATTTATTTATGATCAATCAAGTTATCTTGAGGTAATGTTACAAAGCAAGATTAAATTATTTTGTGCAATTTGCAGTTAACATCATGTTACATTCTGCTAGCTAGGTACTTACCTTGGTGTTTGCTTGTTTGTTTATAACGCTCACTGCATCTTTCTGCACTTTTAAGAACATGCAGTTTGAGACCAAGAAGGCATGAAAATAATTTTTTTTATAATGACCTCAACATGGCTAAGCTGTTATGTTATTTCGAATCTACTGAGTTAATGACGCTGTTCAAGTTAGCTAGTTGCTAAAGATTAGTGATAGTTTCTAGTTCAATATTATGTCAGTTAGCCTGAAGTAATCGCTAATGTCTAATGTATCATTATATACACTGAGTTGCCAATGTAATAGGTCCACTTGGACAATACCTAATAACCTGGAAATTAATGTACCTGGAAAGAAACAAAAACACACAAAGAGTTGATAGTTTATTAGATGCTAGACAGATGTACCTAATAAATTCAGACTTCAAAATGAGTCATGCCTCAGTGCCAGTGCACACTTCCAACTTTTATCAGACCCACATGTCACTGTGGAAAGATGTAGACAAGCTCATCTGATTCTGGCTGCCAGACAAAAGTCACAAGTCAACCTTAATAAGACCATATTTCAGGCATAATATGGGCCATTTTCATCCCAAAATTGAAATACATATGGTTGGACCATTTTGGCTCAGATTCCAAATGCCATTAGGTCACTTTTGGTCCTCGATACATTTTTACATTTGAAGGTGATGATTTTATCTGTTCACATAAAACTTCAAATAATATTTCAACTGCACTCACTAAATCTTTGTCACATCCAAGTCAGCTAGCAGGCATTGTAGGCACATGAAAACCCAGGCACGAGTATTATATAGAAAAATCAAAACTTTTCTTGGAAATAAATAGGCTGCTATTCACTAGACACAGGAGCAATACAAGGAATGAAATTGTAAACTACAGTACTGTATATTGTTTGTAGTGAGGAAGTAAGGAATAAAGCATAATGGGGCATGCTGTTATAGGAAAAATAATCAATGACAGGGTGGTGTGATGCAGCCGATCTTGAAGCACATCTCAAAGTTTCTGTCTAAAAGACAAAAATAAGACAAAAAATGATATCGAGACATTACAAAGCTCTCTATCCTGAAGACTTCCTCTTCTTGTAAAACTTAAGGAACAGCCTTACCTCTAACTGTTACAAGATGCTGTCACTGGAGACTCCTTCCAACAATGTAACTGTCTCCTCACATAAACCTTCACAATATTAACATTAAAAAAAAATCTGTTTAAAGTTTGTCATACAGGTTTCTGTTATTACTATGGAAATGAGAATGTATTAGAACAACCACATTAATATAACCTTGTGATTCACTTTACAGCCAGCACTACTATCAGAGCTGCTGTTATAGAAAATTAAACACCTTCTCACAAATCAGAATTGAGAATTCAACAGCACATTATAGTTTAAAAGAATTTAAACTGTAATGCTTACCTTACTTTAATTTTGTAAAGTTTAGATTGTTGTTACTTTGCAGTGTGTCACCATGTTTAATTTATAAAAAGAAAAAAACATCTGTATGACTTTCAATACTTACTTCTGACATATAGCAATTAACCACTGGTTAATCCAGGATAGAGACCATTCTCCTTTACTTTACTTTTCCTTTCTGTTTCCTTTCCAATCTATATCTGGTCCTCTTTATTTCCCTTTTAGTAATTATTTTTCCATTTTCACACAGATGACTTAGCCTGACACTATTACCTTCAGAATGTCTTCCAAAAGCCAGACAAGGAGTAAGCCTCTCTGCTTGCCTTGTCCAACCCTGAGAGACAAGCCAATTACTTTGATTAGGACAAACATAGTGCTAGAATTTGATTAAGTACAACACATTGCCCTTTCAAGGACTCCCTAAAGCTTATTGTGTTGCAGCAGTGGCAGCTCTGCACAAAAGATCTGCACAAGAGCTCATACAAAGAGGAGCTCTTAAAAATTACACATTCATTCACTCATTGTGTATGTTCCAGAAGTAGCCAATGATTTGAAATATGTAGCCCCCATTAACATGAAATATTTGATGAAGTTAATCCATATGAGGTCAACTGCAACACTCATTCATCCTTTTGACACACCTCCTGTTGTTATCACTAGTGAGGAGAGGTCACCCCCAGAAAGACATTCCATAATATTTATATGCTGGTGGAAGCTATATAGAAAGATGTGCATTTTGATCATTTTCATAGCTCAAATACTCCCTCACTTACCCACTTTCAGTAACCGCTTATCCTGGTCAGGGTCGCTGTGGATCCTGAGCCCATCCCGGGAAAACTTGACATGAAGTGGGAATACACCCTGAAAGGGATGATGAGAATCTATTGCAGGGCACCATGCACACACTTACTGACACACTCATTCACACCTAGGAGCAATTTATTTTATCCAATCCACTCACTGGCATGCTTTTGGTAGGAGGGAGGAAACCAGATAACCCAGAGGAAACCCACAAGTGCACAGGGAAAATAATAACAGAAACTCCACACAGACAATAAAAAGAGCTCAAATCTGGAAACCTGGCAGCTCAAATAGGCTAAATTGAGCAAATCCACTAATTCCCAGAAGCTGATCATGAATTTATTAAGCCTATTGTCTTTGTGCTCTCATCAAAACTTAATGACAGAAAGTTGTTGTCTGTCCTCTCCCTGTGTTGTCTCTCTCACATTTTTGTTTTCACTCTGCATGTGTTTAAAGCTCACTGAAGCGTTGTAACAATGACATGTAATGATGACATGTTCTTCTGCCACTCAGTTGCCTTTGTTGTTTTTCACTACAGTAGATAAAATGTTAAAATCCTCAGCGTTTTCTCTAGTTTCTCATTTATAGCCTACCAATACAACCACACACCACCACCTTGCTTCTAAAACTATACATATATGAGGCCTGATTTTTAGTGTTTTCTCACTATTGTCAGGTACTGTATATGAGAGTGTTTGTATCAGACAGACCAACACAAACATTTGACAGCATAGGAAGGCCAACAATTTTGTAAAATATACACTAATAATGGAATATTACTTTTGTTGAATAATGAGTATTGAGCTTAAGCTCACCTTTTTGTTCCATTTTCCAGGAAATTTGTTGGCACTACTCTTCAGTCAGTGTTCATGCATTTTTTTTTTTTTTTTATCAGTGCATAGCCACAATAAACAATATCAATTTAGCTTCAATAAAGAAATTGGAAAACCTGGAGATTCTGTATTTAAGATGTTTTTCTCTGAGTATTTTTCTCTGAGTTGTGACATGCACACATCTACAGATCATTTGGCTGAGGGACAAAGAGGCATCTCAGCACCTTCTTCCTCACAAAGCAAAATGATGAATGAGCAGATACTTGAATAAGGATTACTCAAAGAACACCACAAGCCTTTCAAAATGTCACATCTCGTTCTTCTCTTTTTATGTCAGGGATGTTCTTAAGTATATTAATATACTTACAACGCTGACAACTCTGATACACTGGCCAGTAATATTTTTAGTTTTGCTCAGATCAGGTGTTCAGTCGACTCAGCAGCTTTATAACATTCGTTTTACATCCTTATTCAACACAACTGCGCATAAAAGTTAAACGAGTGGTTTGCTGAACTTTCCTGAGTTTGATAATCTTGGCTTCTGACTGGAACAGAAAAACAGGGTAGCTAATTAAATAGCCAGTTTGTAGCTATTCTCTTATTCGGGTAAACTGCTGTTGGTTATATACTACATAAGATAGATACAAATTAAAAATAGCACATGCATTTTTAAAGAATATGTCACACTTCCTTTTTTGAGGAGTAAATAGTAACTGCCATAGAACTTACATCCAGACTGATACAGATTCCACCAAACCCTATATTTAGAAGGCACTGGAGTTGTAGGAGATTCACAGAATACTCAAAAAAGAAGACCCCAGCTGCTAGATGAACACAGATGAAACTCAACTTCACCTAAGTTTAACAAGGACTGAGACCAACACTTTATTTTTTATTAATATATTTTCCTATTTCAGTACAGTTCATGGAAAGAAGTCTGAATCCAATTCCAACTAATTAGCTAACTAATCCGACAATATTAATTTGAGGGAATATTGGGATTTTAAGCCCATGCAGGTATATAATCAAATATATCTAAAATAAATTAAAACAACTTCAAATAACTGTTTATTCTACATGTTTAGTTATTTTCCCCCAAACAAGGCTTGGTGGTGCAGCAGATAGTGTTGGTGCCATAAACTCCAGGGTCTGGGATTTGATGTTTAGTTCTAGTTATTGTCTATGTAGAGTTTTGTAGAGTTCTCCTGCATACGTGTCTAGAAATTAAGCATGCATAGCACAGCTATTTTTGCCTCATGAGATAAATATCTTCTAACTCTAAATATCTTCTAACTCTAATTCTAATACTCAGTGCAACATGCTGTTAGCAAAATAAGTAAAAAGAACCAATATGATTGTGGCTGACTGAGCACAAATCCCTACAGCCACATTCCAAAATCTAGTGGAAAGCCTTCCCAGAAGAGTAAAGGTTATTATAACAGTAAAAAGGGAATATATCTGGAATGGGATGTTCAAAAAGCACATATGAGTGTGGTGGTCAGGTATCCACAAACCTTTGGCCATATAGTGTATATGTTGGTTGTGCAAGGCTAGCAAATGAAATGCTTTGGTAATGAAACATTGCTGTGCACACAAGCGGAAATCAAAATTAATGCTCTTAGATAGGACGTTGATATTTGTTTTGTATATGTGTGTTTCGTATAAAGAGAGACAGGATGAGCACTACTGAGCACTGTAGCCCTCCAAATGACTTAAGGTTTGGACTATTAGGTATATATTGATTTTTCACACACTGAGGCACACTCAGCCTTGAGCAAAGCACACATAATGAGGAATTAATACATTGATATTCAGACCTTAAGGTTATCTATGGACCTAAGCACTGCCTGGATAGAAGCATGTTTGGGGAAAACTTTGCCCAAAACATAGTTGTGACACAGTTATCTGAAATTTTGAAATGCATTAATTCCAGTGTCACTGTCTGACTATTTTTTGTAATGACAATAACACCCATGTTCCAGTCAAATTAATTATAGCTGCTAATTTCAGTTATGATGAAGACATAGATAATGATGGCTCAGTTTTCTTATGTTCATTTTTTATCTCTTTCTCAGAGACCCAGAGCATCATATTGACAATATCATGGCACTAAAAGCAAAAGCTTACATATTCAATCTAATCAGGCTAAAGACTAAAAACATTTGCATACTGTACAGACACACACAAACACATAGTTTGTCTTATCTTTTTTTTTAAATCATCACTCCTTTAGTGTAACATTTGGGATGGCAATGCAAATTCAGGCTGTCTCAGACCACCACTACCTACAACAAAAATACCACATATCAATCAAATTCTCACCCTCAGTGCTCCAAAAGTGCAGATAATTAAAACTGTCTGCACTCCAGCTCAAAATACAAACACCCAATGGCACCACCTAGCTACTGCAGAACATATCATTAAGAAAGCTGTCAAGAACATTTCATCCAGTCAGGTAAAGAAGTCCACCTCCAGCGCTGGCTTTTAACAGTCCATTCTGTATGTATTTAGTTAGACAGTTTTACCACCATAATATTAAAGCTATTTGATGAATCTAATTCTGAGCCTTTCACCGGAATATCATGCAATCAACAAGGGTTTAGTATCACAGGCAGTTGATGGATCTAACCTCGCATCACTTCACATAACTTCTTCCTTTCCCAATCATTTCACTCTTTGTAACTAAAAACCTTCAGCTGCTATATTAAACACATGTTTTATAAACTTTAAATTGTTTTGATGACACTTTAACTCAGTTGGAAAAGTCAGAACCCTCTTTGGGTCTCTTGCTGCATGTGTGTGTGTGTGTGTGTGTGTGTGTGTGTGTGTGTGTGTGTGTGTGTGTGTGTGTGTGTGTGTGTGTGTGTGTGTGTGTGTTCATCTACAGACACATGACAACAAACTCTGGTGTTTAAAGAGCTGACTAATTGATGGTGTTTTGGGGACCATTTGTGCATTTACTAAAACAACATATGAACATACTGTATATACAGAATCTCACAAAAGTGAGTACACCCCTCACATTTTTGTAAATATTTTATTATATCTTTTCATGGGACAACACTGAAGAAATGACACTTTGCTACAATGTAAAGTAGTGAATGTACAGCTTGTATAACAGTGTAAATTTGCTGTCCCCTCAAAATAACTCAACACACAGCCATTAATGTCTAAACCGCTGGAAACAAAAGTGAGTATACCCCTAAGTGAAAATTAGCCATTTTCCCTCCCCGGTTTAATGTGACTAGTTAGTGTTACAAGGTCTCAGGTGTGAATGGGGAGCAGGTGTGTTAAGTTTTTTTGTTATCGCTCTCACACTCTCTCATACTGGTCACTGGAAGTTCAACATGGCACCTCATGGCAAAGAACTCTCTGAGGATCTGAAAAAAAGAATTGTTGCTCTACATAAAGATGGCCTAGGCTATAAGAAGATTGCCAACACCCTGAAACTGAGCTGCAGTACGGTGGCCAAGACCATACAGCGGTTTAGCAGGATAGATTCCACTCAGAACAGGCCTCGCCATGGTCGACCAAAGAGGTTGAATGCACGTGCTCAGCATCATATCCAGAGATTGGCTTTGCAGAATAGACGTATGAGTGCTGCCAGCATTGCTGCAGAGGTTGAAGGGGTGGGGGGTCAGCCTGTCAGTGCTCAGACCATACGCAGCACCCTGCATCAAATTGGTCTGCATGGCTGTCGTCCCAGAAGGAAGCCTCTTCTATAGATGATGCACAAGAAAGCCTGCAAACAGTTTGCTGAAGACAAGCAGACTAAGGACATGGATTACTGGAACCATGTCCTGTGGTCTGATGAGACCAAGATAAACTTATTTGGTTGAGATGGTGTCAAGCGTATGTGGCGGCAACCAGGTGAGGAGTACAAAGACAAGTGCGTCTTGCCCACAGACAAGCATGGTGGTGGGAGTGTCATGGTCTGGGGCTGCATGAGTGCTGCCGGCACTGGGGAGCTAATGCCAACATGTACTGTGACATATTGAAGCAGAGCATGATCCCCTCCCTTCGGAAACTGGGCCGCAGGGCAGTATTCCAACATGATAACGACCCCAAACACACCTCCAAGACGACCACTGCCTTGCTAAAGAAGCTGAGGGTAAAGGTGATGGACTGGCCAAGCATGTCTCCAGACCTAAACCCTATTGAGCATCTGTGGGGCACGCTCAAATGGAAGGTGGAGGAGCGCAAGGTCTCTAACATCCACCAGCTCTGTGATGTCATCATGGGGGAGTGGAAGAGGACTCCAGTGGCAACCTGTGAAGCTCTGGTGAACTCCATGCCCAACAGGGTTAAGGCAGTGCTGGAAAATAATGGTGGCCACACAAAATATTGACACTTTGGGCCCAATTTGGACATTTTCACTTAGGGGTGTACTCACTTTTGTTGTCAGCGGTTTAGACATTAATGGCTGTGTGTTGAGTTATTTTGAGGGGACAGCAAATTTACAGTTATAAAAGCTGTACACTCACTACTTTACATTGTAGCAAAGTGTTATTTCTTCAGTGTTGTCCCATGAAAAGATATAATAAAATATTTACAAAAATGTGAGGGGTGTACTCACTTTTGTGAGATACTGTATTATAATAGATCTATGTATGTCTATGCATGTGTGGGTATTTGTGTGCATTTAAATTAAAAATTAATTAATTAATTAAAAAAAAAAAAAACAGGTCTCCATTATTGTTAGAGCTGCTCCTGCTGCGCGACTCGCAAAGAGCTCGCGAGTAGCATACTTCCGCATTCCACGCTTTCATTCATAGACTCTCGTTTTGTTTACTTCACCATGTGCGCTTTTGTTTTGGTTTACGTCATGTCTCCGCCCTTGTTCATTCATTTGATTTCCGTTTAATGTCTTTATGAGTTCCAGGTGTGTCTTGTTTGTTTTTCATTATTTAAACTCTTCAGTTTGTCCGCTTAAACGTGGAGTATTGAACAGGATTATGCCTATGTATGTTCGTTGTTTTTCTCTGCCCTCGTGTTTCCTGGACACTGGATTTATGCCTCGTTACTGTGTGGATTTATGCCTCGTTACTTTGTGGATTTATGCCTTGCTAGTTTGGGATTATTGTTTGCCTCCCATGCTTTGGTGTTCCATTATTTTTGGGTATGTCCCTAATAAACTGACTTTTTCCCCAGCACTTGCATCCAGCTCCCCTGTGTTTCGTAACAGAATATGCCGCCCCAAAAATGGATGCAGCGGGGAAATTTAGGGCATGCCGCGCCACATTTTTCGTTCCTCCCCTGGACTCAGTCTCCTTCCCTCAGTGGGCCTGCATTCATCCTCCCTCCGCTTACAATGGCTTTTCTACCTACCCCCAATATTTTCTTTGGCAGGCCCAGGGATATTTTCTCAGTTTGAAGGACCTCAAAGCCAGTGAGGAACAATGGGCACGGTTCCTCCTATCCCGTTTGGTCAGCTCAGCCAACTGGTGGGTGGAGATCCACCTTGCCAGCGGGAACACCAAACTAAGTCCATAAACGGCTCCACAGGCGGGCACCCCCAGAGCTCCAGCCGGAGACCCAGCAGGAGGTCTCCCCAGTGGAGCACCACCTGGAGGTTAACATGGCAACCTCCAGCCCCGAGCTCCAGCCAGAGACCCAGCAGGAGGTTTCCCCAGCAGAGCACCACCTGGAGGTTAAGGTGGCAACCTCCAGCCTTGAGCTCCAGCCGGAGACCCAGCAGGAGGTCTCAGCGGAGCTCCCTCTGGAGGTTAACATGGCAACCTTCAGCCCCGAGCTCCAGCCGGAGACCCAACAGGAGGTCTCCTCAGCGGAGCACCTGCCGGAGGTCCATGAGGGGACCTCTGTTCCTGTTCTGTTCCTGCTGGAGGTCCATGAGGGGACCTCGCTCCAGCCCTGTTCCTGTCGGGGTCCACAAGCTCCAAGCCAAGCGCCAGGTCAATCACTAGGTTAAGCACCAGGTCAAGCACCATGCCCAGCTCCAAGCCAAGCTCCAAGCCAAGCACCAAGCCAAGCTCCAAGCCAAGTCAAGCTCCAAGCTCCAAGCCAAGCACCACACCCAGCTCCAAGCCAAACTCCAAGCCAAGCTCCAAGCCAAGCTCCAAGCCAAGTCAAGCTCCAAGCTCCAAGGCAAGCACCACGCCAAGCACCACACCAAACACCACACTAAACACCACGCTGAGCTCCAAGCCAAGCTCCAAGCGAAGCTCCAGGTCAAGTGCCAAGCCAAGCACCCGTCCAGTTTCCAGTCGCTGGTTCTCGTCCCAGTTCTCGTCCGGGACGGCCAGACACGCTCAGCTCACGCCTGCAGCCGACGGGACGGCCAGACATGCCCACCAGGTCCACCAGAGCAGTTGGAACTTTTGGCACTTCGGGAAAAGCGCCTTTGGGGGGGGCTCTGTTAGAGCTGCTCCTGCTGCGCGACTCGCAAAGAGCTCGCGAGTAGCATACTTCCGCATTCCACGCTTTCATTCATAGACTCTCGTTTTGTTTACTTCACCATGTGCGCTTTTGTTTTGGTTTATGTCATGTCTCAGCCTCCTTATATTCATTGGTTCTCTGTTCTTTGGTTTACGTCATGTCTCTGCCCTTGTTCATTCATTGGTTTTCCATTTAATGTCTTCATGAGTTCCAGGTATGTCTTTTTTGTTTTTCATTATCTAAACTCTTCAGTTTTTCCGCTTATATGTGGAGTATTGAACTGGATTATGCTTATGTATGTTCATTGTTTTTCTCTGCCCTCGTGTTTCCTGGACACTGGATTTATGCCTCGTTACTTTGTGGATTTATGCCTCGTTACTTTGTGGATTTATGCCTCATTACTTTGTGGATTTATGCCTTGCTAGTTTTGGATTATTGTTTGCCTCCCATGCTTTGGTGTGCCATTATTTTTGGGTATGTCCCTAATAAACTGACTTTTTCCCCAGCACTTGCATCCAGCTCCCCCTGTATTTCGTAACAATTATGGCCCCTCTTTTACCCTATCCCAGGACAATTTTCTTTATAGTGAGGAATTCCTAACTGGTCATCACTCAGGTTTACTAAAATAAATGCATAGTGCAATTTGTGCCTCCAGAGTTGCATAAGCATCTTCAGTACTGAAATATGGACTATGTGGTGTTCTGGTAGTTGTTGTGCATGTTTGTACAGAGAGAGGTATGAAGAGTATTTAAAAAGCAAACTTGGTAATGACATACTTATCAAATGCACGCAACTGTAAATAAATAAACAAATAAATAAATAAATAATAATTATAAGTTTGATTTTGGTCATGATTTAAAGAACAGTGCTCACAATAAGATATATATCTCTCTCTCTCTCTCCTTAAAATCTTCTTTAATGGCAGAGTGAGGGTTATTTTAATGATTTGTCTCAGACTCATTCTGATTCAGATTCATTACATCGAAGAGCTTAGGGAATATTATAACTCATCCGATTGTTGATTTAAAATGGCAAATTAAATCTTGATTTAAAGTTATTATATGCTATTTAATTTAGCAAACTTTAAGTCTCTATAAATATACTCTTACTCAGACCATATGGGTGAGGTTTTTGGTGAGGTTTTTAAAATCTCTAAATGAGAAACAAGGTGTCCAGGCTTGCAAACTATTTAAGAGTTGCTCATTTCATATTCAGGAGCAATATCAAATTCAAAATCTCTTTCTTTCTAGGAAGCATACAGTACCTCTCTGAGGATAATCAGTGATCTTTACCACATAATTAGCTGCTTTGAAGCTTTTTCTTGATCCACTCACAAGATAAGGCTGCAAGATAAGCCAGCTGGTTGGTATTCTGTACCTCTGAGACCAGAATAACTACAAACCAATCTAAAACAAGAATGCATCCACAGAATATCAAATTCAGTTATGATGATGTGTGTATGTAAAAAAGAAACAGTGGTGGCTTTGAGGTTTAGCGATCCATATCAAGAAAAATAACATCCCTGGAGCCAGTGGGTTCTTACTTTGATCCTAACAGACATTGCAAATGCTTAGAAATCAATGACAAATCAGATGGAACATGGAAAATAGATGGAAAATGGATTTTATAGGGACAGGGTGGTCCTGGGACAAACCGTGTTCACCTCATGGAAACATGGAATGCTTGCAGGAGATATGCATTGCTTTCCTGACACTTCGCCTGAGCTTAAGTTGATTATTCACATGTAGTTTTGAAGCGTGAGATGCATATATCTGTAGCTATCAGGCACAACAGTGTTTGAGAGATAAATTAGATATTTCAGGAGGCCAAATATCTACTTTGAATAGCTGGTCCCAATTCTGATAACTGCACACATTTAATTACCTGTCAAAATTCAGTAGATACTGCACATTTTGAGTGAAACTGAAATCTTGAGCACCTACCAGCTTTTAGCAGTCATTTCTTTTTTTAGTTCTATTTAAAAACAGCTTTATGAAGGCCAGACATGGAGAGTGCTTGTCCTCTATTTTTACACACACTCCATTTGTACTTTGAAGCTGATATCTAAAGGAACAGATACAGGGCTGCGTTAATGGTCAGCCTTTCATACAGTAACTCAACTAGGTTCTCTGTGAAAATCCTGATAAGCTATTTGCCTTGTGTTTTGTTCCCCCCAAGGAGAACTACTCAGAATTCAAGGGCCCAGTATGATATGTCACCAAGCTAGAGGTCACCATTACTGGTAGTTTCAATAGAAAGACATCAGGGAAATATTTGACATGCTATCCATTTCCATCACCCTGATTGCTTCATGATTGCTCAAACAATGGTGGGCTCATACATGGTGGATATAATGCACATTCGTTTTCAATTAATCCAAAATCGTGCCAGATGCTTAAAAAGTTTCAGCATGCTCTGTGGAAAGAGAATCTTGAATCTGCATTAAAGTTTAAGCACTGGAGGGAGTGTGGGAAGCTCTGAATGTGTCAGCAATATTAACCTCCTCTTGTAGAAGTATACCTCTTTTATAATTACTGTCTGATCTTTATGTTCCTCTGCAGATCACTGAGTGGCTGATGTATAAAGGTCTTCTGTCATACACATGACAGCAGGGATGCAGAGGTTGTAAATAACCTCTGTCCTATAAACTTGCTGAGATAAGTCCTACTGTAGTCTGTTGATGAAGCCAGCTTTATAAAATCAGCAGAGATGATTACATAGCAACGGCAGACTATAAGACTATAGAATGTTAAACACATGAACAAATTCATAAAGGACATCCAGGACACTGGCAGTCACTGTGGTAAAGTACTCTTTTGAGATACTTTGAAGGTTGGCTTTTCAAGGAGGAATAGCTGACTAAACCAACGGAGGACAAAGTAATATTAACATCAGAGGACAATTTAAGCCTACATTTGAATTCAGAACTCATCCAAAGTGATATGTAGTTATTTTCTCCGTATGTCAGTGACAATATGCTAAATAGCACTAAGCCACCAAGGTCCATTGACATCTTTCCACATATTTATTTGGATGGACCAGCAATGGTATTGGTAATGGTATTGGAGTCAAAGCCATCCAAGGTTTCATAATGTTGATCATATTAATGTCAATGATGGGTCCACTTACAAATGCATTGATTTAGACAATACAGTGGGCAACTGGTTGAAATGTGTATGAAAATGTAAATTTTCTCTATATTGCAGTCAAATGTAGAATCTGGAGGGCCAGAGCTGTTCAGATATGTGCTTTCACTTGTTTTTTTAGCACTGTCAGCATGTCAGCATAAGGTTGATTAGACAAATCAGGGAAGCTAAAGAAATAGTTCAGCCCAGTTGGTGACTTGTCCATAGGGGCAGGTTGGGCAGAACAGCAACAGATGCCATCTTCTTGTTATTTACATCGTAAGTACTCTCTGCATGTACAGGGTAATAATACAAAAAAGAGAGATGGCATGGATTATTTAATCACAGACCAAAGTTTTCTCTCTGCTTTCCCAATGTCTTCATTGCCCTGTTGTTATCTGGTATGTAGCATAGAGGGTCTCCAGAAACAGGAGGGATGGCAAAGAGACAGATAGTGGTGCATTACTTACTTCCCTTGATGCACTTCCCCTTTCCTTTACCCCCCGCTCTCTTTTTCTTCCTCATCTATTGTTCATGAGCTGGCCCCTGTTCTCAGCCTTTTAGAGAATCTGCTAAACAGCTGAGGTGGCGTTACCCACGTTCATCTCTTTCATTGGGTGCAGCCTCCAGAGCCCAGGCCTATTTATCACACACAACATAGGCATGAGCAGCTACAGAAATGGAAGACGAGGAGAGGTAGTGCATGGAGCCAGAGAGAAGAGGATAGGCAGAGAGTGCCAAGAGGTAATGGGGAGGAGATTAAGGAATAAATAAAGGTTAGCGGACACATGAGCAAGCAAAAGCTAACAGGATTGTGGATAAAAGTGGGTAAATGAAAAAACAGTTAGGTGGTGAATATTAAGAATATATAGTATAGTATACTGTATAATATAGTATACTACAGTCGCAATCAAAATTATTCAACCCCCACTGCAAATCAGATTTATTGTCATAATTTACAGACTTTCAGCTGTTTGCAATGAACAAATAAAAAAAAAGCAGCTGAAATAGCTCAAAACAATGAATGCTTCAAGTGGTTTCCCCAGATTCAACTGAAAATGCAACTTATAATGACTTCTCCAGTCACAAAATTATTCAACCCCCTGAATAGAATCCCTCACAACAGCACAAATATGCAAAACAGGTGTTGTCTCAAGCACACCTGATGCAACTAATCAAGAGCTTCATTAGTTGCATCAGGTGTGCTTGAGCTGGAACACGTGAAATACCTGAACTGGCTAGGGGTTTGTTGAGACTGCATGTAAGAAATCAAAGAAGTCAAAAGAATGCTCTAAAAAGTTAAGAGAAGAGATCATCGGCCTTCACAAACAAGGATCAGGATACAAAAAGATAGTGTGGCAGGTCTGACGAAGTTCTGCTTGCATGTTGTTGGTTAGTCTGCTCATTGATCACCCTATCAGCGGGCAGAGGATGTGTATATAAACTGGCTGGTTAGATAGAATGGTGTCACGAGTCACAGCCCCTTTTCTTCCTGTCACGTTAGTCGCCATCTAGAACGGCACAGTGGATGAAATCCTGTGGCTGGCATCGGGTTGAGGTTGCCCCTCTGCAGGTAGGTGGAAGTCATCTGTGATGTGCATTTAAGAATTTGCTTGTATTGTAGCGGCATCTTGTTTGTGTATAGTCGAAGGTTTGGGTGAGATTGATTCAGGCACGACCAGTACGAGTGGTTGCTTTACAGCACGGATGTGGGTTTGTTCCCTCCATCGTGCATGTTGCCTTCAGATAGACTGGACGAGCCCTCAGCTTCTTAGCATGCTTTGTTTGCCTGATTGATCCAGTTTCCGGAGATCGCACTCATAAGGTATGTCCTTAAATTGTGATTTGAGCGCAGTTATATTCAAATGGGATCAGCTGATTTTAATAGTTGGTCATTTTGTGTTTGCGTTTCTAAATTTTAATTTTATTGCAGATGCTTTACACACAGCCCGGTTGCGTTTTCATGGACGATTAGCTCCATGTCGTTGGGCTGCGTGGGACTATTGTTCAGAGACACTGTTGCTTTGCTTGGTTGTGTTGCTCTGTGTGGTTTAATTTGTTTCTGATTTGTGTTTGTTATTGAAGTTTGGTCGTGTGTGTGTGTGTGTGTGTGTGTGTGTGTGTGTGTGTCTTTTGGTTTAATAGGTTTATGTTTCTCTTTATTACAAATAGTGTGTTAGCGTGTAAAGATATGTTAATGTGAATTTGTTTTGTTTGTTGGTAATGTATTTTCCTGTTATTGTATGGTATTGGTTTATTGTTTAAGGGATTGGTGTTGTTTTTGTGTTATATCAGTTATTGATTGTGAATCTTGGTCAATATGAGTTTGTTTCTAGTTCATTTTCTATTTTCTGTGTAGTAATAATTGATTATTAATATTTTTTCCCCTTTTTTCATTTTGTACTAGTTTATTTGGTATTGTCTCAGTATCTGTAGGTTGATTTGTGGGTTAACTGTGTGGGAGGGAAAAATCTTATTTTTCATTTGTATTATTGTCTTTATGGAGTGACTGTTCTTGCTAGTGTTATTGTGACAATGCTGGGTCTAGTGGATAATCTAATTTTGTTTGTTACAGGAGCTGAGTGCCTAAGGCAGGGGTGGATTTCTGGTGGTGGTCCTCCTTCACGAGTGCTGTGTTGAGTGGTGCTGCGTGTGTACATGTGCGTGAATGTGTTTCTGCACCGGGGTAAGGTAATGGTGATTTGCTGTGGAGGCCTTGTTGCGCCCTTTATTCCCTGTAGTCACGCCTCAGCTCCTGCACCCTGAAACCCAGATGTCCCTGATTACTCAGGTCGCTCTGCTTGCGTTTTGTTAAACTGTGTAACTAATTTCTACATTCCTAATTTCTTATTTCTTTATTTAATTTTGGTTTTGTGATTGTTCTTCCGGTGTCTGTATTTTTGTAAAATTTTTATCTTTAATAAAATTCATATTTCTTTTCTGCCGATTCACTGTGAGCCAACCTGTGTTGCCTTAAGAGGAAATTTATTTAGTATTGTCCCTGGCGAGATTCCAGGGTGGCATAGTCGCTAGTTGGCAATCTTAATCCCTCCGTGCTCTGCCACAATAGTGAAGGCACTATTGAATGTTCCTAGAGACACCATTGGAAGCATAGTTTGCAAGTTCAAAGTTAAGGGAACAGTGGTTACACTACCTGGACGGGGCAGAAAAAGGAAGCGGCTGCAACCAGATTTCTGAGAAGGCAGGTTGTGAAAAACCCTTGGGTGACTGCAAAAGACCTGCAGCAAGACTTGGTGGCAACAGACACTGCGGTTTCAGTGAGCACAGTATGGCACGCGCCATAAACACAGAAGGTTTCCATCATGTGTTGAGGTTTCGTTGTGTTGAGATGAAAGGAAGGTATACCTCAGATCAATGCAATTATAAATTTGCATTACTACATCATCAAGAGATGTGTTAAATGTTAATAAGACTAATTCACACCAGAAACTTTCCATTTTACTTAATGTTACAATATTGACCAGTTCTGTCTGACATATGTGAGATATGGTATTTTATATAAATATCATTGAAACATAACCATCGTTCCTTTTTTCTTCATGCCATGTACATATGTTGAACCTTGGCACTATCTGCATAACAGCTTGTGACTACAGTCAAAGTAACCGATCGTCCAAAGTTGGCAATAGACTCCTATCATCTCGTTTTATCTCTTTATGGCTGTCATGATTATATTTCATACTTTTCTTAGTCATTTGGAACTCCATAGCTACTAGCTTGAGTTCCCACATTAGCTTGATAGCCTTGTTATCTATCACTCCCATACTGTCCATAATTTACCCATGGAATGTTCTCTTTCTGCTTATTTTGGTTTGTGTATTTGTTTCCTTAATGAATGTGAGCTCACACTGTGGCTCTTTTTACATGGCTGAATCAAATGTGTCTAAATGTAGGCACTGTTTAACACACAGCAGAATTCTAATTGATACTCATTCTGGGAAATGCTAACTTCCTGTTCTATGCTGCTAATTTGTAGCACTAGATCTGAGGAGACAGGGACAATTCGTTTCAGGATTAATGTTGTGCTGAGTCCCCGCTGACACTGCTGCATCTCATGAATTTGTTCATATTGTTGCATGTCGCCATCCCTCAATTAGTGTAGATAAAATTCACAATGTGTCCATTTAATGAACAGGTGGCTAGATGGTTTCTTTTCAATTAGAAGCAAGATAGAAGTGTAGAAGGACAAGCTTTGATTTGTGCCATTGAGTGTATTAATGAGTGGACAATATGGCACCATTTACTCCCATTGAGAGGTTTTGAAGCCTTTTCTGGTTGAATCGAAAGTCGCCATCTTGGAGTTAGAGTCTGCACAGGAGAGACCTTGGAGCCAGAGCATGTGCAGTAGATACGGCCAGTCGGACAGTGGGCCCACCTCTCACCCACCCATGTTAGTGATGGACACTCACTTGTACATGTAGGGAGTGCATATGCTGTGAGATATTACCTGAAGTGCTTAAAATGACATGTCAGCTAATTCAAAGTGGCAAGTACAGCGTTATTAATTGCTATTTAAAATGCTAAATTGTAGTCATGAAATTTTCAAAAGAGTATTGATTTTACTGTTGTCAGGAAAAGATTTTAGAGCTTTGAGTAATGATTGACTGAGCTACCATAGCTAGCTGACATTATCCATCATTTCAATCAAAGTAATGTAAGTATAACTGGCTAATTTTAATAAGTTGAAGTCCAGCTGAATGGAGACGTCTGCTATTTTATGCTCCACTCATTATGTTTTACATTTAAAAAGGAGTGACTAGCTAACCTTCACAAACTAATTAAAGTGTTAGTGAAGGTCATACAGTCAATACATTGTTACGAAATTTAGCCAGTGTTAGCTGCTTTGGTTTATCTAAGCACTTCATTCACTCATGTTGGTTTGCTAGTTAATGGCTGCGTCCAAATATCCCTACTACCCTACTATACAGTAGGCAAAAAGCAGTACGCCAAAGGAGTAGTATGTCCGAATACTCAGTACTCATAAAACAGTATGCAAGAACTACCTGGATAACCTACTGCTTCCGCCGAGATTCTGCAGTAGGATACCAATGGATACTGTCTTATCCCATAAGGCAAGGGGACTGGCACGGAAGAGCTGTCCAAATAAAAAATGGTAGAATGCAGCGCGTCTGCTTTTTTGAAGTTGTGACATGACAGTGCCAACATGGCAGATGTACTATGTCCGGATTGTATTCATAGAACACACATATACTGATCAGTACGTACTGTATCAACGGCCGAACAGAAGGTGCTGAATCAAATGCAATAGATACTGTCAAAGTATGCTATTTTGGATGTAACCATAGTATCAGTGCAGCAAGCTACAGCTTAGGCATCAAAATGAGCAACATGCCAGAAAAATTGCAAAGAGCTCCCTGCTGAGGGTCTGTTAGAATGGTTTACAGCATGGCTTAGCTACAGAACTGTCAAGAGCTTTAGATGCATGTTGGAAAGTGTGTGCCCATTCATGAGGCTCCGTATTAGACATACAATATTCTAAGTCTAATAATAAACACATAAAAAATGTGTTTTTATTTATTATTTTCCTATAACAGCTTAGCCTATCCTATTTTATTCCTTATTTATATTAAATTCAGTGTAAATTAGCTGATTTATGCATGGGGTGATCCTGAGCTCAGGTTACTGTCTGTGTGGAGGTTCTCATGTTCCTCCAGGTTCTCCAGTTATTCCCACCTCCTAAAAACATGCCAGTGGGTGGACTGACTACACTAATTTGCCCCAAGATGTGAATGTGTGTGTATGTGTGTGTGTGTGTCTGTGTCTGTGTGTGTGTGTGTCTGTGTGTGAGAGTGAATTTGTGTGTTCATGATGTCCTGTGATGGATTGCCATCCAGGGTGAATTCCCAGCCCACCTTACTCACAATTTTCCTAGGATAGGTACCGGATGCACCACAATCCTGACCTGGAGAAATCATTTAATTAATTACTTAATTAATACAATATTGTTATATTAGCTGTTGTGCATGGCTAGAAAATAAAATCCATTGGTAAGGAAACATTGCTGTGCACACAAGTGGGAATCCAAAAGAATGGATGTAGACCTTAGACCCTGACCAAGATAAAGCAGCTACTGAAGATGAATGAATGAATAATTTATGCACTTAAAATTTCATTATTCATCAATAAGCTCCATTCAGGGTCCACAGGGGAGGGTGTGTATATATATATATGTGTGTGTGTGTGTGTGTGAGAGAGGGAGAGAGAGAGAGAGAGAGAGAGAGAGAGAGAGAGAGAGAGAGAGAGAGAGAGAGAGAGAGAATTTTGCCATGGTGTTAGGGGCAAAAACATGTCAGGAAAATGAGAGCAGAACTGTGGGTTTCAGCTGTGTAAAAAAAAAATACACTCCAGTCAATTTACCAAAGGGGGAATGAATTTATGAGCTGATGAGCTGAAGCATTAGGTGCTTCAATGACGAGAGCCACATAATGTTGCAAGCCCTCGGCAAGTTTTTCTCTCCGATGAGTCTTTTAAAATGGGTGAAAAGGTGCAATAAAGCCCACTCTCTCCCTCTCTATTCATACATTTCATGCCTTTGGGAAGGAGAGGAGAGTGCAAATGCTAATGTGTTTATTTTCGAAAGTGATAAGCATTTTTGCTAACCACTTGATTATTACACTAAAGGCTGATGCATTTGGCTACACAGTTTTGGCTAATGTACATTATATGGGCAAACATTTGTAGTCACCTGGCCTGACCATCACACCCATATGTGGGACTTCCCCAAACTGTTGCCATGTTGGAAGCACACAATTGTATAGAATGTCTTTGTATGCTGTAACTTTACAATTTCCCTTCACTGCAACTAAGGGGCCCAATCCTTTTCCAGCATGACATTCCCCCTCTGCACAAAGTGAGCTCCATGAAGACATGGTTTGCTACGGCTGGTGTGGAAGAACTCGCGTGTCCTGCACAGAGCCCTGACCTCAACCCAATGAACACCTTTGGGATGAATTGGAACACAGACTGTATGCCAGACCTCACTAATGCTCTTGTGGCTGAATGAGCACAAAACCCAAAGCCACACTCCAAAATCTAGTGGAAAGCCTTCCCAGAAGAGTGGAGGTTATTATAACACTGAAGGGGGACTAAATCTGGAATGGGATGTTCAAAAAGCACATATGGGGTCAGATGTCCACAAACCTTTGGCCATATTGTGTATGTCTGAATATTCTGAATAAATGGTGGTGCTTTTGCACATTTTCAGAACTTCAGCATTTGTCCTTATTCAGTTGACTGTAAGCTCAAATTACACTTAATTACATTTAATTACACATAAGATCTCTCACTTTAACAGAATCAAGATCAATTTAACAGAATTGGTCAAACATTTTCCTGCATTCCTCTAACATGAAAAATGTATATACATAGAGTTATGTGAATGTACATAATGTCTTTTTCCTTCTATTTGGAAAAGAAGAACACAATAACAGAATAATATGATGCCAGGAATTTTGATAGTTTGAACATCCTTGGAGCATGTCACATATAAAAAAAAATCTCTCTAAACCAAAGAGTTTTGCCTGAAATTGATGTCATTATTAGTGATTTAGGTAATTACAAAGCTAAGATATTTTAAACAGGCAGCATGGAGGTGAAGCAGGTAGGTAGAATACTCTTAGTATATATACAGCATAACTCGTGTAAAGGTTAGAAGTGTTACTTTGTTTACTGTCCATGCTGTGTGCAGAGCCATGTTAATTTGACATCATTTGCTGAACTCAGGGTTGAGGAGACAGTCCCAAGATCCTGAGTAGGAATTCCAAGTTGAGGGGGTGTTTTCTCTGGTTTCAGTTAAATGGAACATTAGTCTGCCCCCATGCTACATTTGCTATATGCTGAGAGGGTTCATTTACTGCACTTCTGTAACCCATTTCACATGCTTCACTGAACCGTTCATGTATGTCTCACTCCACTCAGCAGCAAGATACTGTATACTCAAGCAGCAAAAATATCATGGAGGATCAGCAGAGCAGAGTTGTGTTTGACTCTCAACCTCACCATGCAGCTAGGCTCAACCACACTCAATCCAGAAACCTTGGGGTGACTTTCAATGACCATTTGAACTTTACAGACCACATTTCAACAACTGAATGGTCCTGTAGGTTTATTTTGTATAACATAAAGAAAATCAGACCCTATCTCACTAATCATGCCACACAGTTACTAGTCCAGGTTTTTGTGATCTCAAAACTGGACTACTGCAACACGGTACTCCCGGGCCTCACAGCCAGCTCCATCAAACTCCTTCAGATGATTCAGAATGCAGCAGCACACCTTGAGGTTTATGTTCCCTGGTAGTGCCTCCCTGGTAGTGCCTACTCAGTGAGGCATGAGGTCCCTTTCCAGAACCTCCAAACTGACTGTCCCTCAGTGGTGGAATGAACTTACAACCTCAATCCAGACAGCAGAATCCGTCATTATCTTCAAAAACGACTAAAGACCCACCTCTTCTGTGAACACTTAACTTAACCCCTAACTTGCTCTTACACCTCTACTCTGTGCACTTTGCTCCTACTTATATTGTTCTCTGCATGATATATTGCTTTGCTTGTATTTCTTTGGATAAAAGCATCTGCTAAATGAATAAATGTAAATGAGTTTAAAGTGATTAAAACTTTCTCTCTCCATCCATAATTTTACCTGTAGCTTAGCAATTGTGATGTATGTCAGTCATGTTCAGGTCAATCAATGTTTTGTTAAAAATTTAAAATCAGGTCTAAAATGTACACATCTGTTACGGTTAAAAAGAAAAATATACATTGAGTATACATACTGTAGACTTTTGTAGCCCAGAGAAGGAAAGCGTGTCGACTACAAATTGGATCCTTTTAATGGATTTCCATGGATTTCCATTCAGACTGACATCAGTGGACTACCAATTCAGTGATAATCAGAAACCGATTAGAAAATTAGTCACCATTGCATTATTTTTCTTTTATTTTTTAATAGCAGGTCCTGGTGGCGCCATGGCTTGGGGCTTAAAATTAATTCAACACTAAATCCATGAAATGGAGACAAAGCTGTCTTTGTTTCTTTTCAAGGCATATTCCAGAATAAATATTTACCTATAAACCAACTCTATGTTTAAAGACGTGGCAGGTAAATTGAATTTACTGATGTGACAGAGCAAATGTACAGAGCTCCATAAAGTATGTCACACATTAAAAATAAATCAGATTATTGTGTGAAGTAGAATTGTTTTTGAGTATTTTTTTTCTATTTTGTTTTCCCATTATTAGATTAGTTATGTCCATGTAAACATAATGGATGATTGATTATTTTTAGACTAGATTATTTTGAACATGTACATGTAATTACTGTTTATTTAAAGCTGTGTTTCTGGCAGTGTCTCAAGACAGCATGTTATAGAAGATGAAAAAAGAAAAATAATCTTTAGAAAAACATTATACCTGTATTGACCCGTTTTCACACTTTACTTTCAATAGCCTTTTCAAGTCTGCCTTGAAGTATTGTAAAATAGATTACATTTTGGACATTCACTCATCTGTCCTCTGTGAGAGATTATGTTCTTTTTCTTTCTGATGGTGGAAAGTGAACTGCGATGTTCAGAACTGAGAGCACTCACAGTCCCACATAGCTAATCAACATGAGAGCTTTTCAGTGTGTGTGTGAGAGAGATGTTCTGATCACAGGTGAAATGAGAGGGCAGAAATGAGTGTCCTTCTACTTTTCCCTCCCTCTATCTCACACAGCTCTTCAATCCCTTATTGAGTACTATTGTGAATGACTTTGGTAAAGGAATGGCTTTTCTTTCTCCATTTTACTTTCATTTCTCTGAAACTAAACAAACCGCTTGGGAAAAGAAACACTGGTTCAGTCTGCCCTTTAACGCTGCACTGGTACTTCAGTGGTTCATTATGAGCACTTTAAATTGTAGACATAATTTCTGCATGGAGACATGTCCTCTCCACTGTGTGAAACGGTAGTCTTTTGAAAGTCTTTTAAAGACCAAGCAGAAAAATGTCATTCAGTTATTCAATAATGTTAGATTTTCTGGTGTTCTGGCAGTAATGTATTTTAGTGAGAGCAAGTAAATCAGATATGGGTGTACAGTAATGCAATGACATTGCCTGTATCACACAAGTTAATACATAATTCATAATACAGATGTGCAAAGGTTTTTCAATCCCATTCACACCGTTACTATTTTTGTTTGTACTTGCCCATGATATTGTTTAACAAATTTAGTTAATTCCCAAAATATAAACAAACTACTAGCCTAACTATAACCACTACAACTCTGACCAGGTAGTTACTAAGGACCACTGCATGTACATGTTAATGAATGTGGTCTGTGTTTGTTAAACAAGCGTCATACTCACACCCTTCAAGCTCACATCAGCCTCACTTGAAAGTAAAAACATCCCACTTGCAGGACTTTTTTGGTGTGTCCTGGCTTTCACTAGACCTCTCTGAAGGTCACATTTTGCACCAACATCATTTAACCATGTCCTCATCTCCACTACACTATTTGAATAAATAGATATGTAATACATACTTTTTTCTCATTTTAAACATACTGAGCATAGCCCATTTCATGGGTAATTTAGTGCTTTTAGCAATATGGCCAAATGTTTGCGGACCATCAACCCCATATGTGCTTTTTGAACATCCAGATTGAACATTTCAGATTTTGTTCTCCCTTTGCTGTTGAAATAACCTTCACACTTCTGGAAAGGCTTTCCACTAGATTCTGGAACATGGCTGTGGGGATTTGCCCAGTCAGCCACAAGAGCATTAGTGAGGTACACAAGGTATTAGTGAGGTATACAACTGCATGCTTCCACCTTTGTTTGGGGAAGGTCCATATATGGGCATGATGGTCAGGTGTCCACAAACATTAGTGTATGATTAGTAGACTTAGTAGACTCAGAAAGTTAACAGACTAATAAAACAATAATATAATACAGACATTTAATTTTTCTTTTCACTACCTAAACTAGCAAGCTTTGTAAACAATTCCTAGGTTTGTAAACTATGGCTTAATCAATACCTGAATCAACAACCTTTAATTAAAAAATATTAGAAACCAATTTAGTCAACAAAAGTGACCTCAACCACCATAAAAGTAAATTCCATTATTTTCCATTAACTCAAAACATATTTTGCAGCACTTTTAAAATGGTATATACAGTTTACAATATGTAGTTTTCAGAACTACATACTGTATAATAGAAAGTATCAATATTTCACCATGTGAATGTACTGCACGATGCATCCTAGCAAGTAAAAATATCTTGAATAATGGCAACTTTATCTAATATTTCATATTATGAGATTATTACAAATGAAATATAAGATTATTCAGCATATTTCTAGATGCTTCTCTCATATCAATCTTTAAATATTCTGTTCTATTGAACATTCTATTATGAGTGTTTTAACTTTTTTTAAATAGGTTTATTAATCATTACATGTTTGGTTTATTGTAATCTTTAAAATACTAGATAAAATTTACTACATTCAAGATTTATTTTTTTATTTTTTGCAGTGAAGGGATTTCCCAGGCCACTACACATTTATGTCACCAGTCATATAAATGGTCAGTCATAACTTTCATTTATTTTTCCCAGTCATAGAGGATCTGGAGCCTATCCTGGAAACAATAGACAGAAGAATACACCCTGGATGGAACTCCAGTCAATCACTGGGCATCATGTACTGTACACACACATATACACAATCGTTTACACCTAGGGGTAATTTATCAAAGCCAATCCACCAAGCAGCCTGTTTTTGTACAGTATGAGAAAACCAGAGAACACAGAGGAAACCCACACAGACATGGGGCAAACATGTGAAACCCGACAGTAACCCGAGCTCAGGACTGAACCAGGGATCTTGGAGCCACCTGTATTAACTTATATTTTAACATAATTTTACATATTTTCATATTGGTAATTAAATTTTGGTATTAAGAAAGGTGTGTATGCATTTCTACAATTTGTGAGATAAAATGCATATACGCATACATTATACGATCCCATCACTTCCTAGTTGTTCTCTGGTACTTTCAAATGAACAGACAGAGGAATCTATAGCAGAGCCGTTTTCACTGTGCACTTTCATATAAGATAATCCATTTACAATATCATCCTCAATCACATTCTTTTTGCTCCTGATAAATCATTTAAGCCATATAAGCCTATTAATTTATATTATTTACTCTTAAAAGTTCATTTCTTTCTTCAGCAGTGGAATTTATAGTGCAATTTAAAGAACGCGCATGTCAAAAAGTTTTCCCACTACCCTCTCCATCAACCGTTTACCTCCTCCACATTATCACTTTATACACTTTCTGTCACAAACACTTGCACCCACACGCTTCTTTCAGAAGGTTCTACGCTGCATGTGCTGTCATAACAATGGCAGTGAGCTGTCACTCAGGCCCTGAATAATTATACCATTTAGGTTTTAATACTTTGAGAGCGTAACACACACACACACACACACACACGTGCGCACGTGCGCACACACACTAATTTCTCTACTGAGAATATTGTTTTATAACATTAACTATCATGACAATATTATTGAAATTATAGCTCTTGACCCATTTGTGAATGATTGAGATTGGGGTTCTGAAATTTTAATATGACACATTTTCATGCCATTGGAAAAGCATGGATTTTTTCCCTCCTCACTTTTGCCAAGATTCATGGTTTTCACGTTGTGTAACCCATTAAGTAGTTAATCAAGGGCGTCTGGTGCCACCAAGTGATCCTACCAAGAATTACATCAACACAAATAATGAATGTGGAGAAAATTAATACATAAAGCCAGTTCACTTATTAAAATACTATTAAAATGCATTAACTGAGGCAAAAGAATCATCACCTAAAGTGGTATTAAAAATACACACCTCATTCCTAATATAGACATGCATTTATTGAGTTTATAAATGAAACTTTTGTGGTGAAATACAGTGTAAAGAATAAGCAACAGCAAAAGTTTAATGGTTGGAAAGAATTTAATGCTTTCCTATTTTAAGGTTTTCTAATATTCACATCAGGGCTGTGCTCTAGAGAAGTTTGGTTTTAATCTTCCAATTATTTTTTTTTAAATTCATTTAAATTACATTCAGTGTCAGTTACATTCAGCTGTTTTTATATAACATTCATTATATAAAAGATGACTGACTCCACCTCAGTATTTCAACATCCTTACAAGATGAACTTTGATAAACCCATGATAGAAAAAATGTATATGGAAGTTTTGAGTTATCCAAGCCATATAACTTGGTATAATCTTGAAGAGGGAAGTCAGTCTTGGAGGATCTGCTCCAGAATAAAGAGGAGGCTCCTCAGTCCATATATGTAGCCATCATCTGAGCTGTCACTGGGAAACACATGGGCAAAGTCAATCATCCTGACCTCCACATTTTCCTCCTTCCCTCCATTTGAGCTCTTGCCTTCAACCATAGTGTTTGTTTTTGAGTCCATGTCAGCCATCATTCCCTTAGCCTGGTGATGTAGAGAGTGAGACCCAAATCCATTCACTTTCCTCACATAGTGAATGGCTTCGAGAATGCTACTACAGTTCACCTGCCCACAGGAGCTCTTCAACTTTGAGCTAGTGAGGTGAGCATTACTTTTGTTCTCTGCCTCAGCTTGTCTATCTTTCTGTCCTGTCAGAGCTTTAGTTCTGTTCTTTGCATTGGCTATGTGAAGAGAGCCCTCATACACAAACAACAGAGAGCTGGCATAGAAGTGGAGCTGCTTCTGGCCCTCAAACCAGCGCAGGATGCTACGGATTTTATGGATGCTTAGAGAAATGGCATCTTTTCTTAGCTCCTCTCCATTATGGAAAAATCTAGCTAATCCTGCAAACGAAAAACAGCACGCCGTACTTAATATCTGCACAGAAACAATAGTAATGTTGTATTATTTCCATCAACTGTAAGTGGAATAAATGTGAGCAACTTGTTTTTTCTTTGCAGCCAAGTAAAGAAGTATTCAAAGTCTCATTCATACCAGTTTTGAGTGTTTCCTTTGTTAGGCTGCGTCCATAGAACTGTTCGTGACTAATATAGCTTCCTGAAGCTACTTGGTAAACCTGAAAATGAGCAAAGGAGACATGAAGACTGAAAGAGACACTTCAACCTCAGTGGACATCGCATTAATGACATCTGCTTGCATTGCTAGTTGTTGTTAGGGGAGCAATGAAATTTGGGAAAACATAATGAAAATGGAAATGAAAATGAATGCATGTCCTGTTTTGATAACTAATATACATCATTCATCATTTTGAATATCAACTGGTTTTACTTCCTACAGCACCAGACGCACTTTGCTTGCACAGCTGATGACTAATCCTGATCCACTGGAAACTTTGTATATTACTCTGAGCTTTTACTACATCAAGTATAAATCAAGGTTCATCAGATCAGACAATGTTCATCCAAGGCAGGGCATGTATCTTGATTCCATCAATATACATGCTTGATGGAATGCCAGTTCATCAAAGGGCAGGTCTTACAATTGCCATGCCAAAACATTTGAAAGTGCTGTTTCATATTTATTTTTATTGTTTTTTATTGTTTTTTATGTTTGCCAATATGTTGACAGCTGCAACCCAATTCTGAGAGCAAAACTAGTCACCATTTGGCAAGTTCATGACTGACCAGAGGACAAAAAATACTGTATGTAAGGAACCAAAATAGATGAGCAAATATTGGGTAGCAAATAATGCAAATAATGAACATGTCCATAAAGAGTAGATATGGACAACACACACAGTCTCACCCTCATTCCTAGAATCAAGAACCCAATCTCTTCCATTAGAGGATACTTTCTAATCTGCTCTTCTCGTTTCTCGTGTGAGGCAAACGGATCATAGCTCTTCTTCCCAATCTTCACATCCATGATGCATGGACATGCAAACCTCCCGGCCACATCCTCCAGTTTCAGATACAGCTCTAAGAAAGAAAATGCATAGAGGCTGAGAATGTTTTCACAGATTTAGTGCATGAACATATTTGGGTTTGGTATGATTAGTTGTGTGCTTAGTTACAGAACAAAGAATAAAGTGTTGTGCAAAAGTGACCCAGCAACACAATAACAGACTGGCATTTGCACAACTCTGACTTAGAGTTATTACTTACAATAATTTTTGTTTAACATGAGCAGTAAACTTGTAATAGTCCTTTATGTGTTAGGTCAGTGCAGTTTCAGAGGGCTGGGCTGCAGTTTCTCTGCTGAAAGACTCTGATAAGACTTTATAACAAGTCAAATCTTTTCAGTCAAGTTAGCAGTCAGTGGCAAGCCAATCCTCAGCACAATCAACTGATTAGAGTCTCCATGACAAAGTGCTTTATTGTGTGCTATTACTGGGATGGTATAAAGTTCAAAGTTGGCCAAAAGTTATCCATTAACATAGATAAACAAGAGTTCAAGACTGAATACAACTACCCTATAATTACACCCTCTTCTCTCTCTCTCTCTCTCTCTCTCTCACACACACACACACACACACACACACACACACACACACACACAGACACACACACAGCATTTAATCTTTAAATGCTGACTCAAACATTGGCTAAGGCATGTCAAGGAATATACTCTAGCCATAATGTCCCTCTCAGCTTACATTCCAATCACTCCTCAGATAAAACAGGGCTACTACCACTGCATCCTGTTCCTGTTGGACATGATGTCAACTATGCAAATATAGCACATTCACTGAGAGGAGACTCCAATATAAATCATTAACCAATGAAACAATTATTTATTGAGGAATAACTTCATAAAATCAATCATTAATCACATATTAACATTAATTTGCAGTCTATAATATGACCTAAAGCAAAGCAAACTTAGGCAAAAATGTGTTGCCAATTGGAGCTGTTGTTTATGGCTAAATGTTGGTAGACACCTGACCATAACACTCATAAGTGCTTTTTTGAACATCCCATTCCAGATTTAGTAACCCTTATCTTGATGGTGACCACTGAAATTATATAATTAGGTTCAGATTTTAAATAGGTAATTACTGGACAGGTATATCCTCTCTCACCATTTGGTTTATCTGGAGGTGACCATGTGCCATAGTATTTGGGTAGGTGTTGTTGTAAGGCCAGTAGATGTGGATCTTTACAATCTTGAGCAAACACCTAAAAAACACATTCAGATAAGGGCTGGCCTTGAGTAACCAATACAATTTTTGAGCAAATGGGTGTATGTGTGTACAGAGGATTTGGTGAACTGTCCGACTGCTGCTGCACTGTCAAGTTTTGAGTGGTGGATAATACCTGTGTGTAGAAGTGCATCTCACATGGGCCTCTGGGTGGAGGCTGCAGCTGTTTGAGTACAGTGCCATCAAAGTGCTGTAGGATACCTGAGCAATTACACACACACACACACACACACACAAACAAAAAAATCTGCATCAGGAAACACTTGACAATCAAGAAAATCAAGCTGGGCCTAAGGTAAAACTCTAACAAATGACATTATAATGAAGTAAAATACAAACAAACAACTAAATTATTCTACTGTTTTCAGAGGTTACACACTGTCTAGGAAGGATCTCATAGACAAATGTAAAGGTATACCCTGTAAACAGAGTTTACAGTTGGGGTTTGTTATTGTATCAAGAAATTTTTCTCCCATTGGGAAAAACTAATTGTAAATGATGTAGATAAGGTCATGCATGAGTCATATAAATTCTACATTCTTTCTCTCTAGTGTCCTAGAAATTTATTTAAACATATAGAGCTGGGGGGGGGGGGGGTGGTCACTGAACACCAAATCATACACGCACACACAATACACAGACAGCTCCATGATTTATTAATTTATTAATTGAATCTTTTTTTTGTTTTTAAACTACCCCACTAGTTACCGTTGCTAACTCTTTTACAGACACACAAAATGAAAATAAAACACAATGAAATGTTAAGAAAGTTGTGGTTTCGGAAGAATTGTGGGACCAACTGTTCACACACTTGTAAACACTGAGGCTCTTAAATTGACATTTTAAGGGAGTGTATTAGAGTTGTTAACCCTTTCATGCATAGTCTGCACACTCATGGACAATCAATTTAAGGCTCTACTTTTTATATTTTAGGAAACTTAGGAAATAAGATATAAAAATCACCTCCAAATCACTTGAGACCATTTAGACTATTTGTTGTTCTCAATCTTTGCTACATAAAACAAAAACAAAAAAGAAATAATGGGGGGGGGGAACACTTTTGTTCCAGACACCACTGAATGCCTTAGATATTTTTTTTAAACTAGTGTTTTTGTTTGCTTGTTTGTTTGTTTGTGTTTTTAACTAGTATGGGGTGTTACCTCTTTGAATCATGCAGCAGTCCTGAACTCTGCAAATTTTGTAGGTTCAGAAATGCTATATTCTAACATTTTTGTCTTCAGCGTTACATATTTTAGACATGAACGTTAAAAGTTTGGGACATTACAATAAGATTTTTCTATAATAAGATCTTTCAGGCATTCTGTTTTATCCACATGGAGAATCTATTTACTTTTTAATATTTTTTTATTATTATTTAGACAGAATCAAAATTTATATGTGCGATTATGTACAATAATAATAATAATAATAATAATAATAATAATAATAATAATAATAATAATAATAATAATAATTAGCACAATAGTATGTAAAGATTCTGGATATGCGTATAAATAATTTATGCATGAAAGCGTTAAAGTGCACCTTGGTGTACGCTTTAATTTCATTCTGATTTTAATTCCTTCCGTACTCTTATAATTAACCGCACTGTATAGTTACTGAACACAACGCAGTATAATGATAAGTATAAGTATAATAACTAAATAATAACGAAGAGATTTAAGGGTCAACTGACCGACATTATGGATGCCGTACTTGTGTCCAGCCACCTGATGAGAGAGCGGCACTGGAGCCCGCGCGCGCTCTGCTTTCCTGCTCTTCCATTCTGTTTCCTTTTGCTCTCCATCACCGCCGGCTAGACATGACTTTAATACTCGATCCTCTGTAGCCATTTCTGAGCTCCGGCTCTCACATCACCTCATAATCATTTTATTCAACTCTGAACTTCATGTTACCGCGGAGTCACATACCTCACGCGGATGTCTGGCAGTATAGATAAGAAAGGACTACTTTGACCGACGTCCCACTAAAGATTTATAGCTACACAGATTCCCATAACCAGCTCTGAATCCGAGCCACCACATCCCACTTCCTAGTAAAAGTAAAGCGGCCACTCCACGACTGTCCTGTGCGCTAAAGTTCATTAATAATCTCTCGTCAGTGCACACGGTGTTAGCCAACTGTGCCACTCACACTTCACGCCCAACTACTGACTGCCTCTATCTCTACAGAAACGCTGTCATTAGCCTTTGGGGCGAGTTTCGGTGTGGTTTCGATGATCATTCATTGAGGTACACAACCAGTCCTGGTGATTATTTAAAGTGAGGAACAATTCGTTTTCATACATGCACGCAAGAAGCGAAAATGTCACCATATGTCAAAGTGCTATAAACTGAAACGTGACAAATGTGAAACGTCCCGTAGCTAAATGGAGGAGTTCCATTTTATACCACAGCGCTGCTGAATTCTTGAATCTGATTGGTCAGAAGGTGTTGACTTTTTCTACAACAGCAGCTCTTACATTAGTGCTGGCTGTAACTCAAATCACATACTACCGTTTCTATAGTAACAGCTAATTCACAGCCACCAAGAGCCAGACGTCCCTGGAAGTTGTTTTTTTGGGCTAAATCTGGTCGGACCGTCATGGGGACATTCTAAAACGCTTAACGTGGCTTAATGTACTAAAACAACGACCAGGGAATATTTTTCTCTCACATTTCTCTTACTATAAACATTAGCTACTGCTAAGACAACGGCACCGTAATCCAAGTGGAAAGACAATATTTTTACGTTAAGTGTTTTCTCCCCCTTAGAAAACTGTTATAAAGAAAACGCTTAACGTGGCTTAATGTAGGCTACTGTATTAAGACTGATAGGCTATTAAAAGACCAAATTCAGTGTACACCTTATTAATAAAGCATACTATGTACTGGCAAGCAGATGAGCCTAGAATATGAACTCTATGTGCAAAGTTTCACATTAAGTGTTTTCTCCCCCATAGAAAACCATTATAAAGAAAACTATCTGCTTTATTAATAATGTGTGTACTAAAGTATTATTTTGAAGGCATCTTTGCTCTACAGCATTTCTTTGCATGTGCCTAAAACCTTTGCACAGTACTGTACATTAGTTCGAAACCAAGAGCGAGAGAGACACACTGGGTAATTTATTTGGAATTAATTTTATTAATTGGGTCATTCAATCTCAAATGGTCCGATACAGGTCCAATGCTTGACCATTTTAAATTTTCCTTTTTTTTTTTCTTTTTTTTTTTTAACTTGGTTTAACTACGACGGCCATCTTTGTGTCATGGCACACAACAAATTTGGGTTATACAGTTGTTCCTTGGACTTGTTCTAGGGGGTACCTAAAAAATTAAGCCTGAAACTTGTATGTATGCTCTGTATGCAGTGTGCATGCAGAGCATTTTCAGGATTGAGACTTCTCTTACTTTTTTTATGGGCGTGAGAAAGTGCAATTAAAAAAAATAAATCCCCTCACTTTCCTGTTGAATATCTCTGATGGAGACCAGATATGAACCTGGAATATTCACAGATATAAGTCCCCAGTAGTAGCATTTGGCTGTAAAACTGTATTTTGAGTTTGAGATTCCAGTGGTTACAGAGCTAGAACTAGTGGAAAAGCTGGGGAAAAGCTTACTTTATTCATGCATTTTGAGAATTGTAATATAAGTATAAGTATATGTAATATAAGTATAACAAATAATAATCTAGATCTATCTATTACCTTGATCTCATCTATTACCTTATCTATTACCTTGATCTATCATTTTGGTACAGAAATCTGAGTCTAGATTTAGATCGCTAATGAGCAAACCTGAGGCAACAGTGACAAAGAAAACCCCCTGAAAGGACTGGAGGAAGAAACCTTAAGAGGAGCATCAAAAGGGACCATATACTCCTCTGGGTAACAGAAGATGGGATTTAATGGGATAGATGGGATAATAATCAAATAATAATGGGATAATGATCAAAAAGTGGGATTTTGATTATTAAAGTATACTCATATAAAGAAAAGGCAAACAGCAGCTAATGTGTTGAAAGGATACAGAAAGCATGGTATGAGCATACTGTGAATGGCTGTGAGTCCAGAGATGCGATGAGCATAAATTCACTGCAGCATTTATTCACTGCGGTAGGAAGGTTTTAACTGTAGTGCAGGTCTCTAGGGTATTCAGGTGTGATCCGATCATCCGATCTGAATCACAAGTGCAAATAGCTCCAAGACAGCGAAGCAGGAGAAGCAGAGCAGGAGAGGAGTATTAGGATCAATCAAGCAGTTCCTGAGGGTTGGAGGAACCACGGCTTAAGAAGAGTGTCAGGATTTTGGCGCAGCAGACAACAGGAGTACATGTACAGCCCAACTGACAGTTTACCCAGTTTACCTTAACATTACCTGGAAGCCCATTCCATGCCTGGGAGGCTTTGTGTGCATTATTTTTGCATAACAGCATGGCTCAGACAGTAGTTCTAGTTGTAACATGAACAACTGGTTAATATTAATGCACTCGTTCTAATACATTATTGTTTCTGAAGTAACAGCTCATTCACAGGGATTTGTATGGTGAGCACACTACATAATCCAAGACTAATAATATAACTGATAACTAATATGACTGAAAAAAACCCTGTGTTTTTTTAACAAAGAAAATTTTATAATCGTTGATGTGATGAAGTTTTTTGTTAGGACCATTTTATGTAACGTTTATGGAAGGAGTTTCGGTTCTAAGTGTAACAGTCACAATGCTTTGTAAAGTTTCCCAGCACAGGAAAGCCTTTAGGACAGAGGAGATTACACTTTCTGCTTTTTCAGTAAAATGACAAGCTGCATTGATTTGAGCAAGAGAGAGGGAGAGAAAAGGAGATGCTGGTGAGGGAATGACTTTATCATTGATATTACATAAGTTATAATATGAACTAACTCCACAACATTACATCTATCTATTAGCCATTAATAAGTGTGAATGTCACTAATTAATAAATTAAACATTGTAATCATTAGCAAATTGCTGTAGTGTAAGCGGAATAACATACTTCGGACCATGCAGTTATACGAAAATAATACACTTTGGGGAAGTACACTACTGCTTGGCATTGAACTGTATCACACTTTGCATTATTTTCATATAAAATTATTACTGTTGTTATTCCTTACTTAATCAATATGGAATGTTACAATCCAATGTAGCCAGTATAGTGTAAATAAGATAGCAAAAACATGGTCAAACTTTCTAGCTCTATTAAAGACTCTAAAATACTTATATACTAGTGTTGTAATGTTGCCTCATATAATGCCATTATGTTTCTTAGGAATATTCTTTGCAATGTTACTGAGATAGAAGAAGTCTGCCCTAGTATGTTTGTATAGCTACATGAGTTTCAAAGAGATCTGCATCTGTATTCACTCTAATGTTTGTGAAAGTGACACACGAGAAAACTGAAACGCCATCTAAGCTCGTGTTAGGCTCATGCCTGATCTATCTCTGCTTACTCATGCAATGGCAAGAGGTTATATTAGGTACAGAACAAAACATTTTGGTGTCAAGTAGACAGGCTGGGAGATTCAGTGTTAAATATTGGGGAAATTGTAGTATACTAGTACACTAGTCAGAAAACATCCTGGCTAATAAACACCCTGCTTCATAATCACACAAAGATAAAATCAGAATCTAACAGAGGCTAGTAATAGATCATTTACAACTTTAACCACTGCTGTACTAAATCGTATGAGCGTAGCTTCCAAGCTACTACCTTGTCTTGGCCATTGGAGGCTTGGTATTGATATTTCACAAGCATGGGGTGCCTTTTATGTGTCTATATATAAAAGCACTTTGCATTTTAAATAAAGTTGGCATGTGAAAGATTGTCATAGACAGATATTATAGATTTATTGCTGATGTAAACATAATACAACAAATGAAAGTCTATTATCCACAGAGGGAATATACAAAAGAATGACTGCAGCAGTGACAGGATATGTAGTACAGGTTACACACAGAGATCATCACAAAAATGTGAACTGTATTTACTGGAAAACCAGAGACAATTGGACAATCTGTCAAACATCACAGAACCACGTTTGTCAATGTTAAGTGTTAACGAATGAAGTTATTCTTGTAGTAATATCATCGCAAAATGAGATATCAAACACACTGCACAGCCATTACCACAGGATATTTACTCACTTCTAATTAAGAAGATTAAGTACTTAAGGTCACAAGTTTGTTTAATGACACCACTCAAAAGTTGTACCTTTTTTGCATGCTTATTGTTATTTTGAGCCAACAGGTCATTTAAAAAAATATCCCATACTTATTTGAAACAATCTGTGTCTTCATACATATCATAATTATCAAATTACTACTACACTAGAATACCAAATACACAATAGTGTTCCTACAATCTTCTATAGTGTATAATCTTCTAGTGTGCCTACAATCTTCTAACATCTTCAGTGCGTAACGTTTGTATTAAATCTTATTTTTCAGAACTCAGATTTTTAGGTTGTTGTTTGTTTTGTTTTTTTCACACTGAAAACACAACTAAGATTTGTGTTACTACTTTAGCCTAAACAAGATATAAATTTTCCATTTTGTGACTTGCTTGCTCTTGTGTGTTTGTATAAGATCACAGCATGGGAAATTCTGCAAAGAAATGTACAAGCTGTGATTCAGATTCAGATTCAAACAAACACATTCACTCTTTCTTACAGTTCATGTACATTTTTGTTCATTTATTTTCATGGCTTTCAAATGTACACTCATGCCACATTCAGTCTTAAGTGCTTTTGTCAGTTACAGCATTTTTCAGTTACCTTGCAATCAGCTGAGAAGAAGCTATAAGGATCAGAATAAGAATCAGAAAAATGTAGTGCTAATTTCATCACTAACATCAAGATTCAAATGTAATTATTGAACTTTGGGGAAAAAATATATTTCTCAATATATACACCTGCACCAAGACAAATATAGGACAAAAATAAGACCATGACACATGATGACATTCAGACACAGGCATCTATGACAAGAGAACCTAAAATCATATGCATATCATAGGCAGATATATACTAATCTCTGTCAGTGCTTCAATGGGATAGCAGCTCTCAACTCTCACACTCATGCATCCTTCCTTTTAATGATCAGAGGGCCCACATTGTCTCCCGTCTCTTGATTGTGTTTTGCATGAGCGCCATCACAGTATGGAAACTGAAAGACAGAAAAAATTTACCAGATGTTACATATGAGGCATTTGACTTGGTGAGAGCTTATATAACATGCAGAGAAAACTATATACATAAGTGGAAGAAACTGATAAGGAAATAAACTTACATGAAATAAGAAAGGATAAATAATACTGAGGTATGATAAGAAGGTGGTATGGGGTTGATTTGCAAAGAGTATTGAATTTGAATCCCTTACATACAGTCCCCTCCGAAAGTACTGGAATGGGAAGGCCAATTCTTTTGTTTTTGCTATACACTGAAGACATTTGGGTTTGAGATCAGAAGATGAATATGAGATGCTAGATGAATTTCAAGTTTCATTTCCTGATATTTACATCTAGATGTGTTAAACATCTTAGAACATGGCACCTTTGGTGACAGACTACCCAATTTTTAGGTAAGCAAAAGTATAGGAACAAATAGTCTTAAAGTAAGTGAAAGTAGATAAACACTTAATATTTGGTTGCATATCCCTTGCTTGCAATAACTGCATCAAGCCGGCGACCCACTGACATCACCACACTGTTGGTTTCTTTTTTTGTGATGCTTTTACTGCAGCTTCTTTCAGTTGATTGTTTTGGGGGGTTTCTCCCTTCAGTCTCCTCTTCAGGAGGTGAAATGCTACTCAACTGGGTTAAGGTCTAGTGATTGACTTGAAGAGTTTAAATCCTTCCATTTTTTCCCCCCTGATAAAGTCCTTTGTTGAGTTGGCAGTGTGTTTTGAATCAATGTCTTGCTGCGTGATGCAGTTGCTCCAAATTAGACTGGATGTATTTATCTGTAAATTTGCAGACAGAATGTTTCTGTAAACCTCTGAATTCATTCTGCTGCTACCATCATGAGTTACATCATCAATAAAGATTAGTGGGCCTGTTACAGAAGCAGTCATGCAAGCCCAAGCATGACACTACCTCCACCATGCTTGATCGATGAGTTTGTATGTTTTGGATCATCAGCAGATCCTTTATTTCTCCACACTCTGGCCTTTCCATAACTTTGGTAGAGATTAAACTTGCTTCCGAAACTTATAGTGGTATGGCTTCTGTATTTCTGCTCTCCAAGTCTTCTTCGAACAGTGGATTGTGATACCTTCATCCCTGCCCTGTGGAGGTTGTTGGTGATGTCAGTCACTATTGTTTTTGGATTTTTCTTCACAGCTCTCACTTCCTTGGCCAACCTCTTTGATGGCTGGTTGTTAGTATAACAGTGGTTTCTTTCTTTTTTCAGGACAATTCAAATTGTTGTATTGGCTATGCCCAATGCTTGTGCAATGGCTTGGATTGATTTTCCCTCAGCTTCAGAATAGCTTTTTCTCCCATAGTCAGCTCTGTGGTCTTCATGTAAGTTTATCCTTTTTAAGAACAAATGCAGTCTTCACAGGTGAAACCCATGGCTCAAACCAAGAGTAGACATTCAGAGCTATTAATTGTTTAAACAATCGATCTAATGGTGCACACCTGGGCAACAAGAAACACCTGTCAGTCACATGGTCTAATATTTCTGATCACTTGAAAAATGGGTGGGTTCAAACAAAAGATGCCATATTCTACGTTGTTTAAGGAGGAAGTCGAGTTGCAGTGTACTTTCTAAGATACTGCATGTATGCATGCAAACAGACATTATCCTGACATGAGATTTCATTGCTTTCTTTTCATAGTATGCATGCATTCAACTGATCCAAACACTTTCTAAAAGTATCAGTTTAGCCATATTGATGGTGAGGGTGGTGTCTGTACTAAAATATTTCCTGTATGATAAAACTCACCACTACTTATGAAGAAGCCTTTATTTGTCATATATACATTACAGCACAGTGATAGTGTTAGGAAGCTGGGATCAGAGCACAGGGTCTGCTATGATATAGCACCCCTGGAGCAGAGGCCTTAAGGCCTTGCTCAAGGGCCCAACAGTGGCAGCCTGGCAGTGCTGGAGCATGAACTCCTGACCTTCTAAATCAGTAACCCAGAGCCTTAACTGTTGAGCCACCACTGACCAAAGCATGTGTGAGTTCTTTTCCTCATTTTCTGTTTACATTTCTGTTCACATTTACATTAATCTACAATAACTATATTGTGGCGTATGCAAATATACAAAGTACAAATTGTTATACTGGCTGTAAGAGTGTTCAAGTTAATCAACCTGTGGCTGAGCCCTTTGGTTTATTTTCTTTTTTTCCTTCCAGGGTGATATGATGTAGATGATGTAAACCATCATCCTATCATTTGTGTAGTTTTAGAAAGCTGCTGGTTTAAATGGAAGTCTTATCTTGTCAATGGGAGGTGGAAACAGGCTTTCAATGAATGTATCATGCAGGCCCTGCTGGAAAACAACAATAGAAACCATCACAGAAATTCTAATTGTTTCCACTACAAATACCATTACAAACAATCAGCTAATCATTAAAACCACTACCATTACTGGTCCTTAATGGTATCCACTAGACACAACATGCCACCAGTAGAAGGCAACAAATTACCAGTAGAGAGCCACAGGGACCATTACAGTTTCCATTAAAACCAATACAATTCCCATTATAACCATTAAAACCATTAAAAATTCTATGAAAGTTTCTATTGTTTTGTGGGGGGGGGGGGGGGGGGGTTCAGCAGGGGGGATATTTATAGTTTTTTTGTTTGTTTATTCATTTCTGTCCCCGGCACTTTTGAAAATGCCCGTGACTTTATACAGCAGATGTTGAAAACTGAGTGAACAGTATTAAGGCATTTTAGCACAGTTCAGATATTAGTCAGTTTTGCCTGATTTACTACGTACAGTATTACCTTCTTAGATCTCCAACATCTGCAGTAGACAGCCTTATCACCCAGGTCCTCAATATCAAAAGCATGCACCACTTTGGGGTTGTCTTTCTGAAGGTCCAGGTTTACTTTTGGTTTCACGCATTTGGCTTTGGAGAATATTTTTTTGTGGATCAGGAAACCGATGGCCATGGCTCCAGCAGTGACAGCCAGAGCCGTGATCACTTCACCTGTTAAACAACAGCGCTGTTACAGGTTTTTCAGGTCTCTGATATGTAAACATTCATATGCAGCTTTACTCTTTAATTTCGCGTCTCAGACACAAGCTTGTCCTTCACCGCTAAAATAAATAATAAATAATATAATAATATAAAAAAAATTTAAAATATATATAAAATATATAATAATAAAAACGAAGCACACATTGCTTTGGTTTAGCAAAACTGAACGGGTCACCAAACAAGCTAAGATCAGGGAACCCATGCTAACTCGAAATTACATTTTCTTTAGTAATATCCCTGACTGCTGCAGTTATTTTTGATAACAAGTTGTCTACACACTGACACAGGACATGAGACAGACATGAGCAGCTATGGCAGCTACCTTCAGTATGACAGGTTCAGCTAGTTATCCAAATACTTATAGGTCATTAACAAGGTACCTGTCCGGCTACACATATTACATATTATATAAATATATATAGCTACATATTATGCAAACATTACCTTTAGACAACGTTGGTGAGCTACTCATGACTAAGTCGAGGAATCAAGCGCCCCAGGAGACTACAAAGTGTCCTTTTTGAAAGACTTATGACCCATATTTTAAAGCTCCTCCAAGCAGTGGGTGGATCATTCAAGCGAGTCAATTTTGCAACCAAACGCGCATACGACACCAGATCAACTGAAGTCCCTCAGGCCACTTTCTCAACAAGTCTTCGCCAGCAAGCGAGCCAGAGCGTTGGCTGTGTCTATAATAAATGCAACTTTCTGAAGTGGTATAAAGTGTATGTCAAATAATTTTAATACAGTTGAATGTCGTGCTTTTAGAAAGGACTTTGAAGCGGAGGTGGACTTTATTCGGTCAGATGTAGCAGTGTCAGGATAGTTAGAATGATTTAAATAAATAAATCCTCAGACTGAAACGCGTATTACAAAATTTTTTAAAAAGATGATAAATTAAAAAACAACCCAATACATGAGAAATGAAAAGACAAATTTTTGATAACAAAAGACTTTTATTTTGAATTTCGGGTTCACGTGTATGAACCGGAAGCAATACCAATGCCGGTGCCGAAAATTATATTTCACTCATTGCAATCGTTGATCTGTTTATTGCTCGACATGGTTTGTAAGTATCTATTCGTATTTCCTGTCGTATTTTATAAATAGTTGATGTTATTAAAATCTCGATCTAGTAAAAAAGAATCTCAATATTGATTGGTAGTAGATAAATGTTTTGTCGGTAATCCATGTAAAATGCATTTTTGTGGTCATGCCAGTGAGATGTTTTATTATGGCTCTGCATCGCTTGCTGGACTCAGCAATCTCAGCTCCAGTCATTCAGCCAGTTTCAGCTACATTCAAAGTGTTTTTTTTTTTTCGCACACAGTCGTTCCGACTGATCAGTTAATTATCAAGCCCCCTAGGTCAAATTTTAAACGTTTAAAGACAACAGTAGTTAATCCAAAGTGCTGTACATCAAACATCAAATAACGTCACATTAAATAACATCATAAGACAAAGAATTAAAAATAAGTTTTAAGAGAAGATTGTAAATAAATAAATAAAAAAAACTAAAGACGGAGCGGACCTCACGTGAAAAGGCAGACTGTTCCAGAGTTTGGGACCAAACCACGGAAAAGGTTCGATCACTCTTTGTCTTAGTGCGACAGCGGGGCACAGATAGAAGTTGATTACTGGATCTTAGTGTTCTGGTAGGACAGTAAGGGTGAAGAAGGTCAATGAAGTACTGTGGAGCAAGACCAGAAAGAGCTTTGTATACATAAATAAGAATTTTAAAATCAATTCTAAACTTGACAGGAAGCCAATGAAGAGATGCCTAAACAGGGGAAATATGATCCCTCTTTTTAGTCCATTTTGCACAAGCTGCAGGCGAGATAAGGCAGATTGAGGAAGGCCAACATACGGAGAATTACAGTCGCCCAGCCGTGATGTAATAAGAGCATGAATCACGGTTTCTAGGTCTTTCGTAGAGAGAAACTGTTTTAATTTTGTAATAGACCTTAAATGAAAGAAGCTTGCCTTAACAGTAGCACTAATTTGTATATCAGACTGTAAGTTTCAGACAAAAATAACTCCAAGATTTTTGACATATTTATGTGTATTGAAGGAAAGAGGAACTAACTGGGCCCCAAGAACAGAGGAAACAGGGGCAGAGCCTAAAATAATGACTTCAGTTTTACTTTCATTTAACTGCAGAGAATTGTTAGCCAGCCAACATTTTATGTTTTCAGGACATTTAAAAAGAGACCCAAAAGGACTGCTGCCATTTGACCTAACTGGTAAAGCTCTGGGTTACTGATCAGAAGGTCTGGGGTTCAAGCTCCAGCACTGCCAAGCTGCCACTCTTGGGCCCTTGAGCAAGGCCCTTAACCCTCCCGGCTGGTGCCGTATCATGGCTGACCCTGTGCTCTGACCCCAACTTCCTAAAAAGCAGGGATATGTGAAGAAAAGAATTTTACTGTGCTGTAATGTATATGTGACAAATAAAGGCTTCTTCTTAATTGGATATCATCAGCATAGCGGTGATAGGAAATATTATATTTCCAGAAAATAGAACCCAGGGGAAGCATATAAAGGGAAAACCACAAAGGACCCAAGATGGAGCCCTGAGGAACACGACACGATAAGGAGGCCGAGGAAGGAGAGAAATTCCCTATGTTTACTGAAAAGGTCCTATCTTTCAAATACTCTATCTCTGTCTCTCTGTCTTACTTGCTGAAAGGAGATGAGTGGGAGAAGGAGAGCAAAACCCAACCGGGGTGGAGGACGCTTTAATAAAAGTGGTGGAGGTGGAGGAGGAGGAGGAAGGAAAGCATTCAGTGGCTTGGATGACGACGATGATTTTAACCTGGATCTTGGACCTCCATCAAACGCTCGCTCCATCAAACCTCCTTCTAAAGGAAGAGGACGAGGGGCTTTTACAAGCAGAGGCCATGGGGGAAGTAGAGGAAGGGGACGAGGCAGCTCCAGAGAAGGCTCCAGGCAGGCCGAGGAAGAGCGAGATCAGGGTAGATCTGACCGGTTCAAGCTGCCCCTACAGAAGATACATATGACATCAGAAAACCGGCTACAAGTAAAGGAATTACTGAAAGAACTTCAGAGTCAGGAGTATACTACTCCAAACAGGTTAGTGGCTGTATGGACATGGATATCTATCAACTGTTAATAGCTAATTTAATGGTCATAATGGTCAAGTCCCTTGTTTGAATTCACATTGCACAGATACTCATTTATGGTTTTTTTTGGGTTTTTTTTACTCAGTGGCTCAGACTATGAAGGAGAGGAAGAGGAGGAGTATGATGAGCTGGACCACCGTGAGGAAGGTCAGTTCTGGATCACTCAGGATGATGGTGTCGGGTGCACCGAAGAAGGTGTCTATGAAGAAGACAATGAGGAAGAAACATCTGCCAAACCAGAACCTGTTATTTCCCTGTTTGCCTTAGGCACACTCTGCAGGTACTCATTGCCACTGTACCTTTATTTGTAAAGAGTTTCTCAGCGTATTTTAACATTTAAGATCCTGCATTAGCCATAATCATATATTAACCGTTAACCAAGATTTGTAATTTAATGAGACCTGAATTCAACCTGCAGTTAAACAAAATCTTATCTAATCTGTATTATTGTGATAGGGACTCTCTCAATGCTGGTTTAAGATGCTGGATAGACTAATACTGTAATAGAATTACAATAATTACAGAATTCTGATGTGTTAAAAGTATTCACATGTTTGTTAATCTCATAATTGCTTGTTGGGAACTCAACATTTTCTGAAACAAAATAAACAAGCTCAGGTATTACAACAGCAGCACCTTAGTACAATGTCAGGTTTTAATTCCTATCATGTACTTATCAAACATTCCACATCATTTTCCAGGATGAACTGCCATGAATAAATAGCATAGCTGAGTTTTTAATTTTTCAACCCCCATTGCAAATCAGGTTTATTGTCAAAATTTACAGATTTTCAGCTGTTTGCAATGAACAAATCAAACAAAAGCAATTGAAATAGTTCAACACAACAAATGCTTCAAGTGGTTTCCCAAAATTCAACTGAAAATGCAACTTATAATGGCTTATATAATAATAATAAACCTGATTTGCAATGGGGGTTGAATAATTTTGACTGCAACTGTATGTCTGAAAGACGTTCAAATGTGAGCAGATGAACAGTTCCAAGCAGAACAGTCCCTCCAGGATTTTGCGGTCCCAGAAATGAATGCAAAATCAAACAAACTCCACAATATTCAGAGGAGCAATTTTTCAAAATTTCCACAGATTTGGGCCGACGCGTCATGTGACATCATCACAACGTGCATTCAGTCAAAGCCCTCTTTGATCCACGTGCGTTGAATATGAGTACAGCTAAAAGGTCTCATTTAGCAACAAACATCACTGTGAAAGACCGTGCAAAACAATTTCATGCAGTTGCAATTTCACAAATTTTCCGCAAAAAAGCACAAAAATCTCTGCAAGTTGCAAATTTTTAAAAAAGCCGCAGCAAAATCAAGCATTTGTACGGACTGGTAGAATTTCTGAGCAGCCATCTCTTTGGGTTTTTTTCACTATGATGTGTTATGTTATACCAAGTTAATATGGTTGATATGAGTTAATGAGTTATGTACAAGCAGTGGAAACTGAATCTTGTACAATACAAGTGTTTAACTTTGTCCAATGAATTCATTTCTTGGGTGCTAAACAATGGTTTTACGTTTGCTTGTGTTAGGTATGGCTTTGACCGTGAGCGTAGCAGGCGAGCGCTGGAAGCAGCAGAGAGCAGAGGGCAAGGAGAAGTCGGAGCAACACTGGAGCTCCTTCTGTCTCAGATGTTCACTGAAAGTTTTGGCTCAACTGCTCTTGACCTTCAGGTACCTGACCCTCCATCATATGAAGAATGCATGGCCCTGCGCCAGGAAGAGGCTGTTGCTTTAACCGCCATTTATGGAGAGCGCTTCTGTGAGAGAATCAGTGGCCGCGTCTGGACCATCCGTCTGGATCTGCTGTGGAGGACTGAGGGCTGTAGCCACACTTCAGAGTTGACTAAGGAAGGACAGGTGAAAAGGTCTTCATCCACTCAGGTGTGTAAATTCTACTTAAAGGGGTCAGGATGTAAATTTGGGAAGCAATGTCATTTCAAACACCAAAGACCAACTGAGTCGAGCCATCACAGAAACCCATGTGGGCCCAGCCAGCCTGGTTTTAGCAGTACTGATTGCCCTGTTTACCAGCTGGAGGTTCGCTTTCCACGGGGAAACTGCTACCCCTTTCAGCCACCATTAGCTGCCTTCAGTACCACAAATGAGGCAATCTCTGGAGCAGGACGCCTTAATGTGACAGAATATCTTTTTGGCCAATCACTTTCAGCGGCACAAGAGGGTGAGCCTGTGGTCTACACCCTCATCTCCTGTCTTGAGGAAGATGGACCAATCAGAGAGCTCCTTTCAGCTTCATATCACAAATATAGTGCTCCACCCCCTGTGTTAGCCCCACCCACTATTCCTGCAACTAAAATTCGTAGCACTAAGTGCACCTCAGCCGACAGTACACCAAGCAGTGCAACAGTTTCTTCGCGATTCACTAACGCAGCACAGAACACCGAACTCACAGTCATCCATACAGAAGGTAAGGGATCTGCTGTTTAAGTCGATCATATTAAGTGTGTCTGAAAGAAAATGAAATTATGAAATGTTACCTGATAATTCTCATGTGTGTAATTGCAATTACCAATTGAATTGTCTTTTCTGTTGACTTAATGCCACATTTATAATACAACCCCAATTCCAAATAAGTTGGGACGCTGTGTAAAATGTAAATAAAAACAGAATGCAATGATTTGCAAATCTCATAAACCCATATGTTATTCACAATAGAACATAGAAAACATATCAAATGTTTAAACTGAGGAAATGTACCATTTTAAGGAAAAAAATAAGGTAATTTTGAATTTGATGGCAGCAATACGTCTCAAAAAAGTTGAGACAGAGCCATGTTTACCACTGTGTAGCATCCCCTCTTCATTTAATAACAGTCCGTATACATCTGGGAACTGAGGAGACCAGTTGATGGAGTTTTGGGAGAGGAATGTTGTCCCATTCGTGTCTGATACAGGATTCTAGCTGCTCAACAGTCCTGGGTCTTCTTTGTCATATTTTTCGTTTCATGATGCGCCAAATGTTCAATTGGTGAAAGGTCTGGACTGCAGGCAGGCCAGTTGAGCACCCAGACTCTTCTACTACGAAGCAATGCTGTTGTAATAGATGCAGTATGTAGTTTAGCATTGTCTTGCTGAAATATGCAAGGCCTTCCCTGAAAAAGACATCATCTGGATGGAAGTTGCTCTAAAACCTGTATATACCTTTCAGCATTGATGGTGCCTTTCCAGATGCACAAGCTGCCCATTTCACAGGCACCAATGCACCCCCATACCATTAGAGACACAGGCTTTTGAACTGAGCGCTGATTACAAACCAGATGGTCCCTCTCCTCTTTAGTCCAGAGGACGCGGCGTTCATGGTTTCCAAAAAGAATTTCAAATTTCGATTCGTCTGACCACAGAACAGTTTTCCACTTTGCCTCAGTCCATTTTCAATGAGCTTTGGCCCAGAGAAGACAGTGGCGTTTCTTGATCATGTTCACATATGGCTTCTTCTTGCATGATAGAGCTTTAACCAGCATTTGTGGATGGTACGGCGAACTGTGTTCACAGACATTGAGTTCCGGAGGTGTTTCTGAGCCCATGAAGTGATTTCCATTACAGAATCACGCCTGTTTTTAATGCTGTGCTGCCTGAGGGCCCGAAGATCACCGGCAGACAATATTGATTTTTGCCCTTGCCCCTTGCGCACAGAGATTTCTCCAGATTCTCAGAGTCTTTTGATGATATTATGTACTGTAATCTGTACTGTAATACTGTTACTAGCCTGTTGCCAATTAACCTAATTAGTTATTTTTAGTAACACTTACTTATCCAGCCTTTTGTAGCCCCCGTCCCATCTTTTCTTGAGACGTGTTTCTGCCATCAATTTCAAAATTACCTTATTTTTTTCTTTAAAATGGACCATTTCCTCAGTTGAAACATTTGATATGTTTTCTATGTTCTATTGTGAATAACATATGGGTTTATGAGATTTGCAAATCATTGCATTACATTTTACACAGCGTCCCAACTTTTCCCAAATTTTTTTTTTTTTTTTTTTTTACAAAAAAAAAAAATTTTTTCAAAAGACATTTTGCTAAAAAGTGTTAATTTCCCCCATGTATGGAGACTTTTGGGACGCCCTGTTGTTTATTCCATCTGACATCATTCCAGCTGAGCTTTTGTGGCTAGTAGACATTTGTGTGTATCTGTATCTTAGCAACGTATTACTGAAGCACATCTCAATGCGTTTACAGGGACCTATGTAGCTATTAAAGTGTTGCCTTCTAAGACACTGACTCATGAAGCAGCAGTGCATCAAAACAGCTGCCTTCTGCTTCGACACAACTATTAATTTAATGTCTGGTTTATTTTTAGTGTCGGTATTACATCCTGCAATGCTTTTTAGCTGAACTATATGTATATGGTATCTGTCATGTGTGTATTACTACAGGAGACAAACACAAAACGGAAGATTTTGAAGATGAGCAAGATGATGATGATGATGCTGAAGAAAGCATTCCCATAGAGAATGAGAGCTATGTGAACTTTAGAAAGCGGATGGAGAAAAAAAGTGAGGCAAGAGCTGAAGATGTGCTGCAGGAGAACAAGAAGCTTTGTAGAGAGTTCAGGAGAAAACCGGTAACAGCTTTCACTAGTGATCAGTCATTTTTTACCCACCTCACTAATTCTGTATACTGTATATTAAGTCTTGTGTCTCTGCCAGTCTTCCAGGCGCTATGTGTCAGTGCAGGAACAGAGGGTCAAGCTGCCTGTGTGGGAGAAGAGACGGAACATTCTAGATGCTCTGGAGAAGAATCAGGTTCTGGTGATCAGTGGGATGACTGGGTATGTTGGAAAATATACAATGTTGTGCTGTTAGTTGTGTCAGTGTGGTAGAAAGGCCTTCAGTGAGGTGTGTGTTTAATCTCAGGTGTGGTAAGACCACTCAGATCCCTCAGTTTATCCTGGATGACTCTCTGAGTGGACGAGGGGAGAGCGTAGCTAACATCATATGCACTCAGCCTCGCCGTATCTCTGCAATCGCCGTGGCAACCAGGGTTGCTCAGGAACGGGCCGAGACTCTGGGCCACTCCACTGGATACCAGATCCGTTTGGAGACTGTCAGAGTAACTATCTCTCTCTCTCACACACACATACACACACACACACACACACACACACACACACACACACGAAAGTACATAACCTGTATCTCTGGAATACATTTAAAGTATCAGATCTATGTGGCATTAAATAAGAGCTATACAAACTGTGTATGCAGGGTTGCCAAGGTCATTTTACACGATTAGGCTATTTTAAAATTGTCTGCACCTGCAAAGATCTTGTTTTAAACCAAATAATCAGAATTACAGTATATTATCAATTTATGCAAACATAGGCTGTGGCAAACAAAGGGATAGTGATAGTGACGTCAGTGTATCTACTATGTACAGAAACATTTCAGTTGTAAAATATATTACAAAGATTGTTTCCCAAGCAAAGACTGAGAAAAAGAGGAAAAATGTGTCTCCCTTTCCCAATGCCCAAACTTTTTAGGCTAGTTTTAGGTAGTTTTGTGCAGTTTTTGGGCTTGGAATTTTGCTGAAACTGGCAACCCTCAGTGTATGCATGTGTGTCCAGTCCTCCTGCACTAGGCTGCTGTTCTGCACCACTGGAGTCTTGTTGCGCAGGCTAGAAGGAGACGCTCAGCTCAGTGGAGTCACACACATCTTAGTAGACGAGGTTCATGAACGCACAGAGGAGAGGTGAGAGAATCTGTGTGCATAATCTCACACATACACATAAACACACCCACATAATGAGCACCTTTTGACATTTGCATCATTTCCTGCCTCCCAGTGACTTCCTGTTGCTGGTTCTGAAGGATCTGATGTTGCAACGGTCTGACCTGAAGATCATACTGATGAGTGCTACACTCAACGCTGATCTCTTCTCCCAGTATTTCCACAAGTGCCCCAGCATCCACATACCAGGCAAGAACTCCTTTATCTACAGTCATATACTGGTTTTAGTGTACAATCCAGAAATGAATTTCACTCATTCTAATAACATTTCACTATTCACCTTCAGGACGTACCTTCCCAGTGGAACAATTTTTCCTTGAAGACGCTATTGCAATGACCAGGTAAATAAAAGCAAATACATTTTTACCTCTGTCGAACTTTTCATGCAACTTTTTATAGATTGAATAGGACAAAGACAAACAAGACAGTTGAATAAAACACAGTTATCGTCTCAAAAGTCAAACAAACAAAAATTAAAACGCAATTCATATAAACGTCAGAATGGTATAAATATGAGATTAGGCATAAACACTGGTTAAAGACTGGAAATAAAGTTGAAACATACTGTATATAAAAATCTAAACAGTATGCTCTGAGTCTATGTTTTATGTTTAATAATAAAGGGAGTCTAATAACTTTGGGGTATAAATCCAAAAATGAGTCATTAATACGTATGCAAGCCAGTGTATAGTCACATATTAGGATGTTAGATTACAACTGTCTACTAAACAATTAAATTAAACTGGTAGCCAGTGAGCTGGATTTTCAAACATTTAACACCTAATACTGATATGCAGGTTGTTACATGAATGTGTGTTTCAGGTATGTGATAGAGGACCGCAGCCCATACCGGCGCTCAGCAAAGCAGAATGGCCAGTCCAATCAAAGGGCTGGGAAAGCACAGCCTGCTGTGATGAACATGGATCATGATGATGATGATGGCTGGTCGTTTAGCTCCTTCGTAAAGAACGATGCAGTCAAAGAATCCATCCCTGACCAGAAACTCAGTGTGCAGGAACTCACACTCCGATATCCGAGTAAGCAGATGTACAACTGCACGTTTCAACGTTTCTGTTTCAGTTTGAAGCAGTGACCACACACAGCTGAATATTTCAATCATGTTGTTGTGCTGTGGTATAGGTCATTGAGTTAAAACAGTAACATTTATTTATATCCAAAAACCAAACATTTTCTTCTAGTTGACTCAAGGTTTGTACTGTATATGCATCTTGACTCATAAGCTTGCTCAAAACCTGTGGTGAAAACTCTGGCTGCGATGGACCTGGATAAAATCAACATGGATCTTGTGGAGAGTCTACTGGAGTGGATTGTAAATAGAGACCACAGTTACCCTCCAGGTAATCATTTCATCTATTGTAGTGCATGTGAGAAATGCCAGGATCTGACACATTGATGGAAAAAAAAAAAAAAGTTTCGGAGGCAGATTGCATGAACTGTTTTCGTTCTTCAGCTTTTTTCTTCTGTTTTATGTGTAGGTGCTGTTCTGGTCTTCTTGCCTGGATTAGCTGAAATAAAGCAGTTATATGAACAGCTACAAGCCAATAGGATGTTTAACAACAGAAGAGCTAAGAAGTATATATATATATATATACATACAGACATAATTGTATCAATTAAGCATTCTGTGATAAGATCTCTGAAACATTTTGTGTAATGTTTATAGGTGTGTGGTGTACCCACTTCACTCCTCTCTGTCCAATGAGGAGCAGCAGGCAGTGTTTACACGACCACCAGAGGGTGTGACCAAAATCATCATCTCTACCAACATTGCAGAGACGTCAGTAACCATTGATGATGTAGTATACGTCATTGACTCTGGCAGAATGAAAGAGAAGAGGTAAGAGGCTGGAAATGCTACATGGCCCTCCAGGACTGGAGTTGAACAGCCTTGTCCAAGACAGTTCACAAGTTATATTGTACTGGAAGCATACATTGTTATTTAAATGGTCTGTGTATGTTCAGGTACGATGCCAGTCGCAGTATGGAGAGTTTGGAAGATGTGTGGGTGTCTCGTGCTAACGCTTTGCAGAGGAGAGGCAGAGCCGGCCGTGTGGCCTCTGGAGTCTGCTTCCATCTGTTCACCAGCCATCGCTTCACTCACCACCTGAGCCAACAGCAGCTGCCTGAGATCCAGAGAGTGCCACTGGAGCAGCTCTGCCTCAGGTATGTGGTCGGTTCAAGTTTCACATGATCTCCTGTAAATTTTCACTAGTGTTCCACTAGGCAGTCTTCTTAACCCATATACCAATACAATATATTGAAATTGAAGGTCAATGGCATATGGGTAGGAATACTAAACAGCCTTAAAATGATTACTTATATTATCCTGGAACAAGTAGGCAACAGACACAAAACGCAATAATACATAGAGGTACAGGGAATAAAACATGACGGGGCATGCTGTTATAGGAAAATAATGAATAATGCCGAGGTGTGATACAGAACGTTACCATGCTGAATTATTTTCCAATAGCAGCACACTGAAATGTTTGTTTGGTCTTATACCACAGCAGCTTGCCACTGATTACACCTTTTATTTATTAATGAACGACACATCGTACATTTTATCCATTTATACTTTCATTTAATGGATGCAAAACAAGTTAGTTCCTGTTATCAATTCATTCCCTCACCAGCCTCTCTTTTTTTCCTCTTACTTGAAGTTAAGACAAAAAGACAAGGCATAAGACAATAAAAAGGCATAAGACAAAAATGTAGCTTATCATGTTACCAAGAAACCAGCTGACTGTTCTTACGGAACTGCTTTACCTCTGAGTTTTAGAAAGTGGGGACTCCTTCCATAACTGCTTTAAAAAATGGTCTCCTACCTAATGGTCTTGGCAGCTTCTGCAAAGCTGAGTAGAAAGGATGAGTAAAATCATTGTAAATCTGAATAGCCTTTTAGCACCAAAGGTCTATGCAAGTCACTTTGTATACCACACTGCAATTTTTATTACCATTACATTTATTATTCAGTCTTGATTTCAGTTGCAGTCTGTGTGGAATTTTGCATTTTTTCCCTACGCCAGGGTGGGTTTCCTCAGGGTTCTCCCGTTTCCTCCCACTTACCAAAAACATGCCAGTAGGTGGATGGGCTATGCTGGTTTGCTGGTTTTATGGGCTGGTTTGAGTATTTCAGAAACTGCTGGTCTCCTGAGAATTTCACACACAACATTCTCTGGAGTTTACACAGAATGGTGTGAAAAACAAAAACATCCTGTGTGCAGAGGGTCTGCAGGTTGAAACACCTTGTTTATGAGAGAGATCACAGGAGGAGATCGCAGATTGGTCTGAGCTGACAGGAAGTCTATAGCAACTCAAATAATCACTCTTTACAACCGTGGTGAGCAGAAAAGCATCTCAGAATGCACAAATTGTGGTGGATGGGCTACAACATCGGGTTCTACTCCTGTCAGCCAAGAACAAGAATCTGAAGCTATCATGGGCACAGACTCACCCAGACTGGACAGTTAAAGCCTGGGGAGAAAAAAAACAAGTGATTTTTTTTTTTTTCTAATCTTCAACTGTCCATGATAGCCCCCAGTTCCTGTTCTTGGCTGACATGAGTGGAACATGATGTAGTCTTCTGCTGTTGTAGCCTATCCACCTCAAGGTACAATGTTTTGTGCATGCTGAGATGCTTTTCTCCTCAGCATGGTTGTAAAGAGTGATTACACCGCCCTGCATCGGATTTGCTGAATAGGATCTGATAGTTGTTTCTTACTAATACTTAGATGCTGAGTCCAGTTATGCTGTTAGTTTTGCTCTAGAACATCACAACTTTTCACAAAGCCTGATGTCCTGTGTAGAGCTTTTTTGCCTAAGATGGACCATAAACATTAGAGCTATTGCCAGATACACTGCCACCAACACAGGAAACACTATGTTTATGTACAATAGGTGAGCAACATTTATCACTTTTCCTCTGATTAGCCCTTATATGAATGCCAGGCACACTTACATGCACACAAAACTCCTGATTTCAGGGATTTATAATGACCAGTGAAAGACGGAAATGCGAACATAGCCCAGATGATTTCTGCTACATCTGTGGGTGTTTTGCAACATCCAAACAACGGCAGAAAATTACAGACTTTGTAAAAAGGGCATATTCTGCATATTTTGGAATGAAGCTGGGTGACCAGGACAAACCATGGTAGATGGAGTGTGAACATGATGGCTGACTACTGCTGGTGCCTTCAGAGAGATTGTCAAGAAGTCAGCCATTCCAGAAAATCCCTCAAAAGGAAGTTCACTCCTTAAGCACTCTGCATATTATTATAATGTTCGTCTTTTGAAATAGCTTTATTTAGAGATTTTCACAAACATTTCACAGACTATTTGTCTGCTGTTCATGTTGTAAACAAGTGTTATGTTTTGTGTGCCTATTGTTGTAATTAATAAATAATAATAGTGAAATTTGACAGCTTCTACCAATTTAAATAAAACCCTGAAAGCAATATAAATTTAGCAAAATTATTAAAAACTTCATTCTTATTTTGTGGGAAAACAGTACGTGATAGGGAATTTTCAGTGGCATATTTGAACTCAGCATGACCAAAATAGGTAAAAACAAGTGTGATTTGCAAAACAGCATAAACTTTTTTTTCTAGATGCAGGGCGGTGTTATTTGAGTTACTATATCCTTCCTGGCAGCTCAAACCAATCTGGCCGTTTTCCTCTGACCTCTCTTATCAAGAAGGCGTTTCCACCCATAGAACTGTCACTCACTCAATATTTATTGTTTTTCGCACCATTCTGTGTAAACTCTAGAGAATATTTGTGTGAAAATCCCAGCAGATTAACAGTTTATGAAATACTCAGACCAGCCCATGTGGTTCCAACAACCATTTTCCCCATTCTGATGTTTAATGTGAACATTAACTGAAGCTCTTGACTTGTGTCTGCATGATTTTATGCAACGTAATGCTGCCAAATGATTGGCTGATTGTATAACTGTGTAAATGAGCAGGTGTACAGGTGTTCCTATTAAAGTGGATGATGAGTGTATAGCAGTTACTGAAGATGAATGAATGAATAAATGAGTACATGTGTATGTGTGTGTGTGTGTGTGTATGTATATATTACATAGCCCCTGTTCTCTTCTGTTTTAGGATTAAAGTGTTGGAGGTGTTCTCCAAGTCTCCCCTGCACTCTGTATTTTCTCGGCTCATAGAGCCTCCAGCACAAGGCAGTCTGGAGGCAGCTAAGCAGAGACTCTGTGCTCTTGGTGCACTTACTGAAGCCGAGTGTCTCACTCCTCTTGGTTGGCATCTTGCCTGCCTTCCCGTGGATGTTCGCATTGGAAAGTTGATGCTGCTGGGTGCCATCTTCCGCTGCCTGGACCCAGCCCTCACCATCGCTGCTAGCCTGGCCTTCAAGAGCCCATTCGTAAGCAAGGATTAGCTTGTGCTCTGATATCAGTTCTGCAGTCCTCCTCTTTCATCATCCTTCTACTGTGTATCTTTCTCAGGTCTCTCCATGGGATAAAAGAGAGGAGGCTAATGAGAGGAAACTCAGTTTTTCTCTCGCCAACAGTGACCATCTTGCTGTGCTACATGCATATAAGGTTGTTGTGATTCCTGTGAAAAATGCTTTTTATACTTATATTATATTTATTATTATATAAGTAATATATAATTATAAATAATTATATATAAATAATTCAGCAAATTGTGTTTTGATGGCTTCATATCTGTTGCACTTGAAATACACCAGTGATTATGTAATCATTGTGTGTATATGATAGGGTTGGTGTACTGCAGCACAGAATGGTTCACAGGCTGGCTATTGGTACTGCAGAGAGAACTTCCTGTCTATCCGGGGACTACAGGTGAGTTTAGCCACCAGCTGGCTAATTCATTTCAAATTTATTTAGCAGAATTGCTCTCGAAATTAAGGATGTTTGCATATGCATTTATCTTATAGGAAATAGCATGTCTGAAGAGGCAGTTTGCAGAGCTCCTTTCTGATATTGGCTTTGTAAAGGATGGACTGAAGGTCAGAAACATAGAGAGGATGAGCTCTAAAGGAACAGATGGTGTGCTGGAGGCTACAGGCTATGAGGTAATACTTTGTGCATGCTTATTAAGATATCTGTCTCTTTTGAAAGGAAGAAAGGGCAGTTGGTGCTTGGGATATAAAGTGCTGTATAAATGTTAAAATCAGGCTGAATTTGGCCACTGCTGACACAAAGCCAAGCTAATAAACATACTTTTGCTGTGTGTCTGTCTCTCTAAAAGGCAAATCTAAACTCTGATAACACAAAACTGATGTCGGCAATGTTGTGTGCAGCCCTCTACCCCAATGTTGTCCAGGTTAGTGTCCTTAACACTTTTTCCAAGTGATTAGCATTACGCTTTGTGCATTTTCCTGTGAAATGTGTCTGTGTGTCTGGTAGGTGCGATCTCCACAGGGAAAGTATAAGCTGACAAGTAAAGGGGCTGTGAAGATGCAACCTAAAGCTGAGGAACTCCGCTTCCTCACTAAAAACGATGGAGCAGTTCACATCCATCCTTCGTCTGTCAACTTTATGGTAATATGCCACACATGGTTCTCTTCCAGATGATTTCATATATGTTAAGCAGACTGGCTCCACTCGCTGTTTTTCTTCTGTACAGGTGCGTCATTACGATAGTCCATACCTGGTTTACCACGAGAAAGTGAAGACCAGCCGTGTGTTTATCCGAGACTGCAGTATGGTATGTGTGTATCCAATGGTGCTATTCGGTGGGGGGCAGGTCAACGTGGAGCTACAACGTGGCGAGTTCATCATCTCTCTGGACGATGGCTGGATTCGATTCACTGCCGCCTCACATGAAGTAAGAGGGCTCATTCTCCGAGTCAATGTCTTTGTGTGATAAATTCACTTCAGCTGTAGACACAATATAAAGAAAAAGTGGTACTGATCATCAGGATTCAGTTTACTGAAATAGTGTTTCTTTTAATATGAAAAGTGGTGGGTTTTTTTTTTTTTTTGGTCCATGTAGGTTGCTGAGCTAGTAAAGGAGCTGCGTTGGGAGCTCGACCAGCTCCTGGAGGAGAAAATCAAGAACCCCAGCATGGACTTGATCACCTGCCCACGAGGCTCCCGCATCATACACACCATAGTATCTCTTATCTCAACCCAGTAACATGCATGATCGTACACATATTTCTCACATCCATCTACATCACATGCAAAGTAATTAAGCATCATATTCACCAAGTATGCCTTTTGTACCACACAGCATTATTTTTATATGTAACTGGAAAATACAGATTCACCCCATATGTGATTAACACATGTACTGTCATTTGGATTTGAGTCCATATTGGATGCATGTGCATAAAAAACGACTTACAAAGGTATAGACATTTGGAACATTACTTGAAAATTAGCATGGATACTGCTGTTGCTCTTTAGATATTCTCTTATTCTCTGCCTTTTCTTAATCAGTGTTGTACAGTGAATAGAAAACTCAACTGACAGGATGCATTGAATGTTATTTATTATGATAATTGAACATTTTTATTCATATAGGACAGCATACAGTATAATATCAGCTGGATACTGATAATGAGCAAATGACCATATAAAAAAAATTGTCAGCTCAAAAAAAAAAAAAAAAGAGTTAGTGAAATTTATCTTAATATTTCTCTTCAGACTGAAAAATCTTTACATGAAACTGATCTGTGAATTTATCTTCATTTCACCAAAATACATAAGTGCTTGAAATTTATACTGCTGTCCTGCAGATTTTATAGAGCACATTTACCTTTGATGAAACTGTGGCTTTGCAAATGGCAAGATCTCTGTACTAATCTGTTTTGTGTATATTTATGTCTCAAGCCACTGAGAATGTGAAGCGTGTAGTGTGAGTGTACTCCTCTCCCGGTCTCAACAGAGCTTCAGGAAACTGGGGCTGAAAGGAATAGAGCACATTATGGCAACATTAATCTGAGTTTTTGATGTCTATCGCTGTCTCTGGCTTAACATGATTCTATGAAGACACATCATATAGAAGTGGAGCAGCAGGTAATAAGTTGTACAGCATCCATGCATAATTTTAACAACATCTTGCATTTCATTACCTGATTAACAGCATCTGGCCAGTTTTGCGTCTCCAGACAAAAAGCGCTGTGTTTTGGGTATGACGTCCCTCCTTTCCCACCAACTGTCCCATCCAGGAAGTTGGAGGTATAGAATTGAACACCAGGCTGGGTGGTGCTCACCTCCAGAACACGCCCTGTCCCAGGATGAACCACTCTGCAGCAAGAGCAATGGATGTTTGTTAGATGATACACAGTCATGGCAGTCATGGTAAAGATCAACAAGGAACCATATGGAAGTAAAGATGAGAATGGTTTTACCTTGCACACTTCATCTCTTGTTTGGATTGTCCTGGAAGCCAAAGGCAGAAATTGTGGTCAAACCCAGGGCCAGGAAGTTCTTTGAGTTGAGACCCAAGAGGAACAGGTTTGCGGAGGTCAAAGTGTGAATTTTCTACAGGTCTGATTTCTCCTGTGAAGAGGGATGCATAATGAATTCACTAATTTCACAGGCTAGATGTGCTGTAAAATTAACTACTTGTCAAAGTAAAATTCTGACAAAAAGGTAAATGTAAACCCATAAATCAGACTTCCCTGTAACAGATAACTGATATACAGTATGAATGTAATGACTATAATAGTAATGCAAAGCTAAGAAATTAAGCCATGAGGATCAATCATTCTAAAGAGGCCATGCTACAGTCAAACTGCTAAAACAATGCACTCAGTCATGTCTATAGGTATCCTATTATATTTTTATAGATTTCTTATGAATGTTTTCAGTTTTCTTCCTACCTTAGTTAAACACTGTGCTTCTGCATTGCTTAAAAATGTAAAAGTACACTGCTGTGTAAAAGGCAGAGAAATAAAAAATAATTTCGATTCAAGATAACAACGGTAAATAATGAGCTACCTGTAGGGATCATGTTGTCATCTACAGGCAGGTATGCCTCTGCTGAGATGCTTACTTCATGGTCATAAATGTCTGGTGCACCCTGAGAAAAGTAGAAGCAACATTACTGGTTCTGTTCTTCAAAATAGCTGTCATTCTGCACTTTAGCAAGCACCCTCAGTAAAAAGGGGACTAAACTGTACCATTTCTTATCATTGGGGTGATGCCATTATTTTTTGTACCTTTAGTATGTATCTTTTACCTAGATATGTGTATATAGCACTTTTAAAACTTTACTCTAAAAGGTAACTATGGTCCAATTATGTACCTTAAGTGTTTTTTTTCTTTCTTTTTTTTAAAGATACACTGTATCCACATTTCCTGGTGACAGATACATATTAATCCTATAAGATAAAGGGCATCACCCAGCAACAAATCAAATGTGCAGAACTAAACATTAGAAATGGGGTGACTGTCACCTATTTATGGAAGGCATTGCACTTTTTCTGCATTTCATTAATTAGTTTAAATTACCCCATGTCAACATTACAGCAAACGTCTTGTCTCACCTGTCCAGCCAGGTTGAAATAAGAGTGATTGGTCAGGTTGATTGGTGTAGTTTGGTCAGTTTGGGCACAGTACTGTACACTTAGTCTGTTTTCCTCCAGTGTGTAGGTAACAGAAACTTTTAGGTTACCGGGATAACCCTCATCACCATCAGGACTCGTGTGGCTCAGTCTCACTCCATTAGGCGCAGGCTCACAGCTCCACACAGCCTGAACATTACAGTCCAAGCGACAAAATTTAACAAAATTAAACACGTAGAAATTGTTTCTAAGTAAGACCAGCACCCAGTTTCAGACAAGTGTGTTTGTTTATTGTGTCATGTTTTAAATATAACCTGGGTCAGTTTACTTACCTTATCAAAGCCCCTGATGCCACCATGCAGGGAATTGGGTCCATTATTGATAGCCAGGTTATACACTTTTCCCTCAATTACAAACTGACCCTTAGCAATACGGTTAGCTACTCGCCCTATCACAGCTCCAAAGTAGCGAGGATTAGTGAGATAACCTATAAATGTAGAAGATTCAAAATCTTACCATCATTTATTCTTTCATTATGCAGTCTAATTTTAGAGCAAGTTAGAACTTAATGTACATTATAATAATCCAGTAAATTATGCCTCTAAAAAAGTGTATAAAATGTATACCACACAGTATTTTAAGTGTTACATTGTTGACTAAAGGACACAGGGAAAGAAGCAACCTAAACTTGTACACCTACACATTGTATAACACTGTCTGTGTATTGTGGAGCCTCTGCACATTAGTGCATACTGTTAATCAAACTCAGAACCAACCCTGCTGAGAAGGAAAAAACACAAACAAACAAAAAAAAACAAAACAATGGAAACCATCACAGAAATTCTAATGGTTTCCACTAAAAATACCATTACTAACCATTAACACCATTACCATTATTGATCCTTAATGGTATCCACTAGACACAACATGCCACCAAGGGTCCAAATAAGCAGTAGAGACCCACAGGGACCATTACAGTTTCCATTAAAACCAATACAATTCCCATTATAACCATTACAAATTCTGTTTTTTGTTGGGGTTTTTTGTTTGTTTGTTTTTTTTCCCAGCAGGAAAGTGTTCACGAGTGCAGAGGAGTTGGAAGATCATGTGATATACAAATACATAAAGATTCCTTCCGGTGATCCACCGAAACTGATTTACTAATGAAAAACCTGTGGTGAACTTACTTTCTAGATCATCAAAGCCTAACACAATATCCGCACTTTGTCCTTTCCGGTCAAGTGTTTTGATGGCGGTTATGACACAGCCTAGAGAGATGATTTCTACACTGACACTCTTGGATCGCAGTGTCCATTTTTCAACAGAGCGCTGACCAGATACTAAAGTTAACACATCTTTCTTCACCTCAGACATCTCAGCATAAATCTACTAACACAAACAATCTGTTTGAAGTCAGTCAGTTGTCGTAGTTCGCCGACAACAGAGCTCGAAATCTGAACCAGCTAAGGATGTGCCGACTCCATGAATCGACTCTTTTTTTTTTTCTCAACGGTTTTTTTTCTCAACGAGAACAAGACAAATACATCCTGTGATGTTCTCACTGAAAATTTATCTGCATTCTGTATTCACGATTCTCTAATGTATCGTATACAGTGAACTGTGGTTAAAAAGCATCCAGTTTGGCACATCACAATGATATACACTCACCATCCACTTTATTAGTACACCTGCTAGTTCTAATCTTCAGCTGTTCAGTTTCGATGAGCCTGTGCCTATGATCTATCTGGTTGAAACTCTTCTCTGTGTGACTGAGGCAGCATGTGCCACGAAAATATGAATGGAGGAACGATAATGCAAATATGTAGCTCTTTGCATGTATTTAATACATGTAAAGTACTTTTGCATGCATTTACATAGATTTTATGACAAATGCAATACTAAGTATGATGCTGATAATAAATATGAAATTTTCTATTAAAATATAAACAATCGATGGGTAAAGAGGCTGATTTGAGGGGGGAATGGCAATGAGCTGGTTGGGAACCGAAAGATTCGACTCTTATCCGTGAGTGAACAAATACTCACAGAAAAGGGCCGACATATCCACCAATAGAACTTGTCAGACTTTGAACACGTGACCAAATTACGTCGCCATAACGCGACAGTATACTGTGTGGCAAATCCCCTTTGCCTAATGTGGTGTTTTATTCCTACTCGTATTCTGACATATCATATTCTGCCCGTGCGGCAAATAGCTCTCCATACAGATAAATCCGTTCGCGTATTCGTGTTAGGCACTGCACTATGCACTCTGGTACACACAAGAATTCTTACATGTTAACTTAGATCACATTTGGCAGGTTTAGAGGTAAAACCGGCCAAAAAATGTTTGTAGTTAATTGTAGTCCAGCTTAAGACTTGAGTATGACTGAAGCAAGAATCACGAGTCTCATTTATCACCCTTGCATAAACACCGCTTTGTGCCTGAACTAGTTCACAAACTGGTCGATTCTTTGATTCGACTCTTTTAGGTGAACAATGAGCCGACTCACATTTCTAAAGAACCATCCATCCATCCATTTTCCATAAAGCTTATACACACTTGGAAGCCATGAAGATGGCATTGGACTGCAATTGATGCAGGCAGTTTTGGTGCAATGTTTTGGGACTGCAATTGCACAAACAGACTTTTGCACAATTGCACAAACAGACTCAGTGGACAGTTCATGACCTCAGTGCAATAGACTTCATGTTAGGACTGTAGTGGGTTTTCTGATTACACAGTTGCACTTTTTGTTTTATCGTGTAGCACACAGTAATAGAAGGGATTATTTATAATTACACTATCCGGTGTCACCCTGATGAGGATGGGTTCCCTTTTGAGTCTGGTTCCTCTCAAGGTTTCTTCCTCATGTCGTCTCAGGGAGTTTTTCCTTGCCACCGTCGCCACTGGCTTGCTCATTAGGGATAAATTTATCAACTTAAAATTTAGATCTGAAATTTATATATTCTGTAAAGCTGCTTTGTGACAATGTTTATTGTTAAAAGTGCTACACAAATAAAACTGAATTGAATTATCCTACACAGGGCTGCAGGGGGGCCTGGAGCCTATCCCAGGGAACTCAGGACACTGAACAGGGAGCCAACCAATCACAGGGCACAATTGCACACACACACTACAGACAATTTGGGAATGCCAGTCAGCTTACAACACATATCTTTGAACCAGGAGAGGAAACTGGAACACCCAGAGGAAACCCTGAAGAACATGCAAACTCCGTGCACACGTGGTGGAGGCAGGAATCAAACCCCCAACCGCAGAGGTGCGAGGCAAAAGTGCTGAGCCCTTAGTGGGTTTTGGAAATAATAACGAGACAAATACACTCAACAAGCACTTTAAGAACACCTGTACACCTACTTATTCATGCAATTATCTAATCAGCCAATCATGTGGCAGCAGTGCAATGCATCAAATCATGCAAATCATGGGCCAGCAGCTTCGGGTAATGTTCACATTAACCATCAGAATGTGGAAAAAATGTGATCTCAGTGATTTTGACCATAGCATGATTGTTGGTGCCAGACAGGCTGGTTTGAGTATTTTTTATTTATTTATATATATATATATATAACTGCTGATGTCCTGGGATTTTCATGCACAACAGTCTCTAGAGTTTACATATCTGCATAACTGCATAACTGGCTGGCAGATCATCTTTTAAATGATCATCTAATTGCATTGTGGACTGGCATTACATTGTGCTCATGATTACATTAGTGTGAGACAGGTTTAGATGAGTGTAGTACTAATAAGTTAAAGAAGTATTTGTTATTTTTCTGAAACATCTGATTACACATTTCTATGTTAAAAATAATAGTTATACACTGGTTGTGTTAAAACCTAAAATAAGTTGTCCTTAACTGGATGTACATTTAAATTGAAACAGTACACGTTAACCTGATCTGTTTTGAGAGTGTATGCTCTATATTGGCAGCAGCAGTAGGCCTGCACTAAGGAATTTGCTTACCATATATAGCATGTTTATTTACATAAACGTGCCAGGAGATGGAGGAGAAGAACGATATAAAATTAGGTGCCAGTTATGCCTGGACAAGATGTTTTCAAAAGTTCTTAAAAAGTACAACTTTTTTTCTTAATTCACAGTGATTTGCAAATACATTATGCACAAATTTAGATATCTAATGCTTCTTAAAAGTTATATCTTTTATATAGCCTAATTGTACAACATTATGAGCCAGAGAGCTTTTCTCCAGTATTTAACCTGGAAAATTTACTCTTTTGTCATTCAACGTCCATCACTTAAGTGTTTCATAAATATTTTTACTCGGTATTTTGTTATGAAAAGCTAAATATAATTGATTGGTTTATTTGTATCCAAAAAAAAAAAAAATGTCACAAATGTTGTGTGATAGCAGGACAGCAGCTAAGCTGCCTTTCTGTTGGCATTGAAAACATTTGATAATAAACACTTCTATTTTATACGATTAATCTCACAAAAAATTTATATAGAAAATATTTTATATTCTACTTAGTGTTTTCAATAGACAACACATTTCATTCACAATTGTTTTGGAAACTCCCCTTTCATAATATAATCTGCTTAGAACGTAGCACCACTAGAATCAATGGGGCAAAAAAGCATACAGTCGACTACTGGGTAGGTATAGTCCAAGCCTTACAATAACTATTTTAAGACGTGTATGTAATGCTGAATTCCTGTCCACTTTTTTTTTTTTTAAATACTTTCAAAGATTCACTACAGTTGTACTTGCATCTCTATTATGATTTTCTTGTTTATATTGTGTGTTTCATGTTTCTTAAGCAGTAACAATAAAAATATCATCACAAAAAACATATAGACAATGTATATCAGTATTTTCCATTTTCATATGGGATGACAAACACATTTTCATATAGGTTGGCTACAGGAAAATCTACCTTCTGCCTTCCCAAGGTAGCAGAGCAGAGCAGAGTATGTGAGTTTTTACAGGTGAGCTGCTTTGCATGTGGCACAACAAAATGGACACACAACTCAAATGACCTAAGCTTGCCACCAAAGGTCCAGCTGACTGGAGGGAGGGAGAGAGAGATATTTTATCTCTTTTCTGTGCTGTACAAGGTTTATCACACATATGATCATTATAGCACTATAAAATCAAGCAGATAACTGCTGTTCAATATAAATGTTTACCTGAAAGTAATCAATGGGACTTAGTTCATCTTGTCACTAATTAACTAACTGATGATCTTGTCAAACTGTTGTGTAAATAAGTAACAATATTATTTTCAAAAAATAAGGATGAATCCAACATAAATAGCATTGAAGATCATGTATATGTCTTTTTATATGCCTAAAAAGCATTCATATCCATCACACACAAGAGGAGCCCCAGATTACTGTGTCTCTGAGGATCCTTTTTAGCTATTTTATAACCTATTTTCAGCCTCTCTGTGTAAAAGCCTGCAGAGTTGCAATCAACCAAAAGCATACAGTTTAATTACAGCTTAATATTATATGGCCAGTATAAATGTTCTGGTCACAATGTCTTTCCCTAATTCCTACAAGATTCCATTGATCAGAAATGCCAAATTCACATCCTGCACGACAATATATGATATTGCTAAAGGTAATATGTTGACTATCTGACATTACCTCATAACAACAGTGCTGACATGCTGTAGTCTCTTTTTTGATTATTATTATATTTATTTTACTATCTTGTATATGGTAAATTCAGGTAACCTGGGACAATATTTTCCTGACTCCTTCTGCTCTCCAGACCTGCCTGATCCATCCTGATGCCCTACTTCTGTTTGGAGTTCTCATCACTTGAAAATCATTCGTTGCTGCTGAGGATGGCTGACATGGACAGCCTAAAATTCACCAGGATATTACTGTGGATGGTACCACATAGAAATCATAAAGATGGCTGTGGATGTTCTTCCTTGGATACCCTTAAGACTGCAATTGCTTAGAACAATTTGCACTCAAGTCTCCATCATTGAACAATTAATAACTTCAGTTAAATACAACAGACTTCAAGTTATAACTCTAATGAATTTAGAAATGACTCCGATAAGTTGCTCATAAGTTCCTATTTACACAATTGCACTTTTTGACTATATAGTATACAGTTCTAGAAAGAGAAATTATTTATAATCACACTATCTGGTATCACCCAGATGAGGATGGGTTTCCTTTTGAGTTTGAGGAGTTTTTCCATGCCACTGTTGCCTCTGGCTTTCTCATGAAGTATAAATGGAAAATTTATATCTGGAATTTATATATTTCTGTAAAGCTGCTTTGTGACAATGTCTGTTTTTGCTATACTAAGTGCTATACAAATAAAATTGAATTGAACTGAATGATTTTCTTAGAACAGCACAAAGCTTCTTGAAGTCCTCACAATGTTGTATAATCCTAGCAGAAGGTAAACTGTAGATAAGATTATCATACTCATAGAACGGATGGACAACCATTTAGCTTTCTTTGTTCCTAAATATTTTTTCTGCATAAATGGTTTGTGTCTACTTGTCCCCTTAGATTGAAGGGTCAAATCCAATCAATAAAATAGAATACAATACAAAGGTATTCTGACTGATCACCTTTATCCTATAGGATAGATGAAACATTTCTATCCTGATGGGAGTGGTCTCTTCCAGAATAACAATGCCCGCATCCACAGGGAATGAGGGCTCACTTAATGGTTGAGTATGAAAATTATGTTAACCATATGCTATTGCATTCACAATCACTAGATCTCAACACAACTAAACACCTATGGGAGAGTATGGACCAATGTGTTAGACCAATTGAGGGAATATCTTTTGAGACAATGGTGATGATCCCTCTGGTACAGTTCCAGAGACTTTTAAAATCTGTGAAGAGATTCATTGGTACTGCTCAGGTGGCTTGGCCCAACACCTTAGTTAGCCATCTGTAGCTAAAGGTAGATGACCCCTTGGAATACAACAGTTGCCACTATCTTGGAAAGGACAGGCTGACCCCCAGATTGAGCTCATCGACTTGTATTTAGAGTGTGAATCAAAAGGAAAGGGTTAGGGTAGAATTTTAGCTTCCAGGTGAGTTTACTGTTTAATATACTGTTTATTATTGTTTACTGTATCTTTAAGTTGACCAGTTCAGCTCTAAGCTGATGTTAATATTTGAAATTATATGTGTCTGGGGAGGTTAAACTAGTTTGTGAATTTATGGTTTGGTATGTTTGGTATGTTTGTCATGATAAGATTAGACTTAGGCCATAACTGTGTCTCCATGTCAAGGATACAGACAAGCTAGGCTGCATTTTTCTGGTGTCCTGGAGAACGGGCTGTCCCATTGTAAAGCATCCTGCAAGTATTACTTGAGTAATGTACCCTTTGTTTCTCAGAATTCCTAGGATTTGTGTATCTTTGCATTCATTCGTTCATTGAAAATCATTTGCATGCAGTGTAGGTTTTCAAAAACCTAAAATATTATTCAAGTATAAATGAAAGTGCCATAAGTCAAAATATCCCCCATTACTGCAAATATAGTTAATGCTTCCAAGGTGATTTAAATGAGCTGTACTTGTTGCCAGTAGATCACAACATGTTTAGGCTACTTGCATGTAAATTATCAACAACTTCATAGACGTACATTGGTTTACAACTGAACATGACCCTTTTCAATATGGTGGCTGCATTGATGCATTACAATAGGTATCAACAAATGCAGGATCTACTGTGTGGTGTCAGAAGTACTGCCTTGCACTTTTTAGGATAACAAATAAAAAATAAGTCTCCTACAGCTGATGTGACAGCATACAATCAAACATTTGACAAGTTGACAGCAGAAAATTATACTAGGGGAAAAAACTGTTTTTTTTATAATTCTCTACGAACTTTTCTTCCAGAGGGTAAGGTTGATCATTTCATGAATTTGCAAATTCTATAAATACATTCATTTTTGATTTTTCATGTCTCAATATGAAACATGCATAACGTTTCATATTTGAATAAGGTGACTCTTTTATGCCTGTTTTTTAAGTCTCTTGTGAAATGTGAATTGTACAGCAGGTCATCAGGAGGCGGTTCATGAACGAGAAATAACCAATGAAATGTATTTTTCTTTTCACACCACACCTCTCACTGGCCACGCCCCGCACCGCGGTTTACGTGTGCATGTCGTTGGGGCGTAGCTAAGCAAGATCAAGTTCAAAGAGGGAAATGAGCTGCGAACGTCACGCTGGATATTTTAACTGAACAAGATGGCGGAGCGCAGTGGCCGGAGAAATCGGGATTTCTTGGGGACAAATCATATAAGTAACAGTTTTGACGAAGGTAACATGAGAGCGCAAAAATAAGCTGGAGTTATATGTGTAGTGTGGTACTGTATTCGTTTGATTTGTGAGAGAAATGGAAAGTTGTCGGTGTGTGAGAGTAAAGTTAGTTATTGAGAAAGTTTTCACCAGGTTCACTCGTGTCTTGCTGAGCAGTCAGCTGTAACGTTAACTAACGGCTTGCACTGCTTAGACACGTACAACGAAAGCTTTGTGCAGCTCATGTGTCACTGCGGCGGTATTTTGTTCCTGTGGAAATTTACTTACGAGGAATATGAAGCTTGTATCCTTGGAGGAGCTTCCCCAGCTGTAACGGTTTTTTTTTTTTGTGTATTCAGCAAACGCACGAGCGTGTGGCCAGTAATGTGTGCCGAGAGTCTGCTGTTCTCAGCTACTTTACAAACTTTAAGCGTAGTCTCAGGGTTTTGACCCGCCGGTATATGTAAATGGGGGGGGGGGGAGGGGAAGAAGTATAAATGAAATGTCTTTACTTTATGGTTCGTTTAGTTGAGTATGCTAAGAGTTAAGATAGTTTCGTAACAGTCCGAAAATAACAAATGTGACTCGAGCTAGGCAAACCGACACTGCAATTTATACTGTGTGTGTGCGCGCGCGCGCAATAAACTGGCACGTCTACTGCAGATTCTGATTTCGTCTTAACGGCCCTCGTGTTTTTCCCCTGTCTTATAAATGATATTTTAATTGGATAAAATACTAGTCTATTTCAGAAGCTGTTTAATTTTGACCTTTGTTGACATTATTTTAAGTGGTGGAAATGATTCTGCGTGATCTTTACCTTCATTGTAGCAGTGTGTGTGTGTGTGTGTGTGTGTCTGAAGTTTACGCAGCTCGAGTTACTGTCAAACAGCCGTTTACTTTGTCTTGTCCTTGGCTTCGCACTGACACTCCAATCCCGACAGATTGCGGACGAAGGGACGCGTTCGGAACTGAGACAGCGTGTACTTTGTGTTTTGTTTTTGTGTCCTCCTAAAGAAAAGAAATGGCCAAATTTAGCGGCGGAGAGTGTGCGGGTTTATGGCGTCTAAAGCGCAGGGTTTAGCGCGAGGCTCCGCGAGCCGGGAATAGAAAGTGGAGCAACCGAGCGACACCATAAACATCACAAGAACTCGATAGTGACCCCTGCCTCACCATGGGGTTTGCTTACAGAGCAACGCTATTGCAGTTATTAAGTGATGTAACAAAAACACGATCTGAAACTTGCTCTTACTATGATCAAAATGTCACCTCCTGGTTCCCTGCAGAAAAATTCTAGCTTAGTCTGACTAGTTGCCAAAACACAGGCCGAGCTGGTCAGACTGGTAGCCCATCTTCTGGTAGAGAGGAAACAATTTCTGAATTACAGCTACTAATGCTATATTGTGGACATTTTTCAGTGATACAACACAACAGTCATTGGAAAACCTTGGTGAAGATGCTTGGTGAACAAGCTTGACCACATCAGTGTGTGTTTTGGCAAAACAGACCAAGCTGGATTTTTCAGCAGGGGAATGACTTTATACTGGAGTCTTGCACCAAGACTTGACCATGAACCAAGGTCATGACCTGTTTGATTGACAAATGTCAAACTGCATCATTGTGCACAAACAACCGGAGAGAGGAAGAATAGCTCGTATTTATGTGTATGGAAAATGAAGGCAGCTCGAAAAAAGACTGTATTATGTGCATTTTGTAGTCCTAAAAAGTCCTAAATAAATATTTAAAATAAAACAACTTGGTAATAGGATGCTAATGGTACGAGTCTGGTTTTAAAGGAAAAATCAACCCTAAACGACTTGCATATTAATCTTTATAATTAACGTGATATTCAATGGCCTCCATTATTTTATTTTTTTTAAGTTTAAACTTCTTTAATTGGCATGTTGGTTTCTTATATTACCCACAATGCCATTTGATTACCTGCTGATAGTTGCCCCAGTAGGATTTGGTCCTTCCTCCATCTCTAATTAAAGAATGCAGCAGTGCTTTAGTCCTTTTGCGATTGTGAGTGCAATATTGCTTAAAAAACAGTTTTATAAATAAGAAATTAATATCAGCTAACTGACATTTCAGACACATTATGGCCAAATAATTTGTTTTTTTCACTGTGGCTGGATCACAGTTATTTGTACATTCCTGTTAAAGGTGCATCCAGTGAAATTGGCTTCCCTTTTTCCGTTTCATCTTCATCTGATGAGCTTACATATTATAAGTCAGAAGTTTGATTCATGAAAAATGTATGATTTTCCACATCTGCTGGTGATGTCACTCAGCTCAGGGATTAAGATGTTGGACTACTGATTAGAAGGTCGTGAGTTCAAACCCCAGCACTGCCAAACTGCCACTGTGGGCCCTTGAGCAAGGTCCTTAACCCTCAACTGCTCAGTTGTATAAATGACATAAATGTAAGTCGCTCTGGATAAGGGTGTCTGCCAAATGCCATAAATGTAAATGTAGTAACCGTTTCAGTGGGACTGTATCTAGAATTGTAAGTTTACATGGTGATCACAGTGTGGTTATACCAAATATAAGCACTCTTGAAGTGCTGCTCATCCACTCAAAGTAGTGAACCAGAACTAACTGTTAACATAACTCCTAGATCACAAACTAGCAGAGTCTCTGCAACGATTGTCACAGCTGCATTGTACAGTATTCTGGACCTTTGAGTTCTCATTAATATAACCTGGAATGTTGCTGGAAAATGGTCAGTGAGAAAAGATGATCTCGCAGCTTCGTTTGTGTTTTTAGGGGATTTTAAACTAAATGCTACTAAAGTACAACATCAACTAACAAATTAACACAAGAATTGCTAAACACATCACAGGTATTTCAGTATTTAATGTTTCAGCTGTCCTTTAAGTAAACAGTTCCTCCAATCAACAGAAAAGAAATACATAACGTGATGGATTAAAAATATGGATTGTGTTAAGTTTGAAGCTCTGAATGAATGATGAATTACAGTGGTGCTTGAAAGTTAGTGAATCCTTTAGAAATGTCTGTATATCTGCATAAATATGACATAAAACATCAGATGTTCACAAGTCCTAAAAGTAGATAATGAGAACCCAATTAAACAGATGAGACCGAAATATTGTACTTTTTCACTTATTTATTGAGGAAAAAGATCCAGTATTACATATATCTGTGAGTGGCAACAGTATGTGAACAGTTGTTGACACAGTTGAAATTTTATTTAAAGAGCTTATTATTGTAATACTATAAAAATTTATGGAATGTCCATTATAGCCACTGATGCTGACATGGCATTAAAAGAACAATAAATAAATAAATAAATAAATGAAGGTGAAATTAGAGTCAGGTGTTTTCAGTCAATGGGATGACAATCTGGTGTGAGTGAGTGTCCTGTTTAATTTAAAGAACAGGGATCTATCAAAGTCCGATCTTCACCACACATTTGTGGAAGTGTATCATGGCACAAACAAAGGAGATTTCTGAGGACCTCAGAAAAAGAATTGTTGATGCTCATCAGGTTGGAAAAGGTTACAAAATCACTCCAAGAGCAAGATTCTTCTAAGATACTTCTAAGCAACTAAAGACCTCTCTCACATTGGCTAATGTTAATGTTCATGAGGCCACCATCAGGAGAACACTGAACAACAATGGTGTGCATGGCAGGGTTGCAAGGAGAAAGCCATTGCTCTCATTGCTGCCTGTCTGCAGTTTGTTAAAGATCATGTGGACAAGCCATAAGGCTAATGGAAAAATGTGTTGTGGACGGATGAGACCAAACTAGAATTTTTGGTTTATATGAGAATTGTTATGTTTGGAGAAAGGAAAACATTGCATTCCAGCATGAGAACCTTATCCCATCTGTGAAACATGGTGGTTGTAGTATCATGTTTTGGGTCTGTTTTGTTGCATCTGGGCCAGGACGGCTTGCCATCATTGATGGAACAATGAATTCTGAAGTATACCAGCGAATTCTAAAGGAAAATGTCAGGACATCTGTCCATGAACTGAAGCTCAAGAGAAAGTGGGTCATACAGCAAGACAACAACCCTAAGCACACAAGTCTTTCTATGAAAGTATGGTTAAAGAAGAATAAAGTTACTGTTTTGGAATGGCCAAGTCATAATCTTGACCTTAATCCAGTAGAATTGTTGTGGAAAGACCTGAAGCAAGCAGTTCATGTGAGGAAACCCACCAAAATCCCAGAGTTGAAGCTGTTCTGTCGAATAGCTGACGAATGAGCAACGGAAATGTTTACTTGCAGTTATTGCTGCACAAGGGGATCACACCAGATACTGAAAGCAAAGGTTCACATACTTTTGCCACTCACAGATATTTTGCCACTCACACTCTTTATCCACTTTTAGGACTTTTGTGAAAAATCTGATGATGTTTTAGGTCATATTTATGCAGAAATATAGAAATTTCTAGCACCACTGTAAATAAAGCATTTGCCAGTGCTGGTGTTGTACATGGTATAGATAATTAAATAGATTTTCAGCACTATAAGTGCAGCAGGCAATTCATTACACTTTAGTCTTTTTGAAATGTTGACATTGCATTAATTGCACATAATTATTTGCCTTGGACCAGGGCTAGCCTACATCGAAATTATGTTGATGACAGATTAGTGTTAATAGAGATTTTCATCATAAACCTAAAACTATATAATCTCATTTAGGGCAAGTTTTTTATTTTTTAAGTGATAATGCCAAATGCAAGTAAACCAATAACTTTTCTACTTGTAATGGAACTACTGAAAGTAGTAATATTTTGTGACTCTGACTTTCTTGTAGTCCTGGAGTTTTCTTATTATCAAATTACAATGATGGACTTCTTTACTTAATCTGATATTGTTTACAGTCATCAGATTATTTTGCTCATGTAAATGCACCCATTGTCACTATACATGTACTTATTAATTGGTTGTACTCTTCAGACAAGCAAGTAGTCTGTTGGAAAGTGTCTTGCTATTGTGAATCAGCCCATGATGTCCAGCAGTCTGATAAAGGGAGGCATGAGAACAGGCTTATGGGTTGTTGGAGTAGCTCTTTGTAAAATGTTGAGGAGTGCTGGCTTAATTGAATATCAGCAACCATTTTATCCCTTTCAGACTGTCATGACTTCTTCAGCACTCAGCAGATGCTTTTGATCCTCTCAAAGCCAAGTGAAGGACTTTACTTGGTCTCATTTGAATTCTGTCTTCTATAAATAAACTCTCTGTGCTGCATGTATGGCTCTGTGCCTTTCTATTACATTACCAGCATTAGGTTCAAGTCAGTCTTTTATTATTTATATTGATATGCTGTCTATGTACGCATATACAGAAGGAATAATGTTGTGGCCAGGACTGGTGCAATACAGGATCTCTATGCACAGGACTACATAATGTGCAAATAGAGCTGGTATAAGACAGGAGCCATGTACAAGGCTACAGTTTTAGTAAAAAAAACAAACAAAACAAAAGCTGTTGTTAACCCTGCAGCACTGGTTTTATTTATGACCATATTTATGCCAACCAAACTTTTTTATATCTTATGTTATTTACACAGTTGTGACTGGGGTAGAGGAGGTGCCACTGTGTCGTCCTCCTCATGATTCAAGCAGGGTGGATGAGTTAAGCCCTGACACAAACGGAGTTGCTCCGTGTGCTGTGGAGGATGATCTCAAACCCGAGGAGGAGGAGCTAGTTCCAGAAGGAGCTCGGCCAATACAGATAGTTGTTGCAAATCAGGACGACCATAAATTTGAATTAGATGCTGGGGCGTTGGAGAAGATCCTAATGCAAGATCATATCAAGGACCTCAACGTTGTTGTGCTCTCTGTGGCTGGTGCTTTTCGCAAGGGCAAATCCTTCCTGCTAGACTTCATGCTACGCTATATGCACAATCAGGTTAGCTATGCATGCTCCAGCATGTTATACTCAAGCCCCTAAAATCACCTGCATGCTGTCAGTAATTATGGCCCTCATCTTCACTGGCATGTCATGACTGTTTCCCTGAAATGCAAAACCAGCCTGGCCGGTTAATGTTCTTCCATATAAAAAAGGCAGTTATAAGCATTCAGATCTCTTGTTCTTGTCCTATTCTGTAGTCATCTGAGTCATGGATGGGAGGAGATGATGAGCCACTAACAGGTTTCTCCTGGAGAGGGGGTTGTGAGAGAGAGACAACAGGAATACAGGCCTGGAGTGAAGTGTTTGTGGTGGAAAAGACTGATGGCAGTAAGGTGAGATGTTCCTCATTTACTCATCATCTGCTTATACCACAGCTTGTAAGTCCGCAATCAGTGGCTAATCAAAACATCCTACTCCTCAGGTTGCCGTCCTGCTGGTTGACACTCAGGGAGCTTTTGACAGTCAGTCCACTATTAAAGACTGTGCTACAGTTTTTGCCCTCAGCACTATGACCAGCTCCATACAGGTGTGTTTATGATTGAGAGAGAAAAAGCTCACCTACCTTATGTACTCAGGCATGTTTGCAAGTCCTTATGATTACTGGGTGTGTTTACTAATATGTTTGCAATATGTTCATTTTGTTTGCCCTAGGTTTATAATCTTTCACAGAATATTCAAGAAGATGACCTTCAGCATCTCCAGGTATGTGATACATATAGGTGCATCTCAATAAATTAAAATGTCGTGGAAAAGTTCATTTATTTCAGTAATTCAACTCAAATTGTGAAACTCGTGTATTAAATAAATTCAGTGCACACAGACTGAAGTAGTTTAAGTCTTTGTTTCTTTTAATTGTGATGATTTTGGCTCACATTTAACAAAAGCCCACCAATTCACTATCTCAACAAATTAGAATACTTCATAAGACCAATAAAAAAAACATTTTTAGTGAATTGTTGGCCTTCTGGAAAGTATGTTCATTTACTGTACATGTACTCAATACTTGGTAGGGGCTCCTTTTGCTTTAATTTCTGCCTCAATTCGGCGTGGCATGGAGGTGATCAGTTTGTGGCACTGCTGAGGTGGTATGGAAGCCCAGGTTTCTTTGACAGTGGCCTTCAGCTCATCTGCATTTTTTGGTCTCTTGTTTCTCATTTTCCTCTTGACAATACCCCATAGATTCTCTATGGGGTTCAGGTCTGGTGAGTTTGCTGGCCAGTCAAGCACACCAACACCATGGTCATTTAACCAACTTTTGTTTTTGGCAGTGTGGGCAGGTGACAAATCCTGCTGGAAAATGAAATCAGCATCTTCAAAAAGCTGGTCAGCTGAAGGAAGCATGAAGTGCTCCAAAATTTCTTGGTAAACGGGTGCAGTGACTTTGGTTTTCAAAAAACACAATGGACCAACACCAGCAGATGACATTGCACCCCAAATCATCACAGACTGTGGAAACTTAACACTGGACTTCAAGCAACTTGGGCTATGAGCTTCTCCACCCTTCCTCCAGACTCTAGGACCTTGGTTTCCAAATGAAATACAAAACTTGCTCTCATCTGAAAAGAAGACTTTGGACCACTGGGCAACAGTCCAGTTCTTCTTCTCTTTAGCCCAGGTAAGATGCCTCTGACGTTGTCTGTGGTTCAGGAGTGGCTTAACAAGAGGAATACGACAACTGTAGCCAAATTCCTTGACATGTCTGTGTGTGGTGGCTCTTGATGCCTTGACCCCAGCCTCAGTCCATTCCTTGTGAAGTTCACTCAAATTCTTGAATTGATTTTGCTTGACAATCCTCATAAGGCTGCAGTTCTCCCGGTTGGTTGTGCATCTTTTTCTTCCACACTTTTTCCTTCCACTCAACTTTCTGTTAACATGCTTGGATACAGCACTCCACAGGGTATCAATGATTGTCTTCTGGACAACTGTCAGATCAGCAGTCTTCCCCATGATTGCGTAGCCTAGTGAACCAAACTGAGAGACCATTTTGAAGGCTCAGGAAACCTTTGCAGGTGATTTGAGTTGATTAGCTGATTGGCATGTCACGCTATTCTAATTTACTGAGATAGTGAATTGGTGGGTTTTTGTTAAATGTGAGCCAAAATCATCACAATTAAAAGAACCAAAGACTTAAACTACTTCAGTCTGTGTGCATTGAATTTATTTAATACACGAGTTTCACAATTTGAGTTGAATTACTGAAATAAATGAACTTTTCCACGACATTCTAATTTATTGAGATGTACCTGTATGTGTATGGTGACCTGGGAAAACCCTTTTCCTGAACTGAAAATTTTCCAATTTATGTTTCTCAACCAGAATAAAGTTATAGCATTATAAATGTCTTTGGATAATTGTACATTTTGGGTTAACCTTAAAAAAGAAAAAGGAGAAAATTGCAATTAAACATTCCATCCCAATTTCACTGAAAGGCACCCTGTCTATCTATCTGTCTACCCTGTTCACCTAACTATCTACTTATGCAAAACATATTTCTGCCAAATTTTAAAGAATTATAAGTTTTCAAAGTGAAATTTTGTTATCACTTTTAATTATCAGCACCATTTACAAAGATTTACACATCTTTATTTACTGCTGCACTGGTTAACCTGGCTCCTTACCCAACATGATAGATAGCCTAGGCAAGGTTAGAAAGTAGCCTAACATTGTTTTGGTAAAATATATTTATATTTCTTTAAAGTAGAGATGTCAAAGTACACTATCTGGCCAAAGTTTGTGGATACCTGACCATCACACCCAGATGAGCATTGTCAACATCCCATTCCAGATTTAGTCCCCCCTTTGCATTTACATTTATGGCATTTGGCAGATGCCCTTATCCAGAGCGACTTAGATTGATCTCGTATATAACTAACTTTATAACTTACAACTGAGCAGTTGAGGGTTAAAGGCCTTGCTCAGGGGCCCAGCAGTGGCAGCTTGGCAGTGCTGGGATTGGAACTCATGAACTTCCAAGCTGAAGCCCAATGAATCAGCTGCTAAGCCACTGCTGCCCCTGGTTTATAATAAGCTCCAGTCTTCTGGGAAGGCTTCCCACTAGATTTTGGAGCATGGCAATAAGGATTTATTCATTCAGCCTCAAGGGCATTAGTGAGGTTAGGCCCAGTCAATGTTCCAAGGTGTTCAGTGGGGTTGAGGTCCGGTCTCAGGCCACTCGAGTTCTTTCACGTCAACCTTGGCATACCATGTCTTCATGGACCTCGCTTTGTGCACATGGGCATTGTAATGCTGGAACAAGTTTGGGCCTTATAGTTTCAAGGAAGGAGAATTTTAATGCTACAGCATACAAAGACATTCTATATTGTGTGCTTCCAACTTTGTGGTAACAGTTTGGGGAAGTCCCACATATGGGTGTGATGGTCAGGTGTCCACAAACTGTTGGTTTCTTCTGACAGGTTTCACAGACCAACACACATATAAGGGGGAAAAAAAACATATTTATTTAGGTTATGATCTGTTCCACTCGTCAGATTTGAACAGGACACGTACCATTTTCATTGTGTCTTTCTCCACCAGGATTTCCAGGCCCTAGTTGCAGTTGTGTGCAATTGAGTATGTGCCATATTAAGTGAAGTTAATAAAAAGTAGGGTGGCACAATGACGCATCGGGTAATGTTGCTACCTCACAGCTCCAAGGTTTGTGTAGAGTTTCACATGCATTCAGTGTCTGCATGGGTTTCCTCCCGGTTCTCCAGTTTATTCCCACCTCCCACAAATGCTGCTAGATAGATTGGTTACTCTAAATTGTCCTTTAGTGCAAATGTGTGTGTGGGTGTGTGTGTTCCCACCTCACACCCAGCGTTCCCAAGATTTTAAGTTGCCAGTTTATTGGATATGTCTAGTTTATACCTTCTCTTACTATGTAGCAACAGATCGGCTGCAGCCAGCATCTATGTTGGGTGTAACTGTAGAAAATGACCAATAAGTGCAGATATGGATCATGCCGACAGCTGTGTGACTATAAGGAGACTGTGGAGAGTTTACCCCCTTCTTTCCGTGCATCCGAGTCTCTCTCAAAAGCAACTCTCTTCAAAGACTTCATATTCACACAGTGCAATGGTATCATGATGTGGCATTGTAATCAAAACATGTTGCCATGGTTTCAGACTTGTTTCCCCTCAATGAAAGGAGGTACACAACTAATTCCAAATCAGGAAACTTGTTAATGCCTCAGGTGATTTGAATTTGTAGGATTCAAATTCTACAAATTTGTAGTAATTAAATTATTATGCAATTGCCTGGTTGAATCAAAAGGATCTGTGCTCAGAGTTAAATGCTGCCCTGTGAACTTTATGTATATTATGTTGCAAGACAAAAAAAAGACTACAAAAGAACTACAATATTTGGTAAATTGTATATACACTTACACTAACATTTAAAGATGCTGAGCTTGCTTACGGAGTGTGCAGTTAAAACTATTCCACTTTTATTTGGTCTGACATGATATTTAGGGATAATACTGCTGCTGACTTTGGTGCCTACCAATCTATTTTATATGTCCTTTTTTTAAAAAAAAAAAATTTTTTATAGCTTTTTACAGAATATGGTCGCTTGGCAATGGAGGAGGTCTATGAAAAACCATTTCAGGTAATAAATACATTGATTTGTACACTGGGTGGGTTACAACTTGTTCTTGTTCAGCAAATGAATTGATTTTCATGCTTACTCTCAGCTTATTTAAGATGTTTGACTCAGCTGATTTGAATGATTTTCATTTTTTCAGAAACTGCTGTTTCTGATCAGAGACTGGTGTTACCCCTATGAACATGAGTATGGACTTGATGGAGGGAATCACTTCTTGGAACGGCGACTACAGGTGAATTCTGGAGAGCAAATAGGTTTTGTTGTGCATTCAGAAGTTATACTGAGTGCAAACATGTTTGTGTTGATTGTTTAGGTGAAGCAGAACCAGCATGAAGAGCTACAGAATGTGAGGAAGCACATCCACTCATGTTTCTCAAGCATCGACTGTTTTCTGCTGCCTCACCCAGGCCTGAAGGTTGCAACTAATCCCTACTTTGATGGCAGACTGAAAGGTTGGAATATTCTTCCTTATTTAAAAAACAAAACAAAAAAACACACGTACCCAAAAAATGGTGCTTTAACCTTGCAATACTTTTTGCAGATATCGATGGGGATTTTAAGAAGGAACTGCAGAACCTGGTGCCTCTACTACTGGCCCCTGAGAACCTGGTGGAGAAAGAGATTAATGGTGCCAAGATGACATGCAGGGACTTACTGGAGTATTTCAAGGTTAGGTTTATTTTATTGACCTATGAAGTATAAACAGTATTTGCATTGTATTCACTGTTACAAACATAGTAATATCTTGTACTAAATCAAGATATCTGGACTTGATGGCAATTTGCCCCTCGTTCAAGGGGCTCCATGAGCCACCACAAAGCCACAAGACCTTGGAATCCTACAGTCCCATGTGACTTTTTGTGAAAATTGATTACTGTTCGGCATGGTGGTGCATTGGATAGCATTGCCGCCTCACAGCTTCAGGGTATCTCACAAAAGTGAGTACACCCCTCACATTTTTGTAAATATTTTATTATATCTTTTCATGGGACAACACTGAAGAAATGACACTTTGCTACAATGTAAAGTAGTGAGTGTACAGCTTGTATAACAGTGTAAATTTGCTGTCCCCTCAAAATAACTCAACATACAGCCATTAATGTCTAAACCGCTGGCAACAAAAGTGAGTACACCCCTAAGTGAAAATGTCCAAATTGGGCCCAAAGTGTAAATATTTTGTGTGGCCACCATTATTTTCCAGCACTGCCTTAACCCTGTTGGGCATGGAGTTCACCAGAGCTTCACAGGTTGCCACTGGAGTCCTCTTCCACTCCTCCATGATGACATCACAGAGCTGGTGGATGTTAGAGACCTTGCGCTCCTCCACCTTCCGTTTGAGGATGCCCCACAGATGCTCAATAGGGTTTAGGTCTAGAGACATGCTTGGTCAGTCTATCACCTTTACCCTCAGCTTTTTTAGCAAGGCAGTGGTCATCTTGGAGGTGTGTTTGGGGTCGTTCTCATGTTGGAATACTGCCCTGCGGCCCAGTTTCCGAAGGGAGGGGATCATGCTCTGCTTCAGTATGTCACAGTACACTCCCCAGTGCTGGCAGCACTCATGCAGCCCCAGACCATGACATTTCCACCACCATGCTTGACTGTAGGCAAGACACACTTGTCTTTGTACTCCTCACCTTGTTGCCACCACACACGCTTGACACCATCTGAACCAAATAAGTTTATCTTGGTCTCATCAGACCACAGGACATGGTTCCAGTAATCCATGTCCTTAGTCTGCTAGTCTTCAGCAAACTGTTTGCGGGCTTTCTTGTGTATCATCTTTAGAAGAGGCTTCCTTCTGGGACAACAGCCATGCAGACCAATTTGATGTGGTGTGCGGCATATGGTCTGAGCACTGACAGGCTGACCCCCCCACCCCTTCAACCTCTGCAGCAATGCTGGCAGCACTCATATGTCTATTCTGCAAAGCCAACTTTTGGATATGATGCTGAGCACGTGCACTCAACTTCTTTGGTTGACCATGGCGAGGCCTGTTCTGAGTGGAACCTGTCCTGTTAAACCGCTGTATGGTGTTGGCCACCGTGCTGCAGCTCAGTTTCAGGGTGTTGGCAATCTTCTTATAGCCTAGGCCATCTTTATGTAGAGCAACAATTCTTTTTTTCAGATCCTCAGAGAGTTATTTGCCATGAGGTGCCATGTTGAACTTCCAGTGACCAGTATGAGAGAGTGTGAGAGCGAGAACACCAAACTTAACACACCAGCTCCCCATTCACACCTGAGACCTTGTAACACTAACGAGTCACATGACACCGGGGAGGGAAAATGGCTAATGGGGCCAGTTTGGACATTTTCACTTAGGGGAGTACTCACTTTTGTTGCCAGCAGTTTAGACATTAATGGCTGTGTGTTGAGTTATTTTGAGGGGACAGCAAATTTACACTGTTATACATGCTGCACAGTCACTACTTTACATTGTAGCAAAGTGTCATTTCGTCAGTGTTGTCCCATGAAAAGATATAATAAAATATTTACAAAAATGTGAGGGGTGTACTCACTTGTCTGAGATACTGTATATAAATAAGCATATAAAGTTTTCACTTGGGGGGAAATATTCATAATCAGAGATTAATTTCAGAAATGTATTTCCAATGAAACTAAACATCTGATCTGCTGTATGTTTATATTTAGGCATACATCAAAATCTACCAAGGTGAGGAGCTCCCTCATCCAAAGTCCATGTTGCAGGTATTCTACTAATATGCTACAGTTCAACTGTAATCAGAGATGATATGAGAAGTGACGGCCCACTGCATAAAATATGAATGGGCATTATGTAATGCTTAATATAGTGGCGATAATTCCTTTTCTCTCTAATAAAAAGATCCAGTTACTGTATTGTTTAAGATGTAACCAGAAAATGGCAGATTGTTAAAGTGACATAGCTATAGAGTGCTTTGCTCAATTAGTTATGGAGCATGAACAAATTGGAAAACAGATTTTCTTGTTGAGTTATTTGACCACATATAATTTGCATTTTTGTAGAATGTTAAAAGCCATTTCAAATCAGTGTTGGAAAGATCGTATTGTTGCTCCATTTCTGGTATTTGGGTCACTCCCCATTCAGGTAGATAGGAACTGGGTCTTGTATGACTGAAAATAACTGCCCGGGAGTGCTGCCAAGATGGCCGCCACACGGACATACTTTGCTAGAAGGACTTTGCTGTAATCTGACTGTTTTGATTATTTCAACTCTTTCACTCACTGTGCTTTTAACCTCTAGGCAACTGCTGAAGCCAACAACCTGACAGCTGTGGCGGGGGCAAAGGACACTTACAGCCGGACCATGGAGCAGGTAGATTTTTTTTTTTTTTTTTTTTATGCTGTTTTTATTGTTTTTAACTATGGATATGCTAGCATCTAACTTCAAATAAACCACAAGATCTTGATTCTGTCATTTTAAGTAACTTTTAAGTAAAAAGTAGTCCTAAGAAGGATAGGGACTTGGTTTCTCTCTTAATGTAGCTGGAATGTGATTTGACGAGGTCACCTAGATAACTCAAAATAGTGTGAGGCCATTGCACAAAAATAGAAGGTTTTAATGTGGCCTAGATAACTTGATCTCAAACACAGAACCACACTGAACGTTCCTCATCCAAGATGGGTCATCAATGACATTTTAACAATTCGAATTTGGTACATAAGGGTTCTTTCTTCCTCCTGTTCCCCATTTGTAGATATGCGGTGGAGACAAACCATACATTGCACCAGTTGACCTCCAGCGCTATCATGATGAGCTAAAGCAAACCTCTGTCCAGCAGTTCCGTGCTGTTAAGAAAATGGGAGGAGTTGAGTTTAGCCAACGGTACCAGGAACAACTGGAGTCTGAGCTTGATGAAGCTTATGCTAATTTCATCAAGCACAATGAAAGCAAGAACATTTTCTATGCAGCAAGAACGCCTGCAACATTGTTTGCTGTCATGTTCGCTGCCTACATAGTCTCAACAGTAGCAGGGTTCATCGGCTTATCAGTGATCGCTGCCCTGACCAGCCTTGTGATGGGGGTGTCCTTGATGTCACTGTGTGCATGGGCGTACGTGAGATATTCAGGTGAATATCGAGAAGTGGGCGTGGCTATAGACCTTATAGCAGAAGCCTTGTGGGAGCAGGTGGGTGGAGCCTTGTCCCTATTATTATTTTTTAACTCTGACAATAAAACTAATGTGTGTATTGATTTTAGAAACAAGACAAAATGTCCACAATGTAGATTCCAAATTTTTAGTCAACACTATGTGTGTGTATGGTAAATTGTAGTTACTTTAGTTATTTGAATTCAGAAACATTATAGTTTCATTGTTTAACTTCATTGTTTTTTTGTTTTTTTTAATGAAGTAGTAATAAGTGAAAAGCTATCAGTACATGCCTATGGCTACTTTGTATACCAGTCAAGAGCAGTGTTCAATGTGATCAAGCTGAGAAACTGACTAAACTATTGACTTAACTAAACTATAGAGCAGTTATCAACCAATTATCAGGAAAACTTTAATGTGTATCATAAAACAGGGAATTACACCATACTTTTGAGGGTTAAATGTTAAGGATGAACACCTGACATATGAGGACTAGATGTAATTATATGGTGTACATTTAGATGACCCAGCCAGGGAAGTACTCGGATCATGTTCTCGAAGTGTCCATCCCTACTGTAGGTCAAGGAGTCCTGGTTTATTTTTGCATTGCATTGCAGCTGAAAGAAGCAGCAATCTTCATGCCTCCTCTCAGTCCTGACTGTCCTTGTTGTATACAGCCATACCACCTCATCCTATCATTTGTTATACCTTCGTCATTCCAACCAAACAGGATCTACACCTGATTCTACCAGTTTAATCAGTTAATATTGGCCTTGAATTGCTTAGCAGGTGTGGTTCCTGCTTGTTGGAATGAAACCCTGCAGCCACACCGCCCCTGTGTGGTTAAGGTTGTTACACCCTAGACTTATGACTAGATGTGGAAAAATGGCCCATCACGATGTACTTGTATCGTGCTGTTATCATATTGTTCCACCTATACTCATAACTATTTAGTTCCATTTTTAGGCCTCCACCACTAGGAATTATGTTACTTGGGATCTTGGTTGTCCATGCATTCATCCAAGATTCTCGCTAACGTGATGTCTCCAGAATGAGTGGGTGAATGTTTGTAGGATGTACAGTACTGTGCAAAAGTTTTAGACACCCAATTTTTTTTAGTACAAATTTTGTTATACATTTTTATTTTATGACTTCTACATTATCAAGTCAGTACAAAAACATTTTAAATTCCCAAACATTAGTTTTCTAGCACAAAATTTAATGTTACAGAAAAATGTTTGTATGTCATTAAAGAAAGCAGCATATTACATAAGAGACCACTTTTCAGACAAAAAAACACAATGAAGGCTGCTGGGTTTGGTGCAAAAATATGAAGCAAGTGTGAAAGTCAAAGTCTTCAGAAAAACTGTGTCTGGTTCTGCAAGATGCTCAATAAAACTTACCAGCTCATTTCCTTATAAAACTGCACAAATTGTACCGGAGACTACTATTTTTAATTTTTATTTTTTTGTCACACCAAATATTGACTTTTTCATTTACTACTGTTTGTTTACTGCGCTTTACAGTATTTTTTTTTAAATGTAGAAACATGAAATTTCATTATTTTGAAGGCATCTTTGCTCTACAGAATTTCTTTGCATGTGCCTAAAACTTTTGCACAGTACTGTATATGGCATTATCATCATAACTAGGAAATGAACTGATTACATTTTGTAATTGATTCAAACATGATGTAGGTGAAATATCTGAAATGGTCTTTCTTCAATGGCTTCTTTCCTGTTTGTCATACAGAGATGTTGCTTGCACATTCATGTTTAGGAACTCAAGGCCTATTTAAGGTTTTTGCCATCGGCCTGTCTGTCAGTAGGAAATTCTTGTTGGGGCAATATCTCAGTAATATGTGGTAAAATGTAGGATTTGTATGGACTCATACTTGCCATCATCAGACATTCTGGCATTGATCCAATCATGGTCAGGATATTTTTTAAGGGTATTTGAGGCATGCAAATTCGTTTAAAATAAAAAAATAAAAAAAGACTAGACTTGCAGGCAGTGGAGGCATCCTAGTCCACACAGTTGGCACCAATTTCTACTTGTTATACTTGTGCTGTGCAGAGGTTTGTGCCAAAGTAAAGACTGTCACACCCCTCCTGAACTAAAGATCTTCCTTCCATGAGCTTTTGATTTTTCTACCTCTGTATTAATGGTTCTCAGTGGAGATGACAATATTCCCTCTTGTTTTCTCTCCCAGATTTTCTTCCTTTGTGAACTAATAGTATTCATTTTGCCTTCTTTCTCTTGTTTTATCTTCAATTCTCTTCAGGTGCTGAAGCCACTGACCGAGCAATACATGGAGGAAAATATCCGCCAGACTGTAGTTAACTCTATAAGAGCCAGTCTGACTGAACAAGTGACGCAAACTGCAAAGTTAAAAACCAACTGACAGCTTGCTGTGTCTCATGTCTCTCCTGTTCAGTGTGTACAGAATGTTTTTGCACAGTTTTATTGTGGACTCTCATACCCTTAGGTTGAAGAATTAAAACCAAAGTTTACAACCCAGACTAGACATTATGTATACGTATAGTGAGTGACTGAAGCTTTGTCATTATAATGTAACAAAACACATGCATACCTCTGGGTTTTTTTCTTCTTCTTTTAGATGTAGTCATAAAAAATCAATCAGAAAAAATGTCTTGTCCATTTTACCAGTTTCAGTTAATGCCTCTGTCCTTTTAGATTTATTCACTCATTTATGTGTTTGAATTTATATTTGTTCCATTTGAATGTTGCTGACTTCTGGAATACTGCAGCAGTGCAATGTCTGTTCACTACCACAATTTTTAATTGTTTAAAAACTGACTCTTTCAGTAAATGCACTACTGCAGATTGTAAAGCCATGCAGAACTGCTCTATACCAGTCTCCTCCCTCTACACTTTCAATTGTATCATAACCCCCAGCATGTACATGAATGTATAAATATCATTTTTTTATTATATTTCTAGAAAATGGGTGGGGTGGGTTAGTTCATAATTGAGTAATTAGAGATTGTTCTATACTGTACAGCCATGGCCAGAAGTTTTGAGAATGACACAAATATTAATTTTTACAAAGTCTGCTGCCTCAATTTTTATGATGGCAATTTGCATATACTCCAGAATGTTATGAAGAGTGATCAGATGAATTGCAATTAATTTCAAAGTCCCTCTTTGCCATGAAAATGAACTTAATCCCCAAAAAAACATGTCCACTGCATTTCAGCCCTTCCACAAAAGGACCAGCTGACATGATGTCAGTGATTCTCTCGTTAACACAGGTGAGAGTGTTAACGAGGACAAGGCTGAAGATCACTGTCCTGCTGATTGAGTTAGAATAACAGACTGGAAGCTTTAAAAGGAGGGTGGTGCTTGAAATTATTGTTCTTCCTCTGTTAACTATGGTTACCTGCAAGGAAACACGTGCAGCCATCATTGCTTTGCACAAAAAGGGATTCACAGGCAAGGATATTGCTGCTAGTAAGATTGCACCTAAATCAACCATTTATCGGATCATCAAGACCTTCAAGGAGAGAGGTTCAACTGTTGTGAAGAAGGCTTCAGGGCGCCCAAGAAAGTCCAGCAAGCGCCAGGACCGTCTCCTAAAGTTGATTCAGCTGCGGGATCGGGGCACCACCAGTGCAGAGCTTGCTCAGGAATGGCAGCAGGCAGGTGTGAATGCGTCTGCACGCACAATAAGGCGAAGACTTTTGGAGGATGGCCTGGTGTCAAGAAGGGCAGCAAAGAAGCCACTTCTCTCCAGGAAAAACATCAGGGACAGACTGCTATTCTGCAAAAAGTATAGGGATTGGACTGCTGAGGACTGGGGTAATGTCATTTTCTCTCTGATGAATCCCCTTTCCGATTGTTTGGGGCATCTGGAAAAAAGCTTGTCCAGAGAAGAAAAGGTGAACGCTACCATCAGTCCTGTGTCATGCCAACAGTAAAGCATCCTGAGACCACTCATGTGTGGGGTTGCTTCTCAGCCAAGGGAGTGGGCTCACTCACAATTTTGCCTAAGAACACAGCCATGAATAAAGAATGGTACAAAAACATCCTCAGAAAGCAACTTCTCCCAACCATCCAAAAACAGTTTGGTGATGAACAATGCCTTTTCCAGCATGATGGGGCACCTTGCCACAAGGCAAAAGTGATAACGAAGTGGCTCGGGGAACAAAACATCGACATTTTGGGTCCATGGCCAGGAAACTCCCCAGACCTTAATCCCATTGAGAATTTGTGGTCAATCCTCAAGAGGCGGGTGGACAAACAAAAACCCACAAACTCTGACAAACTCCAAGCATTGATTATGCAAGAATGGGCTGCCATCAGTCAGGATGTGGCCCAGAAGTTGATTGACAGCATGCCAGGGCGAATTGCAGAGGTCTTGAAAAAAAGGGTCAATACTGCAAATATTGACTGTTTGCATAAACTTCATGTAATTGTCAATAAAAGCCATTGACACTTATGAAATGCTTGTGATTATACTTCAGTAACAGTTAGTAACATCTGACAAAAAGATCTAAAAACACTGAAGCAGTAGACTTTGTGAAAATTAATATTTGTGTCATTCTCAAAACTTTTGGCCACGGCTGTATGTGAATACGTCTGCTCACTTACTGCCACAGTACTTGTCACATCATACACAACCCTACACTGGAATGTGTGGGATAACTAGCTTTGTCTGCTTTTTAAGGATCTGTTGTAATTTATTTTTTAAGTGATTAAAAATATTTAAATAACTTTTTTGTGGTTTGTACTCTGCCAGACCTATTATTTTTAGACCTCTTAGGATTATCCTAAAGGTTAATAAGGTTAATCTTGTTAAGCTTTTCAGGCGTGTATTGAGTCACTCTCTACAGTGCCAGGATTTTTATGTGTTCAGAAATTATGTCTGTAGCTGTTAGGGTTTCAGTTAACGAGGCTTTGTACTGACTAGAAGGCCGTTGATGAATGCACAATAATCCTTTTTTGCTCCTTTATTGCACAGCTATGGCCATGTTTCATGTTTCTATGGTGACAGAGATTTTAAACAGTTCGAACAATAGGGTTCGAGTGGCTCCATAGCCTGTTTTCACAGTTGGGTTTAGGCAGCAGAAGCAACTGTAAGACTGATAAGGTAAGGGCTGGAAAGAAAAATGCCTTTTTAATTTTTTTTTTCCTTTTTTCTAATTTGCATTAACTTGTTTAGATGGCTCAAGTAAAGCACCAAAACCAAAGTATTTAAGCTAGTGATTCTTGAATAGCTTATAGTCTTCTTTTTCATTTTACCTGAGAACCATTTTATAGGATCTGTTTGTAATTTATTTTACACAGAAGTACAAACTAAATTCAGGAGTGAACGAAACATTTTTTATTAATATACTCTACTTACATTTGAAGGGATTCCTAATGTTCCTGAAACTATGGCGGCAAGTTCTAAAACAATCGCTTCCTCACACAGCGACGCCCTTCAAAGACAAGCGGACTTTGAAGGAATGCTTTCTGAAGGCATGGTGAAGATTCAACATGGACTTTTAAGATCAAATGCTAGGGGTCATGATTTTCCTTTTGAAGACTCAAAGTATGATATTCTTAGTAATATTTCTGCTAAGTACACAAAAGAGTCTTGGGCTTTTCTCAAAAATCACAGGAATATGTATCATGGCTTGGATAAGCAGACAATGGAATTGATGCAAGATATTTTATCCAGAACAGAACTGCGAGATGATGATATTGGGATCTATACCTTGGGGCTTAAGGCCCTGACAGCAATGTCACCACGTGCAAATACTGATAATACAGAACTGGAAAACCTTCAGGTGGACCTTAATGCCAGAAGAAACTCCCATCCACCAAAGAGTTGCTCTGATCATTCAGATGTAAAAACTGCAGTGTCAGTTTCTTCAAGTGAAAATGGATGCAACTTTAAAGGAACGCAGTCTGAATTTATTGGAGTTTGGAGAGAAAAGCTGCAACAAAAAGAGATGGAAAATCAACAGATTGTTCAGTTACTCCTGCTAAAACACCATGAGCTAATAGAAATTTCAAAGCTAAGGGAAGTAGAGGCCCAATTCATGACTGAAAGGTTGAAATGTGAAGAACAGAGGAATTTTGAGATTACCAAGAAATTTAACCATGTCTTTGAGGACATGGGCGAGCAACTTTCCATGGCCAAGAGTAAAAATGAACACTTTGTCAGGCAGCTCAGAGCAATTCTGGAGAAATATGAGCGGCTTAAAAGACGTGCTGAGAATATTAAGAAACATCTTGCAGAGGAACGTACAGAGAAAAAGAGTTGTCAAAAAACATTAAAGAAGACACAACAGATGACTGAAGAGTTATTAATGAATCAGGCTCTTCTGGAGGAACAGAGGGACACTGCAAAACAAGAGTACTCTGAACTCAGGAAGAACATGAAGACGATGGATGAACATCACAGTAAACTTGTTAGGACAATACAGAGACTTGAAGACGAGAGATCATCTATGAGAGCTGATTGTGGGAACCTTAAAGGTCAGTTAAGTAATACTCAGGGAGAAAACCAGAAGCTCACTCAAGCACTTCAATCTAAAGAGCTAGAAAAGAAACAAGCTGAAAAAAGTGTGCAGGAATCTCAAAAGCTGGTTAAACAATTGCATGAAGAGCTTGATGACTGTAAATTACAAAAAGAAACTGCTGAAGAACAGCTGGACAAAATGAAAAAAGAATTAAAACTAATTCATGACAGGTATAAAGTGAAGATACATCAGCTAAAGGAGCAACACAGGTCCTGTATGGAACAGTTAGAAGCTAAGAGAACAGAGTGTGAGGCTTTAAGTGAAGTTGTCTCTAAATTGAAAAAAGACAAGCATGTGATTCAAGAGGAGCTGCAATGCCTACAAAAAGAAAAGGCAAAGTCTGAGATCGAGAGCAAAAGGGAGGGGGAGATCATGAAAGAGGCTGTGAGTCTGCTGGAGCATGAGAGAAAGTTGCTTCTGGATGAAATGGGAGACTTGAGAAAGGATTACTTTAGTCTCAGTGATCGCATCACACAGAGACTTGAACAAATGGAACAGACAGATGTACCCATGTGCATCACGGACATATCATCTAATCATCAAATCAGAACCATGACAAGTAACACAGCTGGCCAAATCACATCAAATATGGACAGTAAGTATGACAAAAAAGTAAATTATTATATTTAAATGTAGCTCTGAATCAAGTGGAAAATTATGAAACATTTTCATGTAATTTTATATTAGCAGAGCACTATTTGTGAATTTCAATCGGCTTGCTTTTTTCCAGTGATAGAACATATAAGGAGGAAACTGGAGGAAGAAGAAAACGTCCAGCAGAAATAACATACTTCCAAAGCAGATGTTCCAGAGTGCTGTAAATTGGACATTTTTTAAAATATCACATTCAATATTTCTATTGCATTCAGAGATGTACATTTTTGAGCAATATCAATTTAACACACACTGTTTTAACATTCTTGTTACTCTTGAGAATGAAGGAACAATATTGAAACAACAGATGAAACAGCCTTAAGGGTGTACAAACTTTTGCCCTCAACTGTAAATGCAGATAGATATTTGTATACCTTTCCCATTTGTTAAAATAGTGCAGTGCTATTTTAACAAATAACAAATGGCTGACTGCTAACATAATCAACACATCCCACTTACAACAGCCTCTAAATTTGGCACTCCTTTGGAGAGAGACACATTTTAATACAAAAATGTATTTATAAGTGTATACAAATACACCTAGACAGCTTCTGCCAAAACAGGGCATTTATTAATCATCTATGACTGACTTCTAAGCATAATAGTATTTTCACAAATCCTTTGTGACTATATGAAGAGGGCCATGAAAAAACGTTTTGAGTTGATTTGAGGCTGGTTTGAGTATTATGATAACTGCTATTACGATTTATTATTATATTAAAATCTCCTGTGATTTTCACAGACAACAGCCTCTAGAGTTTACTCAGAATGGTGCAATAAAGAAAAAAACATCCAGTGAGCATCAGTTTTCTTGGCACACACTGAGTCCATTAATACCAATTAATCAAATCGCCTGAATGCCACAGCCTATTTGAGTATTGTTACTGACCATGTGCATCCCTTCATGGCCACAATTTACCCATCTTCTAATGACAGCATGATCATGTACCATGTCACAAAGCAAAATTTATCTCAAACTGGTTTCATGAACATGACAATGAGTTCAGTGTTCTTCAGTGGCTTTCCCAGTCACTGGATCTGAATCCAATAGAACACCTTTGGGATGTGGTAGAACGAGAGATTCGCAGCATGAAAGTGCACCTGAAAAATCTGCAGGAATTGTGTGATGCAATCATGTCAACATGGACCAGAATCGCAAAGGAATGTTTCCAACATCTTGTGGAATCCATGCCATGAAGAATTGAGGCTCTGTGAGGAATTTTAGCCCATTCCTCAGTACAAAACAGCTTCAACTCTGGGATGTTGGTGGGTTTCCTCACATGAATTGCTTGCTTCAAGTCTTTCCACAACATTTATATTGGATTAAGGTCAGGACATTGACTTGGCCTTTCCAAAACATTAACTTTATTCTTCTTTAAACATTCTCTGGTAGAATGACTTGTGTGTTTAGGTTCATTATCTTGTTGCATGACCTACTTTCTCTTGAGCTTCAGTTCATGGACAGATGTCCTGACATTTTTCCTTTAGAATTTGGTGGTATACTTCAGAATTCATTGTTCTATCAATGATGGCAAGTCGTCCTGGACCAGATGCAGCAAAACAGGCCCAAAACATGATACTACCACCACCATGTTTCACAGTTGGGATAAGGTTCTTATGCTGGAATGCAGTGTTTTCCTTTCTCCAAACATAAGCTTCTCATTTAAACCAAAAGTTCTATTTTGGTTTCATCCGTCCAGAAAACATTTTTCCATTAGCCGTCTGGCTTGTCCATTTGATCATTAACAAACTGCTAAGGGCAGCAATGTTCTTTTTGGAGAGCAGTGGCTTTCTTCTTGCAACCCTGCCATGCACACCATTGTTGTTCTATGTTCTCCTGATGATGGACTCATGAACATAACATTAGCCAATGTGAGAGAGGCCTTTATTTGCTTAGAAGTTACCCTGGGTTCCTTTGTGACCTTGTGGACTATTACCCATCTTGCTCTTGGAGTGATCTTTGTTGGTCCTCACTCCTGGGGATGGTAACAATAGTCTTAAATTTCTTCCATTTGTACACAGTCTGTCTGACTGTGGATTGGTGGAGTCCAAACTCTTTAGAGATGGTTTTGTGACCTTTTCCAGCCTGATGAGCATCAACAACTCGTCCTCAGAAATCTCCTTTGTTCGTGCCTTCATACACTTCCACAAATGTGTTGTGAAGATCAGACTTTGATAGATCCATGTTCTTTAAATAAAACTGGGTGCTCACTCACACCTAATTGTCATCCCGTTGATTGAAAACACCTGACTCTAATTTCACCTTCAAATTAACTGCTAATCCTAGAGGTTCACATACTTTTGCCACTCACAGATATGTATTATTGGATCATTTTACTCAATAAATAAAAGACTAAATATAATCTTTCACATTTGTTTAATTGGGTTCTCTTTGTCTACTTTTAGGACTTGTGTGAAAATCCAATGGGTTAGGTCATTTATGCACAACTGTATATACACTATTTTTTAAAGGAATTTTATCTGCTCATTTCTACTTTTCATAAGGAAGACTATCTACCAGTAGATGGAACTACTCTTATTGGGAGGAATATTGGAAGCAATACTGAAAATGAAAGTTAGGTCATCGTCATAGTATTTTTTACCTTAGAAAGTAAGTTGTGGAATTATAATGAAAGAAAAACATTTTCTAACTGAGAATCTCTATTCTGTGTAGTTTTACTCAGCATCTTGGAATGATGACTTCTTTAACCAAAAGACTTTGCTGTACAAAACTATATTTATTATATTTTGTAGACATGAAAAAATAAATCAAAGCAAAACACCACAGTCCATGTAAAGCAGTGCTTGAAACATGTTCAAAGTGCTTTTGAGTTAACAACACTATGGAAATATTGAAATATACAGACGGGTACATAATGTTTCACAATAACTGGCTTTCACATAGAAAATGGCAACATCCCAGAAGAATTTAAGGTGCATTAAGTACAAATTTCCATTGAAATTTTCCAAAATTTTTAGCAGATTACACTGCATTCTATGGAGGAGTATCATGCTAAAAGTGTTCTAAATCTAATTTAAATCTGGGCAAAACCACCAGTCTTCTGAGATTGCAGACAATTGTTCAAAATGATGATTATATGACCGCATGTTAGAGCAGCAGTGTAAAATCAGAAAAGACTACAAAGCAGTAATAACTGTAGCAAAACACTATGCAATTTGTATAAACAGCAGATTGAGACAGTTTGCATGAATAGTGCCATCTACTTTGTCACATGTGCACTCTGTTGCATTTATGACAGACAAATCTCTGCATCCTCTTCTTTAGTCTCAACCACCCTGAACACTCCATCCTTCTCTTGTTTAACACTCTTTTTGGCTCGATCTGAAACATTGTTCACATAAAATAGTTGATTAATATAAAAATACATAATCCTATACGTGTCTAAATCACAAAAATATGTAAACAGGAGTACAATAAACAAGACACTTTGAATGTCATAAAACTTACCCAACAGGTCACTGCGGTCAAGCAAAATCTCCAGGTCTCGGTCACTGATGACCTTGCCTTTAGTGCTCTTCACTGCCCTGCAACACAAGAGATATTGCTCATTAGACACAAGAGACACAATTACACTGTTGCCATGATGACAGGCAGATGTTTACTTCAAATATCCAAATTTGTTTCGGTAACAGGGCCACTTTGTGCTACATTTATTGACATGAATTAATTATGAATTGTTTGAACATCAAAAAAAAAAAATCACTAGTGACTTTTGTATTCCAGTCAAAAGACAGTACTTTATTTTTATAGCCAATATTCTGTGAAGACAATGGGTAGGTTTTCACTAGAGACCATATTCATTATTTTGGGTATAAAAACGTATTGGCCCTCTGCTCTCATGTGACAGATAATATTCAAATGTAAAGAAACTGAACGCAAACAGCAAACGTTCGGATGTATAATGTATCCTACTTGAGCCTGAATGCAGTACCTGTCATAATCACTGGACTTCAGCAGGTCTATCAGTTCATTCATATCCACACAGCTTTTGGACTGCTTTAGATCAGCTTTTCCCCCTTTAAACTTCTCTGGAGGGTGGGTGGGGGATGGGGGAAAGAAAAAATACAAAAGTCATGACAAAAACTCAAATAGTGCCATCCTAAAATAAGACTAATACTGGAATCTTCAGAATCAGCCCCAATAACCTTTTTACCTTATTCAACTGATCTAATTTTACTGTCTAAACAAGTTTGAGCTGTTGCTGCCCATCTGTAGGAGAAAACTGCATGGAGGTAAAAAGGAGGCTTTAAGACAACCATTTTGCTAATGTCTGATTGGCTGAACATTCTCATGGCTATATTACCAAGGCAGTCAACAACACTAGGTTTAGTGAATGGTAAGCTATGAATCTCAAGTGAAACCAACTAATTATTCCAGAGCACAAATGCTAGCAGTCTGAGACACGATATTACATGAATCACAAAAGTTGCTAATAAACATGGAGATGTTTTTGTTTGTTTGTTTGTTTAACACCATGCCAGCTTCTATGGCTATATTCATGGCAAAAGCCAGGTTTAGTTATACAGAGGTAAAACTAAATATGATGTTTAAGATTTATTTTTTCCAAAAATCTTAAAACATTTTGGTTGCAAAAAATGCATTTGGGTTTACTTGGTTAAAAACCTTTTCAAAAGTATCAGCAGAATAAAACAAGTTTCTCAGAGGCGTAATAATATTACAGACTAGCAGAATATGCTTAATGGACATTGAATTCTGACAGGATGAGCACTTTGGGGAATTTTCTCCTGATAATAAATATGCATGTGTTAATCTTGAGTGTCCTATCGGCATCGTGTGTAAATGGCTTGATAACATGGAGATGTATTTTGGTGATTAGAATAATGGCTGAAATGCTAAATTACAATTCCTTACCTCAGCAAACTTCAACAAATCTTTTAAATTGTTCTAAAATAAACTTGTTACTTTTAAGACACTTTTCTAGCACCACCTCCTGGACAAAAATGTCCTGTTAAGGTCTGTTAAAAAAAAACAATTTGTGCTGTCCTGTGCTAAATAACTTACTTTTATGAATAACCATCTTCTCTAGTTTCCTCTTAGCAGATGCCCTTTCCAGGATCTTCTCATCAATAGTGTTTACTGTGATGAGACGGTACACCACCACAGGCTTGGTTTGTCCAATACGGTGACAGCGATCCTGAGCCTGCAAGTCTGCCTGAGGGTTCTTCAGTCAAAATGAAAATATTTAAACATTTTAATAGTCTTCTGCCGACATCTCAGTGTCACTTTACATATGTACAAAACACATGTGGATTGTGGGAAAACACATACCCAGTCACTGTCAAATATGATGACTGTATCTGCAGCTGTAAGGTTGATCCCAAGTCCACCAGCTCGTGTGCTCAAGAGGAAGAGGAAGACCTCTGGATCTGAGGAGAACTTCTTCATCTGCACAGAGTAGATAACACCTGGCTAATACACTTGTTGCAAGAGTAGTGCATATAGTGGCAAATAACTGAATCAAATACATGCTGCATACATTCTCTTCTCGGTCGGCATATCTCATGCTCCCATCTAGTCGGCTGTACTCATATCCCCGGAGGGAACAGTAGTCCATCAGGATGTCCAAAATGGATGTCATCTGGCTGAAAATTAGGACCTGTACAAACCATCAGAAGCATATAAATAAATACATCCAAATTGAAAGATGATGCATGGTACTAAGAAAGACAAATGGTTTAAAAGAGCCACAAAGACAAAGACACCTTATGTCCTCTTTTTTTCAGTTCGGGGAGCATTCGGTCAAGAATTAAGAACTTCCCTGATGCCTTCACCAGCTGCTCATCAATCTGTAGGAAAAAAAACAGGGATGCATAAATTAAGAGTACTTATGTTCCCCATGCCAATTAGATATGATAGTTTTATAAATACTGGAGTTATCAGTTTTAAAATTTGAATTACTTTAAATTCCTCAGTTCCAGGGACAAGAGGATATTCGATGAGATAAGGATGATTGCAGCATCGCTTCAAGAGCATAAGTATGTTCTGTAGCTTCAGATTGATCTGGGCATCAACAGGCATTTGAACATCTACCAGAGGAGCAAAACTGTGAAAATATTTTTTTTTTTAGTTTAACTTTGGATCTGAATTTATTAAAACAAAAATGTAAAAGTTAAAAAAAATAAATATATATTTTTTTAATTTAACAAAATAAAACAAGACACTAACTCCTGGTGACTTTCCATCTCCTTCTGAACTTTTTCGATGTATTTTTCTAGGTCATTTGGAGATTCATTGCTTTCAGAATAATCCACCAACTTCCGAGACTTGCGTTTAGGGCGCCCAGTGGATGACCCCTGTACTGGTGTAGTCTCCCCCTTCGTTTAAAAATGATCAAATGTTTAAAAATGAAATTATGCATGAATTGAGTGGAAATCATAAAAGAACTGATTTATATACATATACTGAAATAGTATCTGAAGAAGTACATTTCCTACATATTTGCCACACTATCTGAACAACACAAATAAACCACTCCTCACCTTATCCTGACCCAGCACCTTTGCAATGGTTTTGTCAACAATAGCCCTGTAAAAGGTATCCTGCTTGGCTGTCATTGGAGCATATACCACAATCTCTTTCTTTGGCGGAACCTCCAAAGTCACATCTGACTTCAGTCGTCTCAGTAGAAAGGGTGTGAGAATCTGTGCAACATATCAAGATCAACCAATGCAAAGAGAACACAAATTGCACAGGGTTTATAGTGCAACATCTATGGGTATCTCCGCAAACAAGTAACTTTTGAAAAGATTGTTCAACAGTTTCTGCTTTGTTCTTACCTGGTGAAGCATATTCAGGATGTTTTGTTCTCGTTCATTAGTTACAAGAGTCTCAACATCTGAGGTGATGGTGCTGATGTCAAACCATGACTCAAAACTGAAGAATTACACACACAAAAAACTATTATTACAAAGCTGATCAAAACAGACTGCAGGAAATTCATAATATTCATTCACATTTTTGAATACCTCTTTAAGTCATCAAAGACGTCTGGGAGCAGGAAGTTAAGCAGAGACCACAGCTCGGAAAGATTATTTTGCAAAGGAGTTCCTGTCAGCAGTAGTTTGTTGTCAGTTGGAAGCATTTTCAGCTCTTGCACTAAACGACAGTTCAAGTTCTTTATCCTGTGACCTTCATCCACAATCAGGTATTTCCAGTGGAAACGCTAGAGAGAATCGGAAGAGACCAAATTGAATTGCTTCAAACGGTCACAAAACAGTTGCTCAGTCTTTTAAAGTCATTAACAAACTAAACTGCACAACTAAACTATTTTCAGAACAATAGTATTTGTATTTCAGTTGCCCAGTCCTAATTACTGTACATCATAGCATCAGTTCTAACCTGAAGATACTTCCTGTCAATCATGGCAATTTCAAATGAAGTCACAACAACAGGGCACATATGCAGGGAACCCTGAGGCTTGCGGATTTTCTTGACAAGGTCCATTCTCTCTTTCTGGGAGCCATGGTAAAGCATTATAGACACCTAAGAAAAAGAGACAAGGGATCAAGGTCTTGTAATGTATAAAGAGTGCACTATATCTACAAGAAACAGGATTTAAACTGCAGAACATAAACAAAATTAAAACGTTAAAATGTAGCACTGTTTGAATGTTTTTCTCCACAAAGTTCTTGTGCTAAAAACCAAAGCTGGGTGGGATTAGTCCTAATAATTTGTTTGTCCCAATAATTACTAAACAACTTTTATTAAACTCCATACTAATTCTATTATCACCAGTATTGTAATAAATTTATTGTTGTAAAGCAAACGTTGAGCTTGAGATTTGGAGTATAACCCTAAACTCTACAGCTGTCTTGACCTCAGGCATTACAGTGTAGTCGTGCTGTGTATTTTTCCCCTCATTGCATCTTGTACACAACTAGCTAATTTTAGCCAGCCAGTTCACCAGCCAGGATCTAGGTTACAAATTGATTATAGTGCCTAGTCAGTTTTGGGGTATGCTTTGTTCTCCACTGTTTTTAAATCGCTAGCCAAATCTGGACAGCAATTTCTCTATTAATGTGTAGCTAGGTGGCTTTAAGCACAATGACTCCATGGATCATGCTGTAGCTGTGCTAGCAGGTTTTAATGCACAGTTAGTATCATTTAGTTAGTGTTGTGTACAGTCAAGTCATGACTACATTGTTCTGGTGGCAATTTTGTACTGATGACCACTCCTGAGAGATAAAATCCAGAATTCCTGATAGCTTTGACAATTTGCTAAATTTTCTAATCAAAGTTACAAATCCATATTATTGCGAATTAGATTTTCAAAACACAAATACATTCCCCAGGTTATACCCCATTTCAGTAGCCTCACCTCTGGAGTGAAGCGCCTGAACTCGCTAATCCAGTTAGGTAGAGTGGACAGAGGAGCTACAACCAAGAATGGTCCAAGGACTTTCTTCTCGATCATCATTGCAATATGAGCAATGCACTGTATGGTCTTTCCCAGTCCCATCTCATCAGCCAGGATTCCATTTATTCCATTCTCCCACAGCATCTACACAACAAATGAAACAAGAACATGTGAGAATGTGTGGATAACTTTCCTCAAATAAACTCACCATCTCAATTTCTCATGGCCTGTGCAGAATGTCATATTTGAACTAGGAATATGCTTTCTGCCTAATTTTAATATTTGAATACTTGCAAGAGTTAATGAATGGATATTTGGTTAATGACTATGAGAGGAAAAAGGGGGGAAATGGTCTTATATAATTAAAGGGTCTTTCATAAGTATAATTTTTCCATTGCAATTGAACTTTCCACCTGCTGATGGCAGTGCACCTCCTTGGGTGTGGCATATGTAATATAGAGAAATATCAACAGAAATATTAAATGCATAGCAAAAAATGTTTAGTGAATGTAAGCTCAATATTTCAGCCTGTAGTTCCACTATAGCAGCATACACATAGGTTAAAATTCATGAAAGTGAATTTGTGGTGGTGTGTAGCAGTTTAAATCTCATTGTCTTAGTGAATCATCAGTGTTGATGCATGTTTTATAATAATCTGACCGGCAGTACAGGTATCTGCAGGCTATATTTACTAAAACATGCAAGAGCAGCACCTGGTGCAAAATGAACAGTGGAGAAGTAGAGACTTGCTGCGCATGAAATGTCCCTTCTGCCGCAAAATCTTCAAACCCAAGGTAGCTAATTTATGTCCACTGTAGTTTAATCCTTTAAATTAAGTTGTACAGAACGTTGTTGGAAATGTATTCTGTTATGTCCTGCAAGCTTCATATCAGACTGCCTTCATGACTGTAAAGGAAGGCTGGCTGCTCTTAAGTCAAGACCTCTACCTTGCACACCACAAAAATACTGCTATCTGCTTAAAATTATAAAAAAAAAAAAGATGTCTCTGGTAATATTTTCTAACTGACTTCATGTGAATATTACACAGATTTAAATATCTGTGCACATCCATAATTTGACAAATCCCTACAAGTAACTGTATTGCTTGAATTACAATTGCCATTTTGTTTTGATAATTTCTGTATCTTCTTTCTGTAGCTTGCTTACCCTTAGCCATTCAATGCCCTCCACCTGGTACCACCTCATCACACCACCAGTGAAGAGATTGGGTTGCTGCGCAGGCACGGGCTGCCCGTTCACTTTCCTTTCTGGGTCCAGCATCTCCTTGGCATTTTCCCGTACAACCTCAGACAGTCGCCCTTTTATATCCGAGTTAGAGTCACTTAGTTTTTCTATATCCTCTGCCTCGAGTTTCTTCTGGCTTTGAGCCTCCTTCAGAATACAGAGTAGGAACATTCAGAATAAGAATCCTGAGGTAGACAGGTTTCAAATGTCAATTTATTTTAAAAGTTATCTTTTAAAAATACTCTAGGTTAGAGAAATCTTGTCTAAGACATTACATGGTTTTGTATTAGAGTCCCCCCCCATAAGAAGCAATTTCAAATTACCTCATCCACTTTCAGTTTTTTGGCTTTTGACAAAATTTCCTATAAAAGAGAAATTTTTCAAAGAAACATTTCAGTCAATGGTCACACCAACGTCTTTATAAGAGAAAATACAGAATAAATCACAAAAATGTGCTTACCTCTTTGGATATAACATCAGCAATTTTATAGTCTTCCTCCCTTTCTCTCTTCTTCCTCCCAACTTAAGACAAGAAGAGATTAAACATTACAAGTATGCCTTGTTAGATTTCCATTTCATCTACTTAGTGTTCAGGTTATTGTACATGTCCTAAAGTGCAAATATTACATTTTAATGTTGGAATAAAGTAGGCCATATATTTACACAAATCATATGTTCAATTAACAGTAACAATACCTTTTTCTGTCTTCTTGCCATTGGCCTGTGGAATTGTGGGATAAAATTGTATTAGTTGGGTATCTGTACTACGTGCATTTACAAATACTAGTGAACAATGATATTTAAAAGCCTGGAACAGGACAATATAATAGTATGAGGTCTATACTTACATTTCCATAGCAATGATTTTAGCACACACTTACCTTCTGTGTCGCTGCTTTCTTTTCCAGTCTCTCCTTCCTTATTTTTTCCTGTGTTGATAAATATTTGCATAAATATTTTAATATAAATATTTCAAAATTGAAAAAAAGACTTAATGTTCTGAACATATCACTTGCCAAAGAAATAAATAAATTAAAATAATAACAATTTTCTTTTTTAAATGTGGGGAGCTGGACTGAACCTCAAATTTGAAAAAACTCTTTGGACAATTTGAAGTTTGAATAATTAAAGCCATCCTTTAGTTTTTAGTTTTGCGTTCTTATACACCCATGCTCATGTTTCTTAGTATCAACTTTAATCCATAACAATGTTGTGGTTTTGAGGACAAACCAGGAAGCAAAAAGTATTTTATTTCTTGCCATTTTCTGCAGAAGGCAATATGAAACCCCACCTCTTGCTGCTGCTGCTCCATTTTCGTAAGCAGAAATTTGGAGTATATGTTGCTTTTCTCCAAAAGGTGCTGCAGCCTCTTAAAACGCATTTCTTGAGTGTCTTTTTCCCATGACTGTCTCGCCTACAAACCACACACATGCACAGAGACTGAATAAAAAAGAGATACAAAGCAATACTGAATATATTCAAACATAATTACACCTTTACAAGTTTACGTTCAATAAAGCTCAGTTAAGTATTACATATTAACAAAGCACACAATTAACAATTCGATGTACAATGAAGTACACCTTCAGCAGGTACCTTTTCCATAATCTCTCTCTCCTTTCTTTCCCCTTCTTCCTTTAAATTCCTTTCCATCTCTGCCATTTCCTTGGTTATAACAACCTCCTCGTTTTGACCTTGTACTGCAAGTGGAGACATGTATTAACCCAAATCTACAGTAGTTACGGCATTTAAACAGAGCCTGGCTCTACACACTGTATGTTTTGTTATCAATGCAATAGTAATATGCATCCCTCAAGACCTGAGCAAGCTAAAGTTCAGACCCATACCTGCAGAAGAAACCTCCATTGCAGCTCCTTCTGGCTCCTCACATTCATTGTGTTTGGGACAAAGCGGAGACACACTACGTGCCGCTTGTTTAACGCTCCTAATAGCAAATAAACAACAGTTAAAGACTTTTTTTGCTTACCCACAACCTTCAGTAAATGTTAAATGTCGAACATTATCTGAGACAAAGTACGGTGTTGTAATGAATGAGATGTGTAATGGCTATATAAGCTAGCTCAGTGATACTTACACACTCATTTCAGCTGCTGTGTCCGGACTCAAGGAAATGAGCTGTTTGTGTCAGCTGTGTCGATGCTCAAACACACGGCTCTTTAGTTTTGGTTAGTTTTCTTTTTCCCCTATATTGCACAAAGTTTTATAACCTCCTGAAAAAAATAAACTTTTGTCGCTAGGTTACTGCTAAGCCTAAGTTAACACCAAGAAACAAACAACAACAAAAAGTGGAGTACACTCCCCAAACTAAAATACATCCGAAGTTGAATAAAACCAATTGTTGTTCTTTTTTTTGGTAGTTGTTGTTTTTTTGCTAGTTAAAGAAACAGACAAATTAGGTGACTAACTCCGACAGCACAGTGAGACAGCGTGCAGTTGTGTAACCCAAGACCCTGGCGACCGAGCAGTTTCGCGCCAATGTGGACACAACCAATGTAACCTTCAGGTGGGGGTGGATCTGGAGTACGGTTTATGATAAGAATTGCTCTTTCCATATACACTTACACCAAATAACACTCTTTGAAATATAAACGGCAAGTTCTCTTACTATTTTTATGAAGAATACACGCGTGGTCTGAAAAGGATTGTATTAAATGTCCTACGGTTTACAGCATTCCCCCTGTGTTTGATATGTGTGCGACTTTCTTACATGACATTTCCCGCGAAAGATTTTGGCGAGAGTTCAGAGAGTAAAGGACCTAAGTGATTTGTTTTTTTGTTTTGTTTTTTTTTTTACCGTTCCAACAGCAAGTAATACCAAACTATTGTCGCTATCCTGATACTCTTGTGTATATAAAAAGGGTAACGTTGCATTTCCAAAGTGAGAATTTTCAAACCTGGATATTAAAGCATTTGAGACTATTCTTCCTTTGGGTCCTGTTTCATTACAGGAATAACAATACGTGTTCACTCTATCTTCTGCATGCATGGCTGACTGTGCCATCATTAATAATATTACATCCTATAATATTTTAAAGGTAGGGTAATACTCTACCAAACAAACAAACAAACAAATAAATAAACACAACCTTTGCATCGCACCTCCGGGGTTGGGGGTTTGAATCCCGCCTCAGCCCTGTATGCAGGGAGTTTGCATGTTCTCCCTGTGCTTTGGGGGTTTCATCTGAGTACACCGGTTTCCTCCCTAGTCCAAAGACATGCGCTGTAGGCTGATTGGCATTTCCAAAATTGTCCGTAGTTTGTGAATATGTGTGTGATTGTGGCCTGCAGTGGGTTGGCACTTGGTCCAGGGTGTCCCTTGTGCCCGAGTTCCCTGGGATAGGCTCCAGGCTCCCCCGTGACCCTATGTAGGATAAACTGGATGGATGGATGGATGGATGGATGGATAAACACAATGATATTCTAATGCCAGTATCAATTTTAAAAGGAAAACCTTCAGGACTGAAATTATACTTAGCATTGACCTGCTTATTCCTAACAGATGGATGGCAAACCTGTTTTTCCTCAGCCAGGATCAAGAGTAACAAACAAACGAACAAACAAATGGTCGAAGTTAAGACAGGGGCGAATTTAGTTATTCTGGGTCCTCCCCACTTACGGAAAATAATCGATTCAGTAACAAATAGCATTTGAAAACGCATTTCTGGTAACAGCAACACATATACCTAATGTGTATATTCATGGGGCCCTTGGACTTTCATACCTAGTTAAAAAAATACTCATGGTTAGAGGTTATAAGTATGTTTGTCTCGCTTTGCTTTGCTTTGCTTTGACAACTTGGCTAAGGAGATTACGGTCTGCGTAGTCCAACCTCTCAGCCCGTGAATTACAAACATTCTCTATAAATCGCAAAGCAAAGCTGAAGATAACGCGATAATCAGCTGCAATGACTCCCGTTGACCACCAGGTGTCAACATTTGCATTTTTAAAATATATATTACGCCTGCAGGACCCAGGTCAGCTTGAGTATGAACAATAAAATAAACAATAATTACCTTATTTGCTTCTAATGACCACCCTGATTCTAGAAAAGTTTGGCATTTCTGAAACCACAAAGGAAAGGTAAAAACAGAGTACAATTTTAAACAATTCTAGCATTTACAGTTAACATTTAAATATATTTTGATATGAACCTGGCTCACAGTTTTAACTTCTTTCCCTGGAGAGATGTAATGCAATGAAAGACTCACCTGCAACAACTGACGAAGAAATTGAATGACATTCACCAACATTAACTATTGACTCTGTGATTGCTATCAATTTGTATGATATAATATTAAACCACAAGAGGTCAGCAGAAAGCTAGATATCTCGACAAAAATGAAGCATTTAATTGAGGAATTCTCAATTCTCAAATTCTCAAATATACACTATATAGCCAAAAGTATGTAGGACTTCCCCAAACAACTGCCACAAAGTTGAAAGCACACAACTGTATAGAATGTCTTTGTGTGCTGTATCATTACAATTTCCCTTCACTGGAACTTAAAGGCCCAAACCTGTTTCAGCATGACCCTGTACACAAAGAGAGTTCCATGAAGACATGTTTTGCAAGGTTGGAGTGGAAGAACTCAAGTATCCTGCACAGAGCCCTGATCACTGAACATCTTTGCGATCAACTGGAATGCCGACTCACCCGACATCAGTGCCTGACCTCACTAATGCTTTTGTTTCTGAATGAACACAAATCCTGACAGCCATGTTCCAAAATCTAGTGGAAAGCCTTCCCAGAAGAGTGGCGGTTATTATAACAGCAAAATGGGGGCTAAATTTGGAATGGGATGTTTAAAAAGCACATATAGGTGTGATGGTCTGGTGTCCACAAACTTTTGCCCATATAGTGTATGTCCTTTGACACAGATCATTCCCTGAATATGAAGCCATTTTTTGATTTGTACCAGGTTTGTGCCTGTCTGAGAGCCAATGACTAGAAAAAGACTGATCAGCTAACTTCTAAGGATGCAAATATAAATTGTCCTTGACTATGAAGCAATTGGACATTTGAGGGTAGTATAATCTCAAATTGTATTAGAAAGTTTTGGTCTTAAAGCAAATGTCAAATAACTGTGAGTAGCTCACCAATGAATGCGCCAAACATATTTTATTAATTAATTTATTTTTGTTCCACCACATGCCCATAGTTCTAGTACATTATCTAATTATTAATATTACATATCTTGTTGATGTTTTCTGGTAAACACACTACCTGCACCAAAATGTAGTAATGTATATAATTCCTCCACTCTCAAGTATTATATTAAATTATGTGATGAATGAATACTGCAGTCCTTAAAACACAAGATTCTAAACTATCATCCTGGCATTTATTTTGCTATGAAGACTGCAGGGCTGGCATAGCAGAGTCTGACAAAAGGCCAACAGTAGTGAGAAAAAGCTGCCTCTGAAATTCTTCATGCCTGATAAGACTCCTTGCTCACTGCCCTGAAGCAACATATCCTCTGCCTGGGCATGTGTGTGAGCTGTGTCATATTTCTATTCAGCAGATCTCCATACTTTTCTACTCCTACAGGCCCTCTCACTTCAAGGCACTGTCTCAAATTGCCCTGATTCAGTAATTAAAATAAATAAATAAATAAATATATATATATAAATAAATAAATAAATAAATAAATAAATAAATAAATAAATAAAATTAAACATCTTAACAGTTAGTGTATAGGGTGGGCAGTGTATGGCTACTTACATTATAATGTCTTAAGTTAATTAAATATTGTATTTGTAGGTCCATCCTCTTTTCAGTGTGTGTGCAGGTTATCTGGGAGGTTATCAATTAGAGCTGACTGGCTGTAAACATATGGAAATAACCCATTAGCCCATTTCCTCCATTGCAGCTCCATGTCTGTTATTTCAGTATAAAGGAGTCAAAGTAAGCTTTGAACACAAGCCTCCTCTCATTGTTTTTCATTTTTAATTTATGTGCCTTTTGGAATGTGGCAGAGGTAGTATTGAACTCCTTTTTAAAATGACATATTTAGTCACATATAGTGTTTCAGTCATATCTTTCCTTATCATATATATTGTAGCTCCTGAAATAGACTGGGGATAAAGCTGACTTACATTATTCTTTGTCCTTATTTTGTTGCAAGAACTTTGTCCTTATTGTTATACATGCAGTGGCTATAATTAAGGCAAGATGCCTCAGGAAAAGTCTTAAACATTTCCTGAGACCTTTGAAAAATCCCTGAATGATCCTCACAGTTAGAATAAATGTAGCTTCACACATTGCAGTAATCCATGAATTAATTATATTACTACTGCTATTATTACTATTTAGGTAACTGATATGTTTGTAAATAAAAAATGGTATGTAACATAAACAACATTCAAAAAATGAGCACAGAATTTGTCATTTGAAAATGTAATTTAGATGAATTTGTTGAATATCTATAGGGCTTAGCAGCTGCATGACAAGTCAGAAGTTTAGGACACCCAGTGATTTCCTAACATATGAAACACTGCCAGGTTTATTAAAAGATCTCAGCTGGCTTAATGATAACACCAGACATAATCTAATAACTAGTGCTGCGTATTTTGCCAACAGTGAGGATGATATGTCATGGAAGCCCCTCCACCCCAGCAAAGCCTGACCAAGTTCCTGTAAGATTCGTGCAAACACAAAGCACAACAGCTATAATCATGTGAGATTTGCAAGGAGATATTGATAGCTCACATTTTCTTACAGGAAAAAGTTCTAATTGCCCTTAATTTGATTGTTCCTAGTTTAGTCAGCATCCTCTTCCCTTTTATGTTCAGCTCATAATTGAGTTAAAATGCCTCTAAGGAAATTAGACTCATTTTAACAGGAGTAACACATGCTCATACACCCACAAACAAGCAAAAAGAGCCTTTTAAATAGGGAAGAAAACCTGAAAAGAAATTCCCAAAGGAAAAATGTAACCTTTTTTTAGCATGTGTGGAGGAACATACTGTATCATTGGTACTGGCATGAGTCAGTTCTTATTTGATGTTTGTTATTCCATTTAATCTCTGTTATATTTTCCGGAGTGTGAGGAAATGTGATGTGGATATACGGAAATATTGTTTGAAGGGTTACAGGAAACCAAAGTCTCTCTGCAGCTGTGATGTGTGTGAGTTCAAATGTGTGAGTTATCACGTGTTTTCATGATTACCAGAGTTCTGACCTATTCAAGGAACGTGTGAATTAGTTAAGTTATTGCAGTACTAAATGAACTTTCAGTATAATAATTATTTGATCACACAATCATGCAAACACACACCCACACACAAAGATATTAAAATATTAAACAATAAAATTATTTCACATAATCCAGGTTTGACCTCTGTGATTTTAATAATTGATCAGCAGAAGAATTTGTATATTTAATATACTATGGGGATATAGAGGTGCATCTCAAAAAATTAGAATATCATGGAAAAGTTCAGTTTATTCCGTAATTAAATTCAAAAAGAGGAACTTTCATATATTCTAGATTCATTACACATAAAGTGAAATATTGCAAGCCTTTTTTGTTTTAATCCTGATGATTATGGCTTACAGCTCATGGAAATCAAAAATCCAGTATCTCAAAATATTAGAATAAACAATTTATAATACAGAAATGTCGACCTTCTGAAAAGTTTGTTAATTTATGCACTCAATACTTGGTCGGGGCTCCTTTTGCATGAATTACTGCAGCAATGCGATGTGGCATGGAGGCAATCAGCCTGTGGCACTGCTGAGGTGTTATGGAAGCCCAGGTTGCTTTGATAGCGGCCTTCAGCTTGTTTGTATTGTTGGGTCTGGTGTCTCTCATTTTTCTCTTGACAACACTCCATAGATTCTCTATGGGGTTCAGGTCAGGAGAGTTGGCTGGCCAATCAATCACAGTAATACCATGGTCAGCAAACCAGTTACTAGTAGTTTTGGCACTGTGGGCAGGTGCCAAGTCCTGCTGGAAAATTAAATCAGCATCTCCATAAAGCTTGTCAGCAGATGGAAGCATGAAGTGCTCTAAAATCTCCCGGTAGACGCTGAATTGACTCTCGACTTGAGAAAACACAGTGGACCAACACCAGCAGATGACATGGCACCCCAAATCATCACTGACTGTGGAAACTTCACACTGGACTTCAAGCAACTTGGATTCTGTGCCTCTCCACTCTTCCTCCAGACTCTGGGACCTTGATTTCCAAATGAAATGCAAAATTTACTTTCATCTGAAAAGAGGACTTTTTTTTTTTTTTTTTTTACCACTGAGCAACAGTCCAGTTCTTTTTCTCCTTAACCCAGGTAAGACACTTCTGATGTTGGATTGGACACTAGGAATGCAACATTTGTATCCCATTTCCTGGATACGTCTGTGCGTGGTGGATCTTGATGCACTGAATCCAGCCTCAGTCCACTCCTTGTGAAGCTCCCCCAAGTTCTTGAATCAGGTTTTGCTTGACAGTCCTCTCAAGGCTGCGGTCATCCCTATTGTTTGTGCACCTTTTCCTACCACACTTTTCCCTTCCAGTCAACTTTCCATGAATATTATTCCATGAATATTGTGGTTATGTGTACTGAACCAGACTGAGAGATTAAAGGCTCAGGAAAACTTTGAAGGTGTTTTGAGTTAATTAGCTGATTAGAGCTCTTCCCTGGTTGACATTTCTGTATTATAAATTCTTTATTCTAATATTTTGAGATACTGGATTTTTGATTTCCATGAGCTGTAAGCCATAAGTGGTGATCCTTTTTCCAACTCAGGGGTTCTGTTTTTTTTTTTTTTCTGACATGTTGGTGTTATATCTTTCACTTGGATATTATTAGTTGCACTGAGTAAATACAACTGGATAAAACAAAAACTGTGTCTGTCTTCATTTCAGGCTGAAAAGCAACAAAATGTGATGATTTTAAAGGGGGGTGATTCTTTTCTATACCCATATATATATACAGTGCCCTCCACTAATTTTGGCACCCTTGGTAAATATGAGCAAAGAAGGCTGTGAAAATGTGAAAATTTGTCTTTATTGTTTAACCTTTTGATCTTTTGTTCAAAAAATGCACAAAAATACTCTCATGCCGATATTTAACAGTGGGCATGAGGTACTTTTCCATATGGCTACCTCTCTGTGTGCACCAAAACCACCTCTGGTGTTTATTGCCAAAAAGTTCTATTTTGGTTTTATCTGACCATAGAACCTGATCTCATTTGAAGTTCCAGTAGTGTCTGGCAAACTGATGATGCTTGAGTTTGTTTTTGGATGAGAGTAGAGGCTTTTTTCTTGAAACCCTTCCAAACAACTTGTGATGATTTATGTGGTTTTGGACTGTAGTTGTGGAGACTTTCTGACCCCAAGACGCAACTAACTTCTGAGTTTCTCCAACTGTGATCCTTGGAGCTTTTTTGGCCTCTTCACAGCATGTTGAGACAATATAGACACACGTCCTCTTCCAGGTTGCTTCATAAAATTTCCAGTTGACTGGAACTTCTAAATTATTGCCCTGATGGTGGAAATGGGCATTTTCAATGCTTCTGCTATTTTCTTATAGTTGTTGAGCTTCACAAAATGGGAAGTGACTATTTTCTTATAGCCAATTCCCATTTTGTGAAGCTCAACAACCTTTTGCTGCACATCACAGCTATATTCCTTGGTCTTACCCATTGTTATGAATGACTAAGGAAATTAGGCCTATGTCTTACCTCATATTTATACCCCTGTGAAACAGGAAGTCATGGTTGAACAATTTCCTGTTCCCAGTCATCCAGGTGTACTAAAAAAACATAAAATATCAACAGGAATATGGTTCAAATATATCTTTCTCACATTAATTCATAAGGATGCCAATAATTGCTGCACACCTACAGGTGCATCTCAATAAATTAGAATGTCGTGGAAAAGTTTGTTTATTTCAGTAATTCAACTCAAATTGTGAAACTCGTCTATTAAATAAATTCAATGCCATAGACTGAAGTAGTTTAAGTCTTTGGTTCTTTTAATTGTGATGATTTTGGCTCACATTTAACAAAAACCCACCAATTCACTATCTCAACAAATTAGAATATGGTGACATGCCAATCAGCTAATCAACTCAAAACACTTGCAAAGGTTTCCTGAGCCTTCAAAATGGTCTCTCAGTTTGGTTCACTAGGTAAGACACAAACATTCATTGCCAAAGAAGCTGGCTGTTCACAGAGTGCTGTATCCAAGCATGTTAACAGAAAGTTGAGTGGAAGGAAAAATTGTGGAAGAAAAAGATGCACAACCAACCGAGAGAACTGCAGCCTTATGAGGATTGTCAAGAAAAATTTCAAGAAAGAATTTGAGTGAACTTCACAAGGAATGGACTGAGGCTGGGGTCAAGGCATCAAGAGCCACCACAAACAGACGTGTCAAGGAATTTGGCTACAGTTGTCGTATTCCTCTTGTTAAGCCACTCCTGAACCACAGACAACGTCAGAGGCATCTTACCTGGGCTAACTAGAAGAAGAACTGGACTGTTGACCAGTGGTCCAATATCCTCTTTTCAGATGGGAGCAAGTTTTGTATTTCATTTGGAAACCAAGGTCCTAGAGTCTGGAGGAAGGGTGGAGAAGCTCATAGCCCAAGTTGCTTGAAGTCCAGTGTTAAGTTGCCACAGTCTGTGATGATTTGGGGTGCAATGTCATCTGCTGGTGTTGGTCCATTGTGTATTTTGAAAACCAAAGTCACTGTACCCGTTTACCAAGAAATTTTGGAGCACTTCATGCTTCCTTCAGCTGACCAGCATTTTGAAGATGCTGATTTCATTTTCCAGCAGGATTTGGCACCTGCCCACACTGCCAAAAGCACCAAAAGTTGGTTAAATGACCATGGTGTTGGTGTGCTTGACTGGCCAGCAAACTCACCAGACCTGAACCCCATAGAGAATCTATGGGGTATTGTCAAGAGGAAAATGAGAAACAAGAGACCAAAAAATGCAGATGAGCTGAAGGCCACTGTCAAAGGAACCTGGGCTTCCATACCACCTCAGCAGTGCCACAAACTGATCACCTCCATGCCACACCGAATTGAGGCAGAAATTAAAGCAAAAGGAGCCCCTACCAAGTATTGAGTACATGTACAGTAAATGAACATATTTTCCAGAAGGCCAACAGTTCACTAAAAATGTTTTTTTTATTGGTCTTATGAAGTATTCTAATTTGTTGAGATAGTGCATTGGTGTTAAACGTTTTTTGTTAAACGTGAGCCAAAATCATCACAATTAAAAGAACCAAAGACTTAAACTACTTCAGTCTGTGTGCACTGAATTTATTTAATACACGAGTTTCACAATTTGAGTTGAATTACTGAAATAAACAAACTTTTCCACGACATTCTAATTTATTGAGATGCACCTGTATATTTAACACATTTTTATTTTTATTTTTATAAAACTGTGTTGTGTTTGCAATTGTTTGATATCCATGAGAGCAGATAATTTTTGTGAATTTTTTAAACAAAAGATCAAAAGGTTAAACAATAAAGGCATTTTTTCATAGACTTCTTTGCTCATATTTACCAAGGGTGCTAATATTAGTGGAGGACACTGTGTATATACACACAGTACTGTGCAAAAGTTTTAGGCACCCCATTTTTTTTGGTTATATATAACTTTGTTATAGATTTTTTATTTTATGACTTCTACATTATCAAGTCAGTACAAAAAACATTTTAGATTCCCAAACATTAGTTTTCTAGCACAAAATTAAATGTTACAGTTCAATTAAATTTTATTTGTATAGCATTTTTAACAATAGACATCGTCACAAAGCAACTTTACAGAGATACATAAATTTTGGATCTAAATTTTAAATCGATAAATTTATCCCCAATGAGCAAGCCAGTGGCGACAGTGGCAAGGAAAAACTCCCTGAGACGACAAGAAACCTTGAAAGGAACCAGACTCAAAAGGGAACCCATCCTCATCTGGGTGACACTGGATAGTGTAATTTTAAGTAAATCCCTTCTATAACTGTATGCTACATGATGTAAAATGCAACTGTGTAGTCAGGAGATTCATCACAGTTTCAACATGAAGTCTATTTTGCTGAAGTCATGAACTGTCCATTGATGGAGACCCGAGCGCCAAGTCTGTTTGTGAATTGTTGTGGAGGCTGTCCATATTGGCCCATCCTCAGCAACAGCGAGCAACCCCCAGTGACAAGAACCCCAGAAGCAGGTCACCAGGATGGACCAGGCCGGCTCAGAGAGCAGAACGGGTCAGGCCCATTGCCACCCCAGGAGCAACACGCGTAGAGCTTCCAAAATCTTCGCAAGTGTTGGCATCATCTGGAATCTTCTTAGAGGCTGGTTCTGAACTGGAGCTGGCATGTTCACTGATTACCTCGGGATGCCCATCCCGAAGTAGGAATAGGAAACAAATGGAAAAAGGTTAGTGTGGCTGCTGTTCATTGTATGTCAGGCAAAAATGACCATGTGCATTTGTTATCATTTTATCAATGATGACAGAAGTACAAGGTGATGTGATTTGGTGAATGCTAGGCCAAAGAAATGTGTCTTTAATCTAGATTTAAACTTAGAGATGAATTACAGAAAAATGTTTGTATGTCATTAAAGAAAGCAGCATATTACGTAAGAGACCACTTTTCAGACAAAAAACACAATGAAGGCTGCTGGGTTTTGCTGCAAAAATAGGAAGCAAGTGTGAAAGTCAAAGTCTCCAACTGTCAAAGTCAATGTCTCCAGAACTATGGCTGGTTCTGCAAGATGCTCAATAAAACTTAACAGCTAATTTCCTTATAAAACTGCACAAATTGTACCGGAGACTACTATTTTAATTTTAATTTTAATTTTTGTCCCACCAAATATTGACTTTATTTCATTTACTACTGTTTACTGCTCTTTAGTTTTTGTTTGTTTGTTTGTTTGTTTTTTTTAGTGTAGAAACATTTACTTTCATTTTTTCGAAGGCATCTTTGCTCTACAGAATTTCTTTGCATGTGCCTAAAACTGTAAATCTTATTTATAGTCAAAATTTGTTGTATAGATTTCAGTGAATATGGATATTCATTCAATATTTATTCGGTATGTCCTGGCAATACACTTCTGATTTTTGACATTTCTGTTTTTTTTTAAACAGCAACAAAAATCCACACCTCCTGTCCAACATATAATCACAGACTGTTTGCTTGTACATTATACATGTGGAAGCAAGTGTAATAGCTGACAATGCCTCTTTCTCTGTAATTGCTATTCTATCTCACCCCTCCTAGCCAGCGGGTAATAACCCGTTGTGCGTTCAACACATGTATACTCCAAGAAGATCACATACTGATGTATAACGCAGTATCTGCTAAGAAGCTTGTGACTGTTGTTAAAGCTACAGGTGTCCTGTGGATACCCCCCTCATACTGTTTTTCCATTCTTTGTTGCTGCTGTTTGTATTTTGGACATTGGAAATAGTGTGCTTCAGGAAGCTGAATGCTTTTATCGTAAAGCCCCTGTGGCCATACAGACCATCCACGTGGTGTTTTTAAAACACCACACCTTGGTCCTGCCTTCCAACTCTTATAGCATGGCTGCCTGCCTCGCACTGCCCTGAGCATTGGGGGAGGTAGTGAGGAGGGGGCACACTCTCATGATTCTGGTAAGTACACAATATCTACCTAATAGGAGGGGCCCTAGAAAATGGCCCCAAGCACATACCTGAAGTGCATGGGTTGGACCATCACTGAAATAGAAGTGCTATAGAAAATTGTGTAGGCCCCACAGTTCAAAATGTGTTCGTATTCATGGCAATTCTGTAAGTTGCTCTGGATAAGGGTGTCTGCCAAATGCCATAAATGTAAATGTAAATGCTATTCCCATCGCACAGAACCTTCCTAAAGTTAGTTTTCCAAGGTCAGGAATTTCATATATACAGCTGGCCTTGTCTCCTTAGATGGCCACTGGTATCAGGATACTGTCATATCTGGACAACTAGCTCCTGTGTGCTGTCACTAAAAAGCAAGCCGTCCAAAACTCATCCATTGTCTTCTCTCACATGGTGGCAAATGAGCAGATGGTGTACTCCAAAACACCAAAGCAAAGCACACAATTCATTCACATGAAGCTGGACCTACTAAGACTGCTAGCCATCCTAGCATGTGGCAAATCATGCTTGCCAGTGAGGCTGTCTACAGTATCGGCTTCTGTTAAGAATGTTTGGACTGATGACAGCATCCACATTCCCTTAGGCTTGCTAGAACTGCAGTCATTCCAGAGATGGGTCGTCAGCCTGCAATTGAACTCCAAACACTACAGATTGAACGGTGTCCTTGCCTCAGTAGATGGAGGTCAGTCATTAACCTTCTGGCAATGCTGGTGTTTCTAGAAGAAGGAGTCACTTTCGTTCCTCACTGGATAGATAGTCACCACTCATTGTATATTTTCCTTACAGAATGGGGGTCTATCTGGGGCACTATATGCTACCTCAGTGATCTAGTCTAGCAACCAACTGGAGTTGATGGCATGCCATCCGTCTGGTCTGCTCTGTTTGCCATTACTAGCTGTAAGCCCATGAGATAACGTCTCCCTGCAGTTTCTTTTTCACAATTGTAGTGCAACCTCTTGTTTTATTTATTTATTTTTTACAGCCCCTTGTGGTCACAAGTTAAATTTAAAAATTTAACTTCCACAAATTTTTAAGGAGAGAAAAAAAATGAAGACACAATCAAGTCTGCACAAACCTGACGTCATTACTACTCATTTAGCTAATTTTTCTGTGAGAAATGTGAAATAAATAAATAAATAAATAAATAAATAAATAAATAAATTTGAATGTGGCTGCTTGAACATCAGTTAAATTAAATATTGTTTGCAGAATAATCTTTGGTCATTGTTTATTAATTCAGTACATTTAATGATGTGAATGATGCATTAATTTTCATAGGTGCTTCCATAATGAACAGAAATAATGGCATAAAGGGTAGTGAAATCTATTCGTAACTGGTAGTTGAGGTTTCAGACATATTGATAATAAATCAAGAGTAATCTCTTTTCATTACGGTTTTCTTGCCTTTCTTCATTTATTTACACACCTGCTTTTCAAGGGATCTTTTGTTAATTTGACCTGGGAGAGGAATAGAATCATACGCTTATAATTCTCATAGGAGAGCTTGACTTTCTCAGTTTTCTTCTCATGAACTTTGGTGAACATTGTCTCTGTTTGTCATCTTCATTATCATGTTCTTATGCAAGGCATCCTTTTCTCAAAAAAAACAACCAAACAAACACCCAAAGGGCCAAAGCAGTGCAAGATGTTTTGCTGCATGTTTCTTAAAGAGTTATATAACTAACTGAAATGCTCAGTGTCAAACCTGTGGAGATAGAGGTACTTAGAGTCCAAGACCAACAAGGCTCTGCAAAAAATCATTCTGGTGGATCACTTGTAAAAAGAGATTTGGACAATATTGTGTTGGCACATTATGTTTTTGTGGGGTTCTCAAAAACAAACAGGTCAAATTGGTCAAACTGCAGGCGTGTGTAGCTACTAATAACTTTAACAAAATCTGGTTGTGATTTCCCAAAATGTTAACATCAGTAAAGTGGAAAATTGGAACATTTGTTTTTTATCTAAAATTATGTTGAGCAGTGAACTGCCCTTACAGAAAACTTCACATGGATGTCACATGAATAATCATGTGTTTTTTTCTTTGACATGTCACGTTATGCCTCACATTTTTCACATGTGGAATTTTCTGCATGTTATTTTATTTACACATGATTCATAATTTTTCACATGTAGTGCATGTAATTTTATTTTTACTTAATTCGTGTATTTTCCCATTTTATTTTATTTTTTATATTTATTATGAATTTATTTTTAAATGCTGCATGTGTTCAGGGCATAACAAGGTGAATAATAATCACATGTGAAATGTATGTGCTTTTTCCATAAAGGTGAGCAGTTTTTCTACTTTGGTTTTAAGGGATACATTATGGGAGGCTTTGGCTTTTGCAGATTTGTTTATGCTAAGCGATGCTTTCTCACAGATAGTCTAATAGGCTGCCTCGGGGCATTCAGGGCTCCTTCTTTCTGTCTGTCGCCCCCACTGATGTCCTCACCTGTTGCTTACTAAAACAACAGTGAGTGCCAACAAGGCTTCAGATGTCCATGTCAGTGCCAAAATAAACAACAACAACTCATCTGCCCTTAGAGAAATTTGACTAATGTAGACTGTATGTATGCAGATGATTTTTTAAAACATTAACTACTAACCACATGTATTTCCCGTAGAACAGTGCCTCACTGAAAACTGAAAGAATGTCCCAACAGATAATTTACTATTCCTCCCACTTACAAGTGAGGGGGGATTCAGAAAGTATGGTGTTACAGCTCAGTTGACCCTTGTAGGTGTGGCTGAATTCCAATACTTATTTATTTATTTATTTATTTATTTATTTAAATATTTATTTATTTATTTAAATTTTATTTTACAAAGAAACTATTATAGGGACTGAAGTTGTATCAGTGTTTGCCTGGAAGGACAAAACAAAGAACCGATAATGTTCCTCATAAGGTTGTATGACCACAACAATGCTGCAAATCTGATTGAGAATAACTTTAAAAATTCTTAATGTTGAAAGAAATTCAACATGTTACCTTATGAACAAATATCTAGTGTCAGGAATAGACAGGAATAGGCTTGCCTAAGGACTGCCGGTCTAATGATGCTGTCTACAGATCATCCAGTCAAATGTAAATGTAAGGGAATCCAGTCAAATGTAACTATAAAGGACACTAAGGTAACAGAAAAGATGTTGTTCTTTCATATCAGTGAATCTTATCAGAGTTATACCTTCTTAGTATATCCTGGTCAGTATATCAGACAGTGGGCTGGTGAAACAAACCTTCCTTTTCTCATTTTCACTGAAAAGAAACTAAAGATGTCCTATCCACTGGTACATTTCAAAGTACCCCTCCCTACCTCCCTTCTGGGTTCTCCTACACGTTATTTCTCCCTCCCCTTGGTGCTCAGGCTCCCCTCCTCCCAGCTGCTGAGTGGTCATGCTTCTGGAGGCCGGCGTTCACATTCTCCTCATTGAAGTGCAGAAGAGACTTCTCACAATATCACACACTTTCATAAAGGCAAGGACACAGAGGCTTTTACACACTCGCACCAGATAGGTATTTTGGCAACATGTCCAAAAAAAGGCTTTCACACTGCAATGGATCTTGGTGGGTTATTTAATCCTTAATTTTATTGAACATTTAAATCAAGGAAATGAAACATCAGCACTAGCAAACTCAAAATATGATGAACATCTAAATACGTCAGATAGGAGGTTTTCATTACTCCCCTCAGTGAAGACTGTTCGAACAACTGTATTGGACTTCCATGATGAGCTTGAAAAGAAGAAAATCGAGCATGGTGTTTAGCTGGCAAAAGTCATTTTCCATCCTCACACCTTGGAGGAAAGGTAAGACCCTGATTACCTGCTTTACCATCCTGTTTATGTGAGATCATGTTACCTCTAATTGTCAGATAAGAACAACAGATGGATTAGCGGCTACAGGCAGTAATTTTATGGCTGAGGTGTCAGATTTTATTTAATTTTTTTTTGCAACTGTGTGCCCAATTTATAAACAGCTATTTGCCATACATTTAGAACTTCAATTACATGTAACAAATGAGGATTTTATTTTAATTTCCATGAGATTAGGTATTTATATTTATTAATTAATACATGAATATATAATTGATTATTAATATACTAATTATTCACATTTTGTGTCTACACAATAAGATTTTAAACTTACAGTAAATAAAAACCAAAAAGAAGGCAACATTCATACCTATTTCCTTATGGTCTGTTTTGTTATGGCTTTATAGTAATCAGTAAAACATGGCATACTGGAATGCAATTTTTCACATAAAGTAATCACTTGGCTTTAATTAGCAAGATCTAATTTTGTAGGCTTTTTCTTTTTTGCCATCTGTTACAAATGTAACTCTAATTAACGTTTATTTGTCGCATAAAATGGAGTGCTCGCCACTATAATTTGTTAAAGACTAATAAATGTAGAATGCTTGTGGGTTAATTTAGAGTTCATGAAATGCTTAAATTTTTCTTGGAATTGGAAAATGCTGAATAGCTGGATGCCATTTTTATGCCATTTTAAACTCCAACCATTTTAAAACATATGACAAAGCTGAGAGCAAAAGATTGAAAACCTCAGTTTAATCGAAGCAAGTTTAAACTTAAGAGTCTGCTGTGTTGTTATTCTTTATTCTAAGATGTGTGCATATTTCTCTTCATCAAGAGACATCATTTCAATCTCACTAGGATATAACTGCACTTTAGCAAAGGGATTTCTTGGGTGAGATCAGGTTTGTGCAAGAGGAACTTTGCAGACATCACATTTGCACACTGCAAATTGCACATTGTTATTAAGTACATTAATAGTTGGGTGAACATTATTATTAGTGAGGTTCTAAAATAATTTTATGTAAAATGATTATTTTGCACAAGAGTTTTAGTACTAGGAAAACCAAGATTACAAACATGACATCACATGGGAATGTTTGTGAGATGACATACACTGCCATGACCTTTTTTGTTTCAGTAAATATCTGACTCATATCAAACCAGGGTTATAGATGTAAGTGACTCACTAAGCCAGGTGTTGACAGCAAACTAAATTATCATCCAGAATTTTAAGGCATTTAAGGCATTTCACAGTCTGTTTGACTGTGAATCAGCATATAAAATGTACTCTAATGGTTTCTAATGGTTTTGAATCTTGTTAGGACTGATCCATTATGCCAGTATTTCTGGGCAGTGAGAGATTTAAGTTGTGCATGGGTGTATGTGCATCTGAGGAAATCTATGCTGGAGTTATGGCTTCTGCACATTCTTTTCTTATCCTAACAACGTCAGATAATGAAAGACTGGGCCTTTCCAGCTCACATTGATAATGTGTCTGGAAGGGCTTCTCAGGATTCCCATCCCAGCCAGAGAATGGAGGGGAAATACTCCATTATCGCACTGAGAGACAGACAGGCGAGAAGTGCGTAGCTTATAGAAAGAGGGTGGGGGAGGTGGGAAGGTGTGCAGCTGCATTTCGCACCTCATGAAAAAAGACATCTGGTCTTTGTCATCTAAAGCGAAGTTACACAAGGCCAAGGAAAAATCAGCAATTCCGTCAACCCGTTTATTAACTACCTAGAAAGTCTGAGAATGACTTTTAGTCTAAGACAACAAGTTTCATTCAAATTGGCTGAATAAACCTATTGTTTTTAAAGGAAATTAAAATAATTTGAATGATAGTGGTAGTTCTCATCTTAGTCTTATTTAATCTAATCTTGATTTGTCACTTACTTACAAAGAAAATATTTTATTGTTGTATAATTCAGCCATTCCCATTAATCAATAGTAAACACAAAGTGAAATTCAAATCGTATATAAAAATAAAAACCTTAATACTTTCAGAAAATAACTCGGTTGATGTACGAGATTGGACACGTTGACTTAAAGAAATTGCACCTTGTGGTCTTTGAGTCTGACCACCCATAGTGCTAGCCAGCTTCTGACATTCTCTTAAGCTCTTTTAACCATAAAAATAGCAGACCTGTCTTGGCCTGCCTCTGACCTCTCCACCCAGGGGCTCAGTATCTAAGCCATGGGACAGCCTAGCCCAAGGCATAGAGAAATCTTTACTTATGTGAAAACATCAGGCTTGGACAATAAGCCTACTATAACACACCTAGATGTATTCAAAATGTAACTTATTATTGCAGTTGGTGGATTTTAACCAAGATCAATATGATATTGTTTTTCTTAGACAAAAACACTTTAAGTATGTTGGGTCTCAGTTCAGAGCTGTCTCTTGTCAGTGGTCACCTCAGAGACAGACTAGGTAAATCTGACTAGGGCACAGTCTTTTACTTAAGACTACATATCTATGCTTTTATCACACTCATCACTGAGGCACTCAACACTAAAGAGTCCTAAGTCAGCAGACCATGTCACTTTTTGCTGGTTGAGAAAACAAACTCTTTCCAACTATCTTTTTTTTCTGAGAGCAACATACTATCCTGCCTGACATTAAACAACCCAAGGCACTGAGGCTCTGACATGACATCATTAAAATACATTAGAGACTTTGCACAAATAATGTGTGATGAAATACATGCTTGGGGTTACAACTCGGTAATAAAGAGCATTGTTTGATTCAGGATGTAACACCTGTTTCAACACAACAAGAAAACAGAAGGCAATGCTGAAGAGTCAGACAGAAAGTTTTGTACTTTGTTGCAAGAAGATTAGTCAGAGTGTAAGACTCTTCAGGTACTCTTCATCACTCTCTAATTTCATGCCTCTACAACTAAGAAGCTGTAATTACAGAAGTGCTCAAAAACACTAAATACAAGTGAGTCAGATCAGCTAGGGTAAATACAGTATGTCCATAATATCACTGCGACTAAAGAATTCCTCCGGTTTTTAAATGGCTAAGCAATCATACTCGAATTTTTGGACAAAAGAATGAGCATGACCATTGTTAATAATTGGCAACATATGTTTTGAATTGTGAAGTCTCACAAAATGTCCACAAGGAAAAGCTTTTAAACATTGTTTAAAGATATCTAGAGTGCTTCTGTTTTGTATCAGCGGCCCCACATTCCTAATCATTGCTGAAGTTGAAAAATCAAAGCAAAAGGCTTCATAACTCCATATCTCTTGAGTGAGCACTGACTTTTTTTTTATCAGCTTAAAAACGTGAAGTATTTTCCAGTAGTACGGAGGGGAAAAATTGAGTACCCTAAAGCCAAACAACCACTCCAGGTGGGGCATGACTAAAATAATTGCTTTACAATTGGAAAGTAGCTGGGCAAGAAAACAAGGTCAAAGCTGTACATCAAAAGCAAAATATTTTGGTCTGTAGAGGGTGGAAGCACAGTTTCCATGGAGTTCATGGATTCAGGTGCTTTTGAAATAATTTACTCGCAGAAAACCTCCTGGGCGATAAGAGACCAGAAAAATGTGAGTCACACTCTCTTCCAGCAATGGAATTAACCTGCTTTTTTTAAATTATTTTTTTTTTTTGCTTGTTTGTATTTTTAATGCATTCATACTCTGGTGCACGTAGGACCTCAGCATTAGTCACATTCCTGCCTGCCAGGGTCTGGATGAGGGCCTGTTTGATCTCTCTATACCAGCAGCCAGGTCTTGGGGATGTTAATTGAAAACCAAGGGGGATTGAGATGCAGATTGCTTTCTCCTACAGAGTGGCACAAAAAATGCTCCGCCATCAGCAGTTCTGTATTTCTTGCTGGCATTCACTGCTGCATGAGGATCTGGATAAGCAAACCTTTCTGATTGACCATTTAAATCGAATTAGCCCATTTTGTTCTGGGCCGTTGACACCAAGAATCCAATTAGTGCATGTTTGAATATTTGTTCTGCTTGTGTAGTGAGATTATCAACTTAACACATTGCACTGGAGGAGATAACAACCTCAATGCATTCCCTGCTATACCAGGCATCGGCGTATGTAGTACAATATATACTATATGTAGTGTTTTTCATTGAGAGCCAGTGTACACATTCTGTACCTAAAGCCACCATGCCAGAAAGATTTCTTGAGAGCACTTGACAGACAGCCATGGTATAAAATGCACTATATTGTTCTTCCAGGGTTATCTAATACTAATTAATGTATGCTGTGTAAAAAAAAAACAAAAAAACAACTAATGTCGAATTACGGCTTCAAATTAATGGAATATTGCTTAAAAACACACTGGTAGTCAGGAACACATACCATCCAGATTTATGCTTTGGTGCTTGTATTGATAGCCTGAGGGATCCTGTCAGGAGAGTTCATGAGAAAAAGCTGGCAAAACACAGCCATTGTTTTGGATGGGGAAAAAACCTGGACCAGGAGCAAAGTTTTTATGACCTCGAATAATTGAAATGGTATCATTGTTTGCGCAGAGCCACTATCCAATCTGAAAACATCTACCCATTTGAATTAAAAAACACATTTTCTCAGGGATGTTAAATGAATGATTATTTTCTAACTGAAACATATTATACTTGTTGTCTTTTGAGAGGTTAAACCTACAGCCATTGCTTAAAGAATCAGAGGCAGCAGTCTAATTATAGTTTCCAGATAGATAATTTCTGAGTCTGCTGTTAAAATGCTTAGTTGTTTGGGGAAGGGAGATTATTATTTAGCAGGCCATAGAACCCAGGTAACATATTTTTAAAATTCTGACAAAAAAAGGAATACTTAACAGACACCTGAAAAGTATCAGATTGCTGAAGGTTAGAAATAGGAGAAGTCACATATGACTGAACCCTGTAATGTCATGAACCAAGCCACAAGATCAAACAGTTCAGTTCAGTGCAAGAGACAGACATAACTGTGGGCTCACTGCATCCTGAGGCTTTTTTTTTTTTGGATCTCTTATGCTAAAGAATGCTTTATAGTATAAAAGATAAGCTTTCAGCACTGTGCACAGATTTTTGAATACATGCCCTCATATATAATTTGAATGCTGAGCTTGAGTCTGTAGTAACATATCAGGAGTCTTCCTAAAGGAGAAAATTTTTTTTCAAATACCTATTCTGTACTTGTCAATAAGTGCCTACTTATCTTGAAAAAACAAACCCCTTGTGCTCACATAAAGGACAAATACAACCCCATTCCAATGTTCTGGATATGTGATTTAGAAGTTTCTACCATTTGTTTAATAATTTACTCAAAAGCTGGGCGGTCACAAATTCCTCTTTTTCCTTCCTTCCTTAACTATGCAAAACTGGAACACGGCCCTCTGTTTTTGTTGTATTAGTACCGAGCACGATATATTGAGTGAAATTAGTAAAAACATTTTTTCCCCCTTTTTGCAGGCAAAGGGGACATGGCTTTGGAAAGTGAGGTTGTGCTGACGAAGATGAAGCTCTTCAAAAACTTTCATGAGAAACTGTTAAATACGGAGGACTCTGTGTCATACATGTCCATGTCTGAGCAGGGTATCCCTACACCACCGCAGGCTGAAGAAGCAATCTCTGTCAACAGTGCAGCACCTGAACCAAACATGGTGGAGTCAAAGAAAGACTATTTATCTGCAATTTTTTCCAGTTCCCAGTTGCCAGGTTTGTACAAATTTGAATCAGAGGACTCTGGGGTAGAGATGCCTAGTGGAGCGAACTCACCATCTACTCCAACGGGTTCAGAGCAGAGCTTTGTCGTTCACAGTAGAGAGTCATCATGTGACTCTAGCAATCCGAACTCTCACATACAAGCCAGCAGTCGTCTCCTCTCACTGGAACAAAGTACAGAATCCTTACAGACTGAACCAGCATCATGTACATATGCCAAAGAAACCAATCTCACAGTATTACAAGACAGACCAGAGGATGAGATGCATAATGTTCAACTGGAGGTTGTAAGAGATTCAGAAAGCTTAGAGAATGGAACCTTGGTGAAAGCCTCAGAAAGATGTGAGGATGGCTCTTTATGTGCAGAGACAGTCGATACAATAACAGAGGGTGATGCTGTTGAGGACACAGGATCAATTATTCATGCCATCGACACATATGATGGGAACATGGACGTAAATTTGCAACAGCAGCCATTAAGGAAAAGTACAACAAGTGACAGTCTGGATGAATACATGGAGGAGTGCTGCAGGCTTAGTGAGGTAACTATAACAGTTTACCAAATTTGGTTGGTATTTACTCAAAGACTTGGGATTGTGTCCAGTTTTATATAAGCAGATCACCACTGTCTACGCAGCTTCACAGTGACAAGATGTTAAAATGAACATTGCTTTCAGAAGCAAAATACAATTAGGCAGTAAAAGTAATTCTTTTTCACAAACATTCACAGCCATTGCATTTTTCACACCTTTAGAGGTAGTATGCACGCCTCATTATAGTGATACATGGCTCATTATTCTTTTTCTCTTTTAATAGTCATAAGTCAATAGTAATAAGCACCTTTCAGCAATTTCATCTGTTGATTACAGAGTTAGTCAGGGGTTTCAGGGTGGGAATCAAATCACATATAACCATGTACATAGGAAATTCATACCTAACTTGTGAAATTGCGTATGAGTCAAGGAATGCATAAAGGGATAACTCTGAATAAATATAAAGCAAAAATATTAGTGTAAGAATCAGGTACTTGGTATCACTGCCAAGATCTTTCAAGATATAACGGTTGACTTTAAGAGTTCTATAACACATTTATAAAAGCTATAGAAGCACATTCATGATTCATGAACAGCGTTCTCATTCATGTAGATGCCTGGTATTGAACTCCACCTATTCACCACCTGGCAGCTGTGCTACAACCTGTTTGATATGTTGAACATGTCTTCCTTTCATGTTTAAGTAAACTATTTCCAAGATTGGTTGACGTAGATACGCTACACCCACCTGAAGTAAGTGCAATATATACAGCTCTCAAATATCCGTGATATATGACCCCCAAAACTAAGCTACTACTAAACATGTGAGAGTCTTATTGATCTTTAGCACTGTCAACTAGTTCAAAATCACTAAAATGTAGACATAATTAAGTGGACAGAATTAATACCTTTATGTTAATGTGATAAAGGAATTATCAAATACCTTCGCAAAGACCTAACTAGCTAGCACATTACCAAAAATTCATAATTTGCACATATAAAAGTGCCTTCTTTCCAGCTGGCAAAACAAAACACAGGCTGAGTTGGTTAGACCTTCTTTGCCAGCTGGTAAAGTGCTGGTAGAAAGTGCTTGTTTGAATGACCTCTATTAACACTAACACTATAACACTATTGTTAAGAAAATAACACAACAATACGCCAATTAGAAAATCTCAAACATTTATTGATCAGTTTGGTCAAGTAATAAGAACACTGGAAAATAACTTACAAGATGACCACCTGCTTGAGCAGCAATACATGTGTTTTAGCAGCTGGTCGCTGCTAAAACACGTATTTTTCAGACAGTATTTTTCAGCTTCATTGTTAATACATAAAACATTAGAATGAAATATTGTATTTGTGTATTTGTGTATTTGTATTTGTGGATTGAATTTTGCTGTCTTGTCAAAAGTAGGAATTGAGCAATAATTCTGGCAAAACCTGCACTGTATGGTTGACTTGAGGCTGAAATTTGTTCTTCCAAACGTCAAGCGTCACAGACTGAAATCCTCAGGGACGTCAGAACAAATAAACAATAAATGTCTGCCACTCCTTACTAAAGAACAGAATGTTTAGTTGTTTTCCCCCAATGTCTGCTGCTCCAAATAACTCTGTGACAGACGGCAGTAATCACACTTCAGTTTGACTGAGCAGGACAAGCTGCTATAAACTGAGTAGGTGGCCATATGTAAATCTTGGATAAGATCACAAAAATAGTCTTTTCTACATTTTGAAAAGACATATTGAAAATTTTCCCTCTGGCCAAAATCTATATGTACTTACTGAAATGTTACATAGTACATCACAGTCTTCAACATTCAACAATATGGACTTTTTAATGGTGATTTGTAAAAGCAATAAGAGCAGTATCAGATGTAAATCTACTGTATGTAGTGCTTTATTAAGATCATAATAAAGAATTTGTCCATTTTTTGTCAGTTTTAAATAAATCAGTTTTAAGTCAGTTTTATACAGTAAGTGTAATCAAAACTCACCCAAGATCACTTAATGCCCAAATAGCCTTTTTTCCCTTTCTTTCTTTTTATTTTATTATTATTTTTTAAGTTAGAGGCCACTCTATCTCTCCCAATAAATAGGCTCACACATTCATTGGAAGACATATAGTTGAGCTGGAAAAAGGGTAATGGCTCATTTGGTTCAATGAACCACATGTAGCCTCTTTAATACCATAAAGCGATTAATGAAAGATATTAGATTAAAAATTAGATCTGGCAACCAAATAGGGTTTCCAGAAAGATCATATTTTCACCTTTCTAGAGCAAAACCGATGATATTACAGTGGATTTCACTATGGTTCAGTAATTCTTTGGAGTAGGTCTTGGGAATCTAAGCACATAGTGTTCTCCAGCATAGCCATGGCATGGGGTATGTTGTGTTCTGCGTCTGTACAGTACAGTACAGTGCTGCTGTCATGGATTGTGTGTGTGGTGTAGTTTTCTCTTCTTTTTATGGAGCCGCACATCACCCAGCACCTTTTCATCTGTGCTGAGTGACTGTGCAGATGTCTGAGATGAATGAAACCAGCATGGACAAACGTCCCTGCTGTCTGGGGTCTGTTCTTCCCTAGTCTACCTGGATGCATCAAGCAGGTGTCAAAAAGCACAAATTACTCAAATATGTACCCAGTTAAAGCCCTTTTTGGTAGTTTGTTAATCTTTTAGGGGCTGATGAGTTGTGTTTTTTAAACAGTGTTTCTAGAGTTTAGGAGCACAGTGACGACAGGCAGACTGGGCAGTCAACTCTAGCTTCATCATTACCTGTCAGCACAACTAATAAACTAATTCCTCTACCCACTAAACGGAGCTCTTGGCCTGAGGAAAGGGATATTGGAACGGGGCTTTAAGATATTTTCCCATCCGCTTCAAACACAGCGGCTTCAAAGGGTTCCTCTCTACCTTTCTGCTAATCTGATTTGTTTCCTCCTTATGAGAGTAGAACATGGCTGCAGCGCTGGTTTTAATAAGGAAAAGGAGATATGTTGCATGTATTACTATCCAACCTGGCAACATCAAAGGACTGGATCCTTTAAGGCATCAGGATTTGACATACAGTGCCTATAGAAAATCATCATACCCTGGAAATTAAAATAAATTAAATCTAACTTTTGCCAGCTGTATTTACACATTATAACCCTCGACATCTAAGTGAAAATAACATTCAAAAAAATTCTGAACAATTATTAAAATTTAATTAGTGAAATACCTGGATGGATAAGTGATCAAAAAACAAGCTATTAACTATAACTATTATAAACTTGCTCAGGTACAACCAGTCACTTCCCAGATCACACACCATGCTAATTGCCCCCCACCTGACATCAACTGCAGTGGTTTTGATTACTTCATAAGAAAACCGGCTGTTCCATGATGATTCCATCACTAGTCGTGCAACCATGGTTGGAAAGGTGCTTTCAAAAGGGCTCCGGGACAAAGTTGTGGAAAGGCACAAGTTAGGAGAAGGATACAAAAAGATTTCAAAGACTTTAACTATCCCTCTGAGTACCATTCAGAGCATTATTAAGAACTGGAAAGTGTATGGCACCACCAACACCTTGCTTAGCTTGAGCTGAAGACGGGCAGGTGGTTCATCTTCCAGCATGATAACGACTCTAAACACACCGCCAAAAAAACTACACAGTGGCTTAAGGATAGGAAGGTGAATGTCCTTGAGTTGCCAAGTCAGAGCCCTGACCTAAATCCAACTGAAAATCTGTGGATGGACTTGAAGACAGCAGTCAATTGCCGCTCACCACTAAATGTGTTTGAACTCAAACAATTTTGCAAGGAAGAATGGGCAAATATTCCCCAATCTAGGTGTGCAAAGCTAGTAGAGACATATCCAAACAGACTGATGGCTGTAATTGTGCTGTAAAGGTAGCTCTACGGAGTATTAAATCATAGGACTGATCACTTTTCCAACTCTGTTATTCTAGTTTTCTTTTTTTTTTTTTACGTTTCCGAACTGTTGCCTTGTTACTTGAATGTGTAAAGGCAGAATGTGTAAATAAAGCTGGAACAAAAAAATATATTTTAATGGGTTTTGATTTCAGGCTGTAAGACAAAAAAGTGACTATTTCAAAGGGGTATGATGATTTTCTATAGGCAATGTGGCATATGCAAAAGTTATATATAGTACATAGTGTATGAGGGGAAAGAAGAAAGGGTTATTACCATGCTGCTCCCACCCAGATTTGGGAGACCATGGAATAAGCACATTTCTCAGCCTCTAGCATATAAATGCAGTGACAGAAGCCACACCTCCATAAGAACTTGAGAAAGGCTTTCATCTAATGTTGGATGAGGTATGGAAAGCTAAACTGTGTATATCACATCCTATGTCTTACTGTTAGATGTCATCAGCAGTGGTTTGTGACCATAGGTTTTGTTGCAACAGGACAACATTAATAATGACATTATAATGTTGTAAAATTATGTCTAGAGACTAACACTATTCATTTATGCTATAGGCTACTATCTAGTGAAATTTTAGAGTAACTCTGTAATAGGTAATTCAGAATTGACAACATATCCAGCATACACTCTAGCAGTTCATTTTGAGTGGTTTTAGACATACCTTTGTTCATTAACCAGGATTGCCAGAATTCAGAAAAATTGTCAACTTAACTTCATCTCATAAACCAAAAACAAAAGATGTGAAAGAAAATTTGGTTTTGCACATCATAGACACACTGTCTGCACTTACACTTTGCCTTTGTGTATGGAAATATATTAGATTTAATTCTGATTATTTGCTATAAAACATGTTCTTTTGGCAGAGGACTATTTTTAAACCAGCCCAATGTGGTAGTAAAAACCACAAACCTTGCAACGCTATCATTAATGGCCATGTAGCTGAAAATGTTCATAGAGCGAGCATGGGGCAGCATGATTCCTGAACCAATGGACATTTATTAGCTCTTGTGGCAGTTCCCATTTTTGACCATTAGGTTCCATTTTTGGCCATAACAGCAAGCAAATCAGTGGAACATTGGCTTATACTATATCTGTCAAACAGCAAAATAAATAAATAAATAAAAATCATTGGTGAGTAGTAATGTCAGTGGAATTTAAAATTTAGTATGGAGTTGTGAATGGACTTCATGAAGATTAATATTTGCTGAACAGCTGCTAGTCCCTATGGATGAGCTGCCACTGCATGCCACAGTACTATCCGCTTATTCACGTTGCACAAAACTGAAATACTACAGAATCTACAGGTGTCGCAAAAGTTCATTTATAACAGTCAGTGGACCAAAGTGTGCAACAGTAGTTTTTCTGAATACTTCAGTATCACACCAGGTTTTGTGGATCCTCCCTCAGTCACACTCTTAGCTGGGGTTATCAGTTCCAATATTGAAAGGCCACAGTAAGCGTATTAGAGAGAATTAGCAAACCTTGCTGGACTCCAGCACTCCAGGACTGGAACTGATGACCCCTGATATAAAGGGTTGTAGCTTGCCATAAATAAACCTAGAATGAGATGACAGATTGTGGAATGACAATATCATTTTGAGAGTGGATTCTGTTTGCATCAGCACATTTTTTTTTCATTTGGAGAAGCAGTTTTGAAAAAGGTTCATACTGATGTGTACATATACTGAATGATACACATTGTGTCTCCAGATCAGTCTTAATGTTTGTCTCACATCATAAATACTCTAACACTGTTATGTAATCAGTAAAAACTAGTCAGCATGCACAAAAATAATTGTTTACATGAGAAAAAACATAGCTTTTTATCTCAATACATAACCTTTAAAGCATGTTGAATCTGACAGCTGTTTTGACTTAGTTTGTTCTGGTTTCTACTAAAAAAAGACACACCTTTTTCCATATCTCTCACCCCATCCCACATCTGGCTAGTCATTCCACTCCGATAGAGTCATGATTAGGAAAGTATTTGTGCACGAGCGGCATGCTGTAAATTCTCTGAGGAAAATATCTATTTATTTATTTATTTATTTTTTACCTCCTGACTTTGAGAAGTTATAGGTCTTACACACAATATAATAACAAAACCCCTAAGTTTGTTCAGGTTCAGTTTGTGTAATACATGTTGCTTTCTTATTTGAAGGGGGAGGAAGTAAAGGGTGTGGGGCTTTCCCGAGCACTTCCTCTTTCCCATTACCCAGGACACTTTGGATCCTGAGAAGGATAAGATCTGGGAAACCTCATCCTTAAAGGTCAGGGAATAAAGTAAAAGCCTAATGACTGGCTTTCCCATGTTCTCGTTACTCAGCATGCGAGAATGTTCACATCACCTTGTAAGTTTTTTGGATTTAATAATCTCAGTACAGCATAGCTAATGTCTCACTTGTTCGACACAGAGGTGGTCTGATACACAGACAAGTATTCTTAGACCCAGTATCAATGAACAAATGAATGAATCAATCAGACAATAAATAAATAATTTGACAGTCACACTTTCTGCTTGTTCTGATACTTAATTTTGAATTGCAAACACTCACTTACTCACTTTTAGCAACTGCTTTACCCTGGTCAGCATTACGGTGGATCTGGAGCCAGTCCTGGGAACATTGGGTGTCAATCTATCACAGGGCACCATGCACACACTCACATTCTCACACTCATTCACACCTAAGGGCAATTTCACCTAACTGGGCATATTTTGGGAGGTGGGAGGAAACTGCAGAACCCAGAAGAAACCCACATGGACAGAGGGAGGACATGAACAGAAACTCTACACAAACAGTGACCTGAGCTCAGAATTGTATGAGGGACCCGGAAGTTGGAATGCATGCAAACATTGAATATTAAATAGAAATTTACAGTTATGTATGCGTTCAAATTTATAACATGAATGTTGGCATACTGTATATAATAATAATAATGTGATATATAAAGGCAATACTCATAAGTGTAATAAGTGTGTAACCGTGACCTCTTAAGAATCTCACACTCCGTCAAAGGAAGTGAGTGATGTCAGCTCCCAGCATTTTTGCTCCCTGTTATGATTTTTTCTTCTATTGTTTAGCCTCTGTGTTTCCACTGATGGTGGGCTTGGGGATGTTAGTGACACGGAAAAGCTTTCTGGAGAAAAAAAAAGCCCTGGACCTGAGCTCATATCCTGCTTTTGTTGGGGCACTTTTTGGAATGTGGATGATTGTATAAATATTTGTTCAAAATTTCCTTTTCATATTTCGTAAAACATGGACATTTGCAGCTTTTATGCAAACTGTGAATCAACAAACAAACAATGACAATCATTGCTTTGTACCTCAAACAAATGTGGTCTTCTTGCCCACAATTAACTCAATGACTAAAACCTGAGAAGTGGACGCGTAATATCTGCAGAATCGTGATATCTTCTTAAAAATCGTGGTTGTGGTGCAGTTCGCCATTCCACAATTGTGGTCCAAAGTTTCTGTTCAATTAAGCCTAGTCCTGAAGTGCAATTACTAGTGCTGCTGAATATTGAAGAAAAATGAATACAGGAATTAGATGGATTTTAGACTTTATGGAACCCTGAAGCTAGCTACGCAGTACAATATGCAAATGTGACTAATCTTTAATGGTTCTCTGAAGAACTGAATCCAAATTAAAAAGGTGATAAACCTCCCTGCCTAGGACATTTAAAGAAGCTTTTAATGATCTTAAATTGGATTTAAAGTATTTTAAAGGACTACTGATCAAAAGGTCACAAGTTCAAATCAAAGCACTGCCAAGCTGCCAATGCTGGGCCCTTGAGCAAGGCTCTTAACCCTCAACTGCTCAGTTGTATAAATGAGACAAATGCCACTCTGGATAAGGGTGTCTGCCAAATGCCATAAAATGCAGCTATGATATGTATACAAACTGACTGCTATGTCCTGGGTATATATATAAGTTAGAGAGGATAAAATGGTGTAACTCCCTTATACAATGATGTTAAGAAGTGAACGTGCACATGGCATTAATAGTGCTAGTGCTAATTCTAAACACATGCTTCAAATGTGCTTCTAAAGCTGTTTAGTCCAAATAAAATTCCATTGTGAACATAAAAATACCTTTGCAAAATGCTGGATGGGAATTATCTCATGCACTGGTATTTACGTTCTCGGCAACATGCCACTTCGTACTTGGTTCTTCATGCTTTCTTCAATTGCAACTTACATTTCTTATGGGTTATGCCATCCAGTCAACACAGTTCTAGTGTCCATGCATTATGTTGCAGGTCTTTTCTTATCAGTGCTAATGTGATCAATTCTAAATGTAGAAATTGTTTTTCATTCTGTGTGTCAGGTGAATCAGGCTCAGTCCAACCCACTGGGCTCAGGACTGGGCTACCTAGAACACATCTGCCAGCTCATTGAGAAAATCGGACAGCTTCAGGAGCACAATCTCAAACTGCAGAAACAGATCTGTATACTGCAGAAGGACAGCAAGATGAAGAAAACTAAAGAGGTAGGTCCAATAAACTCATTACACCTCCAATGTCTTTTTTTCAGCCATACTTGACACATTTGGCCATAGTGGACAAAAATCCTTCATGCTTTTGATCATTAAAAAGTTGTAGAAACACACAGCAAAATCCCCAGTGTTGAATTAACACCTAGAGTGTTGAATTCACGCTGTCAGTGTTCATTTGTGTCCAAGTGGACATGAATAAACAGTGTAGGCGTTAATTCAACACTGTAGATTTTACTGTGCACCCTAAACAAGAGTCACTTAAAAATATTGCTTTAGGTTAATTAAGATACTTTTCTTTTATTTATTAAAAAAAAAAAATCTGTTCAGGTGTAAACTCCAAGTGGCAAAAGGTTTTATGCATCTACATCCTTAAATGAGAGCTTGTTTGAACATGCTGCCTCAATATAAATCCAGCAGTTCTAAACAGGCCTTAGAAGCGGGTTGTTGGTCAGATAAAAGTGCATTTAATAAAAAAGAACATCTGGGCTTAAGCCTCATACACATATGGTGCACATATTTCAGGACATCGCTGTGCCCCCTCCACAACACAGCTGAGGTATTTGCATTGTCTCATGCTGATGCTATCTAATAATTTAATACATTATGTTTGCTATAATAGTTCAGTTAGTCCTTCCACTTGTCCTTCAAAAATTTATTCATTATATAAATTATTAATTGTATATATTGATACTGCATAAAAGATATTGTGTATCTTTATAGTTTTGAGCTAAGCCTTAGATTTTTCACTTCCTACCAGGAGACGTTGGATTGTCATCTTCTCATAGTCAGTGGGTTGAATATTATTATATATTCATACATTTTTAAAGGAATAGTTGATTTTATATATGTCCAAATTTTATGTGATTTACATATTTCTGGGAAAATAATAAAGCACATGCTGTATTACATTCTTCTATGAGAATTACACATTTCTTTTCTATTGTATTTTTGTTCTGCACATCTAAAATGGCAGCAGTAGAACAGTGACTGAGCATGTGAAATATGCTTCACCAGTCCCGTGTTACAAACTACCTTGGTATTAAAATGGCCACTACTTCCTTAGTAGAAGTGGATCTATGGAATGTATTCTGCTTCCTTGATCATCCTTCACCCACCTTTGTCCCACTTTAGACATCTGCCCTATGACTAAAAACCCATGCCAGCACATTGTGTAGATGTCTGCCTGGCCTTTAAAGACTTTGGCCACTGTGAGAGCTGTTTTGTTCATGGTTTTTCTAGAAAGCTTGTTCCAAACTGGCTCTGTCAGGTTGGGCGCTGGGTCCGGAAAAGCTTTTTGCAACACAGTGAGTGAGCTCAGCAGGGAGCCGCACTTCAAAGTCATCAAAGAAAGAGAGCGAGGCAAAAGTGAGGGACTGGCATAGGCAGGCATTCTGAAATCAGACCAAGAATCCTCTCATTTTCAAGTTCCTGAGTTTCATTAGCACATTCTGGTAAAGGTCTTATTTAAATGTTTATGAATTTTTTAAATGTTTCTACTCCCCTGCTGTGTACATTTCTCCCATCTTGGAAGGCTATGTTGCAACAGTGCTGTCTTTTCATGGCAACCTGATATCTTGTACATGTTCTGTAGCCCAAATAAATGCTTCATTTTGGCCCCTTTTGTGACAGTTGTATGAAACTTTAGTACACATGGGTAGAAGGTAATCACCAATGGTATCATATTCTTAAACACAACAATGTTTTCAATGGTGGGCAAACGATGTGGACCACACTGCTTGTTCATTCTATCTGAGACAACAATTCCCCCTGTTATGTGTGTATGATGGATGAAAAGGCAAAGGGGCCACAACACGCCATCACACATCAAAAGACAGGGGAACTCTGCTGAAACGTGCCCCAGTCTCTGTAATAATGGGCCCAGCTGACACGCCAGTCTCCTCCCCGCTGCTTCCAGCCACCCTCCTCTGCACCCTCAAGACAGCCTTTCATTTGTAGTCATTATAATCCTTCACAACCCAGACAATAAGCAGTTACCACCTACATGGTCTCGTCTCTCTTACTACTTCACTACATATTACCTATGACCAATCTTGAAAGCAGAGAGAGTCTGTGAAAGCAGGACTTGGCACTGATTTAACTTTATTATATACTGTATGTTGATAATATACCGCAGTAGACGTGTCGCTTTCCTACTCTGCATTTCATGAGAATGCAGGAAAATGTGTTTAAATGCCTTTGATCCCTGAGGCATGAAATTCTCATTTATACAAATACAGATAGATGGCCTCCATTTCTTGATTCAAATATGAAGGCAATGGCCTTTTCATGGGTATTATGGACTTGAAGTACTTGGAAACAAATTAGAAATCATGAATGTAGCCGCCTATCTGCCTTATTTGTGTGTGTGTGTGTGTGTGTGTGTGTGTGTGTGTGCGCCATTCTTATTACGCCATCGATGAGATGTTTTAATATAATGCTCACCCCAAAATAATTATATTTTAAGCTACTGATAAATATTAGAATTTAGCCCTTCCATCTAATATCATGGCCAACCATCACTGAAAATAGCCATTTCTTTTTGAAATTTACTTAAAGTTGACAGAAACATTTATACTAAACTAAAGTAGATATTTTACCAAATCATGCTTAAGTACCGTAGCAAAGTTTTCCTACTTTGTTACTACACACTACAGCAGACAACACAAGTGCATGATGGCTTACATCATTCTACACTCACATAAATATGAAACAGATGGTGAACATACTTGGCTCAGCAGTCAAGTATGTTCTGCTGAGGGGCTTTTCTTGACCCATGGGTGTGAACAATAACAAGCTGAATTATCCTTATGTGTACTATAACCCTTGTGGTTCAGTAACATATAATTATTGTTTCAGAATCGTGTCACTATTAGAAACTGAGAATTCAGTCTTAAGACTGCTAAAACTATTCATGAATAAATTGAACTTCCTAAATTCCACTAAATTTGGTAATCTACAGCACCCAATTCCTGTTTGTTTCAGGATTTCTTCCTACAGCATTGTCACTGTGGAGCATCCAGCTTGGCTTTTCAGGAGCTGAAGAGACATTCACGCAGTGACTACAACAGCCTAACAGCATCCAGTGGCACATTGTCTGACCTCACCACCATTCCTGAGGGCACACATATCCCCCTCAGACCAGCCTTCAGCGGTCAGTACAGCACCAATGTGAGATAGTTGGATTGTTAACAAAAATTGAAAGTTAATTTAGGATACTGTTGGGAAATACAGACTAGCAATTCCAAAAATGCCAGGACTGTTTGTAGTACTTGTTTTCATTCTCAAGAGCATCAATATTTGTTCAAAATTAACTGGAACCAAGCTGATTAGCACTTGTGAGACCATAACGTGTAAAGTGTTAAGAAAGTACTGACAACATAAAGCCTATGTAAATGAATGTTTATATATCTTCACTTTAATGTGATGACTGAATAAGATATTTCTTACTTCACACAAACCCCAGGGGACTCCAGGTGCATATTCCCCTCAAGTTCACCTTGGGTGGGTCTCAAACTGAAAGTAATACTACCCAAAATAACACTAGAGTCATTCCCAAATGTTTGTTCTTGCTTTTTTTTTCTAAGCATCAGACATTCCCTGAGGTGTGGGGGTGGGGGAATGTTGGATTATTACTTATATCTTCACTGAAATGAAATAAAGAGAATCTCTATAACTGTATTTTAACTGTATAACAGGGATTTTGGAATTCTGTGCTCCATCTCTGAGTAGGAAATCAGAGTGTGTGCATCTATGGTTGTGTGCATGTGCCAAACCAAATCCAGAGAGCCCAGTGGAGCACTGATTCACTTGACCATCTGTCATAACAGTTCTTTCCTCTTTGCGATAACTGTTTCTGACTGTGTAACTGTATCCTGTAATAAGGATCCATATCTGGTTTGATATCTGGACAGATTGTGACGGAGGCTGCCAGCAGACCATGCCTGTGTGGAGAAAAGGCTTTACCAGGAGGAGTTATACAGAGGGGGAGGCTAGATACCTGAGTGACAGCTCAGAGGTTCTCTCTGCTCCCCATAGACGGGTGAGTCATGTTTACAGATAAACTTTAATAAACTCCTCTCTGACTCACACTAATGATTTGTCACAGTGTGCACTCGTGCATAGTACACATAGGACTATAAGGGAGGGTGTCACCAATGTGACTCATGCTCATGCTGTTAAATAACACAAAGCAGAAGCATATACTCCCAATGTACATGTAAAGCTTACAGTGACTCCATGAAGTCTAAATATGTAGATTTTGTAGAAGTTTAGATAAATGTTAGCAGTACATGAAGCTATGACATGACACACACACACACACACACACACACATACACACACACACACACACACACACACACACACACAGTACAGGGAGCTTCAGAATTATTGGAACCATTCAGAATGGACAGAAATGGTTGTATAAATAAAGTTTATATACAGTAATTGAAATCTTCCTCTCAAACAACTGGATAAAATATTTACACTTCCACTACCATAAGAACCTTTACAAAATGTATATATTTTGGATAAATCCAATTGCCTCAGCCAGGCGGTTACAACTTTATCATAGATGGATGTTATTTCTGAATTTAACCTCTGTTGAATACCTGTGGCCCAAATAGAAGAAGGCAGTCCATACCTTCAAGTCCAAGAATATAAAGGATGTTGAAATGATCTGTATGAAGGAAAGGCCCTCTGCAAGTGTCTTCAACTTTAATCAGTCTCTCCAGGATTTTATGATCGCAGAAATTAATACAAAATCAAGCAAACGCCGCAATATTTGAAGAAGCTTGCAATTTGAAAAAAATAGCGCAGATTTTCCGCAGATTTGGGCCAAGACACATCATGTGACGTCATCACAACGCGCATTCAGCCACAGCCCTCTTCGATTCACGTGTGTTGAACATGAGTACAGCTAAAAGGTCTCAATTACCAACAAACATCACTGCGAAAGACCGCGCAAAACAATTTTGTGCAATTGCAATTTAGCCAATTCAAGTAGTTTTCCGCACAAAAAGCACAAAAAACTCAATAAGTTGCATTACATTTTTTTTTAAAAAGCAGCAGCAAAATCAAGCATTTTTGGCTGCAACAATCACAAAATAACTGTAAAATCCTGTACAGACTCTTTAATACACATTACAGGAAGAGGCATGGTTCTATAAATGGGAGTCTTGAATATTGAATTAATATTACATTGCCATGAGCCGTGTTTGTAAGCTAATATCTAATTTTTTATTTGCTGTGGGTTTGTGCAGCCAGAGAACTATGCATGGGGCAGGGTGAAGGAGTTGGTGAAGAAAAGCAAGCTGAGGAACCAAAGCAGACTGGGTCTATCGTCCAGCTCCTTCAAGAGGTCATGTCCACAGTTATACCGGTATGTGATGCCCAAAACATCTGCAGGCATTTTCACTTCATATTTAGTGTAACCAGATGTTATTAATATAACAAATCAAATTTATCATGATCATTTTATCTTAACCTTTCAATCAATTCATATGAGAAAAATATATTTGAAGTATATTCCCGTTGATATTTTACATTTTTTAGTACACCTGGGTGTCTAGGAACAGGAAATTATTCAACGCTGACTTCCTGTTTCACAGGGGTATAAATATGAGGTAACACATAGGCCAAATTCCCTTAGTCATTCATAACAATGGGTAAGACCAAGGAATATAGCTGTGATGTGTGGCAAAAGGTTGTTGAACTTCGCAAAATGGGAAGTGGCTATAAGACAATTTTTCACAACCTTCTTTGCTCATATTTACCAAGGGGGCCAATATTAGTGGAGGCCACTGTACATCTTTTAAAAGAAATTAGGATGTATATTAGGTGAAAATCATACACAGCTTTCACAACACCTTTATTATGGTGTAGAATGACCATCAGCCATCAACTCCTTTTATAATATAGTATAATTTTATTTTTACTTCCCCAATTTGACCTCCTTTGACAAACACTTCAGCAGTGGTAGCTCAGTGGTTAAGACATTGGGCTACTGATTGGAAGGTCGTGAGTTCAAACCCCAGCACCGCCAAGCTACCATTGTTGGGCCCTTGAGCAAGGCCCTTAACCCTCAAATGTATAAATGAAATAAAGATGCAAGTTGCTCTAGATAAGGGTGTCTGCCAAATGCTGTAAATGTAGTGTGAGCTGAAGTTGATGTGAGGGTCAGAAATAGCTCTCAGTGGAAATTCCTTGACAACCTGTTTACTTAAAAAAAAAAAAAAAAAAAAAACTAAATAAATTAGCACAATAAACAGTGAAAGAAGTTTATACTTTTTATTGTGAACAGGAATGTGCATGCTTTATACCACAGGATACAAGTCTGGGTTCTTTAGTATTTAAAACAAAACTTTTAAAGTAGAAGTCCTTCATTGAAAATGAAACTGATTTCCACAGAGAAATGAAAAGTGATACGGCAATTAAGACATGAAAAACAAAAGTTGCTGAGAGTCTTGCATGATAACAATGAATTCTCTGTAAACCTCTGGTGCTTCCTAATCTCAGCTATACACTAATTCCTTTCTCATACTTTGCTCATGTGGTAATTGGTGACTAGTACTGGCTTCTGTACTTGAATAGGGAGTTATTCATCAGGTCACATTATGTCCCTCAGTCATTTCATACTTTGGGTGCTAATTATATCTAGTGATACATTTTTGCTTAGCAGATTTTCTCAAAGTTTTCTCCTTTTTCATCTTCAATGAATGATTATGTTTTTAAATTTGAAGCTAATTGTCTAAGTGATAGACCCTATGTAGAAACAGTGGCCTGGCTTTGTTTAAGGGTGGGTTAGCAAAAGGAATCTGGTGGGAGTCACACAGCTCGTTGAAAGAACAACTATTTCTCTGCCCCCATCAACCTCATGCGCAAGTGAGCTGCAGTCCTCCTCACACGTGCTTTGGCATCGGCTCAGATGAATAGTTAGGGGCGGCAGTGTCAGGTTCAAGGTATGCTTGGAGGAGTACGAGCATTGCACCCATTAGATGAGATATGGATGTGCCAGTTGCACATTCATCCCAAGAGAGAGTTTAATTTCCTGTGGGAAACAGTTAAGGGGACAGCTTAACTATGTACATGTGTTTAGTCATAAATATACAGATGAGAAATGTAGAAAGTATTAAAATACCTGTGCTTGAGCAATTAGTGTGTAAATATGTAGAATTTAAATTACCAGTCATAATTCCTGTGAATACAGACTTAAAACATATCTAACAATAATGTTAATAATCTTTATCTGTTTTGTCTACAGGCCTGAATTGGGGCAAATGGAGCTATCCAGAGGAGATAGGAACTCTATGATTGTCCTCGGGCATCAAAAATTGGACTATCATTGGCCTCATTAGCATTGATCAGGTCAGTCAAACAAACTCGCAATTGTAGAAAATATTGGTTTATAATCTTTACCACCAAGTTGTTAAACATGAAGGTTCAGTGAACTGTTGTGCAAGCATTGGGCATTAGCAGTGCCACACTGCAGTGATATCTTTTAATAATATTGCTTAAGTAGAGCTGATAGGCCCTCATGTATTCACAGCTTTACCCTCTGTTACTGTTTTCCAGCTGGACACTGAACAGATGCCGCATGATGAGAAAACATTTCCCCGAGGAGGAGGACACGCTGAAGTTGTACAGAACACGGGCAAAGGAAGAACGAGGAAAAGGAGGACAAGATGATGTTGATGAGAAAGTGATACGTGATTGATGATAGAAGGGTACAGATAGAAAACTGAGGTGACCCTCATAGCTCACACCCACAATATTTAACAGAAATTTATTTATGTTTATAGGAGTGTACAATGGACCTACAAATATGACTGGTTCCTTTTCATTTTGTATGTTAGATGCTATATATGAATGTTTAAAAAACGTTTTGGCCATTTGTATAGTGTATACAATGCCATTCACAAGAGGTGTTACCAGAAAGTAGCATAACAAATCAGATATTTCAGTATTAATTTCAATATATTCACATAAATAAAAAGAAATAACAGGGATATTGTTTGATTCAACAATATACTATGTGAAAAAAAATCTGTACTATCGGCTACCATTTCATTCGATCTCAGTCTGTTCGGAACATTTCTGTACAATATCTAAAAGATGCCCCAACAGTAACAAGAAGTGAAACATACAGGATACTGTTAAGAAGTCTATATTTTGAAGAAAATTGCCTTAAAAACAATAAAGTAGAACCTGGAGGCATACACTGCAGCTGATGGTCCTGTGGTCCACCTGACTGGAAGGTGTTACACACTGTTCATGATAATATAGCTATAAATAACAAATATAAGTATTACATCATAACCAGTCTGCCTGTAACTGTGTCCAAAAACGTAACTGCTATGTTATGTAAATATATTACATATACAGGACAGCATGCAGTGATTTCAGCAAGACAAGCTGGCTAAAGTGTTTCTATGCCCAGTGCAAAGCCAAGTCAGTACACAACAGTAGCATCATAACCTACTATGTCAAACATGGAGTTAACAAAGGAAGAAATGTAAGCATTATTTGAGTATATTTTGCAGTGTGTATTTTGGTTTGGTGAAAGAGCATTAAACTGATGGTTTACTGTATATTGTATACTTGCAATAGTATTTACGAGTTTACATTTGTCAATTTGTCAGATGGCTTCTATGGAAAAAAATGTATGACTGTTGATGTATTGAAAAGAATTTTGTTGAGAGCTCTCCTTATACTGTGTATTGTACTGTACCAAAATGGATGGAATATTTCAGTATGCATATTGCATTCCTATTCCAAATTATTTTTAATAAATAAAATTGTGATATTTCTAAACAAGTACTGGTCCTATTCATGTTTCACAAATATCATTCATTCTTCTGTCTAAGATCAAGTTTGAATTTAAAATGAATTTGATGGGGTTCTGCAGGACACAGGTCATCCTTTCCATGTATTTCTACCTCCTCAATACTGTTACTTTTCCTTACAGAACAAGAGAAAATTTATACAACCATTGAGTCATGCCAAAAGATCAGTTATCCTTTTTGTCAAGGCTTTTAAATTATATAAATAAAATGTATTGGTATTTGATCGTATAATAATGTGATATTTATGCTTGTTTGAATTATATCAAATTATTTGATATATATTTAATTGTACAGTATCTCACAAAAGTGAGTGCACCCCTCACATTTTTGTAAATATTTTATTATATCTTTTCATGGGACAACACTGAAGAAATGATACTTTGTTACAATGTAAAGTAGTGAGTGTACAGCTTGTATAACAGTGTAAATTTGCTGTCCCCTCAAAATAATTAATGTCTAAACCGCTGGCAACAAAAGTGAGTACAGCCCTAAGTGAAAATGTCCAAATTGGGCCCAATTAGTCATTTTCCCTCCCTGGTGTCATGTGACTCGTTAGTGTTACAAGGTCTCAGGTGTGAATGGGGAGCAGGTGTGTTAAGTTTGGTGTTATCTCTCTCACACTCTCTCTTACTGGTCACTGGAAGTTCAACATGGCACCTCATGGCAAAGAACTCTCTGAGGATCTAAAAAAATTAATTGTTGCTCTACATAAAGATGGCCTAGGCTATAAGAAGATTGCCAACACCCTGAAACTGAGCTGCAACACGGTGGCCAACACCATACAGCGGTTTAACAGGACAGGTTCCACTCAGAACAGGCCTCGCCATGGTCGACCAAAGAAGTTGAGTGCACGTGCTCAGCATCATATCCAGAGGTTGGCTTTGCAGAATAGACGTATGAGTGCTGCCAGCATTGCTGCAGAGGTTGAAGGGGTGGGGGGTCAGCCTGTCAGTGCTCAGACCATATGCTGCACACTGCATCAAATTGGTCTGCATAGCTGTCATCCCAGAAGGAAGCCTCTTCTAAAGATGATGCACAAGAAAGCCTGCAAACAGTTTGCTGAAGACAAGCAGATTACTGGAACCATGTCCTGTGGTCTGATGAGACTAAGATAAACTTATTTGGTTCAGATGGTGTCAAGCGTGTGTGGCGGCAACCAGGCGAGGAGTACAAAGACAAGTGTGTCTTGCCTACAGTCAAGCATGGTGGTGGGGGTGTCATGGTCTGGGGCTGCATGAGTGCTGCCGGCACTGGGGAGCTACAGTTCATTGAGGGAACCATGAATGCCAACATGTACTGTGACATATTGAGGCAGAGCATGATCCCCTCCCTTCAGAAACTGGGCCGCAGGGCAGTATTCCAACATGATAACAACCTCAAACACACCTCCAAGATGACCACTGCCTTGCTAAAGAAGCTGAGGGTAAAGGTGATGGACTGGCCAAGCATGTCTCCAGACTTAAACCCTATTGCGCATCTGTGGGGCATCCTCAAATGGAAGGTGGAGGAGCGCAAAGTCTCTAACATCCACCAGCTCTGTGTCATGGAGGAGTGGAAGAGGACTCCAGTGGCAACCTGTGAAGCTCTGGTGAACTCCATGCCCAACAGGGTTAAGGCAGTACTTAGGGGTATACTCACTTTTGTTGCCAGTGGTTTAAACATTAATGGCTGTGTGTTGAGTTATTTTGAGGGGACAGCAAATTTACACTATTATACAAGCTGTACACTCACTACTTTACATTGTAGCAAAGTGTCATTTCTTCAGTGTTGTCCCATGAAAAGATATAATAAAACATTTACAAAAATGTGAGGGGTGTACTCACTTTTGTGAGATACTGTATATTCTTTAGTTTTAAAAGTTTAGGCTAAGTGTTCTCTCGAATGTACAAAACAGCTTCATACACATGTGTGTCATGCAACAATGTTTTAATAAACTTAAACTAAAACAAGTACTATTTATGTTTCACAAATATCATTCATTTGTTCATCTCCAGTAACTGCTTCAGCTTGCTCAGGGCTGTGGTGGATCTGAAGCTTTTCCTGGCAACACAACGGCATATTTATGTGAGGTGAGAAGAAACATGCTCCACACAGAAACGCCACACAGACAGTAACCTGAGCTCATTACTCCCAAAGAATATGAATATTCCATCCAATGGACAGACTAAAGTCCTCATAAATATTTTTAACAGTGCATTGACCAACATTTACATGCACATGTGCACAACCTGAGCAAACAGAAACAATGTGGTTTTGTATCAGTATTGCATTATTTTTGACAGATGTTTTCCTCCAAGTAACACTGTAACATACCTTCATATTCCTGTATGAATATTTCTTACTTCTTATCTTATTTCTTATTCATTTCTGATTTTTAATTGAGTCATTTAAATGCACAGTCTAAAGAGGAGTAGGCCAGGTTTTCATTTCACTGCAAGTTATATACTGTATATAACTGTGTATGTGACCAATAAAAATCTTGAATCTGTAATTGCCATGCTAATCTCTGCCAGTCAAAGTAGATGGGCTCTGCAACTTCGCAAGAGAATTATACCAGCTTCTTTGCAGACTGAACATGTGTCTAATAAAAGCTAATACCTGACTCTGGTGATACAGAGCAGTATTAGCTTTCAAATGCCTGAGCTGAATGGCTTGATTAAACCCAGTACTGGATTACACTGCATAGGGTAACCAGGATTAATTCTTTATTTAAAATAATCTTAACATACAATATGCTAGCCACTAGGTCTGACCCATGTGTGTGCATGAACCTTGATTACATTCAAATATTTTGCAGTGGTGTATTTCAAAATCCTAATACAAAACCCAAATTTCTCATTGTTATTTGTGTTTTACTGTGATGGGTTGGCACTCTGTCCAGGGAGTCCCCGAGTCCCCTGGGATAGGCCCCAGGCTCCCCGCAACCCTGTGTAGGATAAGAGATACAAAAAATGTATGGATGGCTTTGTGCTTTACACAGATTGTTTTTTGTTTATTCTTTAATATTTTGTACATAATCTTTACATGTTTCTTAAGTGGTAATCACTTAGTTTCATAGATGAATGTGATTTAATAGATGAATATGAAGTGCACCTTAACATGCACTAAAATGGTTTGCATTGGGAAGCAGTATGCATAGTTGAGGGTGAGGAGTGGATACTCATGGGTTTTCTCAAGGTATTGTATTCTCTAGCAAGTGGAAATATTTCCTTGTGGCTTCACTTATTTTCTTTTGAAAATAATGTGAAAAAAAGTTCTATAAAAGAAGACGGATAATTTCATGTTTGGCTACAGTGGAAATCTACACAGTGGAACGTGTCCATCTCAAAACTCTCCCTCTTTTGGAGGAGATTAAGATCCTAGCTTATAACTAATATGTTATTTAGCTGGAATGAATAATTTAGGCTTATGTTTAATATATTCTGTAATGTGGAAATGACCTAATTGGATGTAGGAAAGTCTTTAAAAGCGGAGGCTTACAACATCCTAAGTGAAAATAGGCTATTATGCATGCCAAAGTGATGGATATCATGTTGGAAAACAATGAGAGGAAATGGTTGTGGGTCTGCACAATTTTGAGAAGCAAAAAATCTGTCTACGTTAGGAGAGAAGCAATGAGAGATTTAGCCGAAATCCACTTTTGCTAATTTAGTTGTCACAATGTGATATGATATTTCATCAATAAAACAATGAAATATTATTGAAGACAGTTACTTCAAAATGGAAATGGCATATTTTAGGTTAAATCTTCCACAGTAATCATATACAGTACTGTGCAAAAGTTTTAGGCACCCTATTTTTTAGTACAAACTTTGTTACAGATTTTTTTATTTTATGACGTCTACATTATCAAGTCAATAAAAAAACATTCTAGATTCCCAAACATTAGTTTTCTAGCACAAACTTAACTGTTACAGAAAAATGTTTAGAAGCCACAGCTGGATACAGCATTAGGTGTTGCCATACCAACACACAGACTGACTGACAGTTCACAGTAAGTGTAGTAACAGCTTCAGTGTAACAAACTATTGCTAGAATTGGAATTTTGTGTAGAGAACACAGACAAGAGGCATGATGAAATGTACCAGTGCTGTTATACTAAATAGCAGCACTCTTGGAATGGTGCTTGACCAGTCAAATATATTAACTCATGTACTGTATATAGCATAATAAAAAGTAAATGATATGAGGTCAGAAGGTTCAGAAAAAGTATGAGGACCCTAAGTACAGGATGTTCCAAAAGTCTCCATACATAGGGGAAATTAACACTTTTTAGCAAAATGTCACATTTTTTCATGCTTAGTTTATATTATAAATTATAATAGTTTTTATTTTAAATTATTATTTTTTTCAGATAGCCTTAAGAATTCCTTTGACAAAAGAAGAACATATTGAAATTATTCTCATGGCTGGATCTGGAAGCTGTCGCAAGGTTGCAATGGACTTTAACAGGAAACATGGCAAGCACATCACACATGGCACTGTTGCCAAGCTTCTTAACAAATTCAAAGAGACTAGAAGTGTTGCAGACCAACCAAGAAGGGGACTATTGGAGTGGAGTGTGGAGACTTTTAGTAAGAAGTCCAAAGGCAGCCCACATGACCTCAGGATCTAAGTATGTAATCAGTGTAACACCTCCTACAGATGGTGGTACAGTCCAAGAGCTTTTTAGTCAAAAGAGAATATTGCAAGCTCCATATTCATTTCTGTGTTGCTATAAATTGCAACAGTTTCATTAAATGCATAAACACACTAACTAATCTACCAATAAACAAAAACATTTCTGAAGCAGAATGCTACTTAATTTTCACTGAATGAGAGTAAGAGTTTTAAACTGGGAACAGATATCTTGCAGATGACATCATCCTGAAATTCTGTGCCATTGTTACTTTTGCTTTGTGACTAAAGTCACCCCTTGACATTACTGCCATCACTTGGCAAGGAGTGGTAATGTGTATGCTACATAATACCTGGTAGTATAGTTTTATTCCTAACAGCCATATAATAAAGCAGAAACAATTGGCTTACCCTCATACATGCTCATTTTTTGTCTTAATTTGTGACCAAGCATAGAATATTACTGTCTGAAAAGGAAATGCAAAGTTAGTGTCTGAGGATTTAACTGAATGCAAGCTCTCTTATAATATAATAATCAATGTTTTGTCATAAATTATATTTTTCACTGTCTTTAGGAGGACAATCAATAACTAGCATAATCTTGTGATCAGTACCATAGATACCAAAATATTTCCTCCATACAGTCAAAGGAGAGGTTTATTGAGCATGTATGAATCATCTCTCTGTTTTTATCATGCCCAGTAAAATACAGGGAGTGCCCAGTGTTGGGTTCAGGTTGGCTGGAGCTTGCTTTCCACATTCCATCAGCTAAAACACAATGGACTCATAAAATATGTCATAAAAGCATGGCTTCTGTGTCTATAGATACCACATGCACAGAAGAAACAGTTCTGTGGAATGTTCTACAGCATTATGATTTACACCACAGGCTACTAATGCTTTAGGAAAAAATAAGCTTATCTTTTTCTTCAGGCTCTTCTGACCCCTTTCAAATAGGCCATGAAACCTAGACTACTGTAGAATCACACATACAGGTGCATCTCAAAAAATTAGAATATCGTGGAAAAGTTAATTTTTTTCCGTAATTTAATTCAAAAAAGGGAACTTTCATATATTCTAGATTCATTACACAAAGTGAAATATTTCAAACCTTTTTTTTGTTTTAATCTTGATTACGGCTTACAGCTCATGGAAATGAGATACTGGAAAAATCCAGTATCTCAAAAATATTAGAATAAAGAATTTATAGTACAGCGATGTCATAATACAGTGGGTATAGAAAAGAATCACCCCCCTTTAAAATAATCACATTTTTTTGCTTTGCATCCTGAAATGAAGATGGACACAGTTTTTTTTTTTTTTAATCCAGCTGTATTTACTCAGTGCAACTTATAACATCCAAGTGAAAGATATAACACCAACATGTCAGAACAAAATTTAAAAAAATTTTAAAAACCAGAATAACTGAGTTGGAAAAAGGATCACTCCCTCCTAAAAATGACTTGTAAACTCAATAAGGTGTAGCTAATCACCTTCTCAATGGCACACAAAGCCATTTGACTTTCAATTGTGATCAGCTGTGGTCATTTTGATTAGCTCAGCATGAAAAGAGCTTTCCTGGAGCATTTTGTAGTGCAGCTGAAGCAAACAATCAATTATGAGTGGCAAGGCACTGTCAAAAGATCTCCAGGATAAAGTTGTGAACAGGCACAAGTCAGGAGATGGATACAAAAAAATGCAAAGGCTTTATCAATGCCTAGAAGCACAGTGAAGTCTATTATTAAGAAGTGGAAGGTATTTGATACAACACAGACCCTCCCTGGATCAGGACGTTGCTCCAAACTGGATGAAAGAGCCAGGAGGAAACTGGTAAGAGAGGCTACCAAGAGGCCTACAGCAACTCTGAAGCAGTTGCAGGAATTTATGACAGAGTGGTCAGTGTGCATGTAACAATATCACAAATTCTCCACAAATGTGACTTGTATGGGAGGGTTGCAAGAAAAAAAAAGCCACCCACGACTGAGCTTTGCTAAAATGCACCTTGAAGATTCTGAGGCCACATGGAAAAAGGTGTTATGATCAGATGAATTATTTGGCCTCAACACCAAACAATATGTCTGGTGGAAATCCAATACAGCTCACCATCCAAATAACACCATTTCTACAGTAAAGCGTGGAGGTGGTAATATCCTGTTACGGGGGTGTTTCTCTGCAGCAGGGACTGGACGGGGCAAATTCTTGAGGAAAATCTGCTGCCCTCTGCCAGAAAGTTGTCAATGGGAAGAAGGTTTACCTTCCAACATGACAATGACCCAAAGCACACAGCAAAACTGACCACACAGTGGTTGAAGGAGAAAAAGTTGAATGTCCTTGCATGGCCTAGTCAGAGCCCAGACTTAAACCTCATTGAAAATCTGTGGAATGACTTGAAGACTGCAGTCCACAAACGGTCACCATCAAATTTAACTGAACTTGAGCAGTTCTGCATTCCAAGTGGGCAAATATTGCAAAGTCTAGATGTGCAAAGTTAGTAGAGACATATCCCAACAGACTAAAGGCTGTAATTAAAAAATTAAGACAAATTAAAGCAAGGGGGTGATCCATTTTCCAACTCAGTGATTTAAAAAAAAAAAAAAAAAAAAAAAAAAAAATTCTGACATGTTATTTCTTTCACTTGGATGTTATAAGTTGCACTGAGTAAATACAGCTGGATAAAACAAAAATTGTGTCCATCTTCATTTCAGGCTAAAAAGCAACAAAATGTGATTATTTTAAAAGGGGGGTGATTCTTTTCTATACCCACTGTACGCGTGTGTAAAACAGTGTTTCTGTGCATAAACTATAAAAACAGCAAGCTTACTTTACTACAGCAAGAACTGTCATGATTGGATGACTAAACAGAAATAGGCCATGATTTGATTAATACTTTCCTGATAGGCATAGCTGTGGGGAGGTAACCCAATTAATATTTAGCTTCAGCACTGGCTTACCCCTCTTGGCACTCTTTAGAGATTGCTGGCCAGTTGGATGGGCTTTCCAGAAATGTCATAAGCTGCTCCCACATCAGACCAAAGCCCACACTTTTCTAAAACACACACAGAGATACAAACACACACAAATGCAGATCCTGGCTGAGCTCCAGTTACAGACTGCTTTGGCATTTCAAAGAGGGAGAACACAAGGCCTTCTCTCCTCCTCCACAAGAATTCAGAGAAAAACTATGCCTGCTGACTGAGAGCTAACCATGAGCACAACTCTCCAAATGCCACATTAATTCTGTTTACTGAAGACTTCAGGGTAATGAATAGAACTCATGTCAAAAAGAAACCCCAGGAATGTGAATAATTCCTCTTGATAACTACAGTATGGGTGTTTAATGAGGTAATGCATGGTTGTCACCTTTCTGGCTAAAGTCAGCAGAGAGAACCAGTCTCCTTCAGTAACTGCCTGGACTCTGGATTTGAAATATCACAAAAAGAATGTATTATGAAATGATAAGTTGACTTGATTATTAAGTCCTGTCTTCGACAGAGTCAAATAAGCCTCACGTCAAATGTCTGATTCACAGCACTGAGTTTGATGCTGATAAGCTCATTGTTTTTATCTTCAGAGAGGCATGGTCTGAGGAAAAGTTTCACCACTGATCAGTGTTACAATACATTCCCTTTTGCTTAATGAGAATAAGTTAATCACAAGGTACCTAATATTTTGGGGCTAAATTAGCAAACTTTGGTCTAGAAAAGAAGAATATTTCTGCTAATTTCAGTAGAAAGTTATAATTTCAAAGAGACAAATAAAAAAACAAAGATTTTATAATATCTAAAACAGGCATAATTAAATTGAAGACTAACACTGTTGAAAATAAGGTGGAACTGTGTAGGCTTGAAAAAATTACAGGATCTCTGGTAATAAAGTTTGCACTATTGTTAGAGTTTCCTCTCGTTCTCAGAGTCGCTCGCTAGGCGAGCGGCGGACTCGAACACTTCCGCATTCCACTGCGCGCTTTCCAGCGCTATTCAAAAACTCTCCGATGGACATTTGATTCATAAAGACTCACGTGTTGTTTACCTCTGCCATGTGCTTTTTGTTTTCGTTCACGTCATGTCTCCGCCTCCTGTGTTTCCCCAAGTGCTCATGTTTTGATTTGTGTCATGTCTCCGCCTCCTCAATTCTCATTGGTTCATGTTATTTCATTGATTCATTGGTTTCAGGTGTGTATGATTTGTGTGCGTGTTTAAATACGCCACTCCGTTTCCGCTTCGGCGCGGAGTATTTGTTAATCATAGTTTAGTATAGTTTAAAGTGATCATAGTTCTTGTTCCGATGTCCGTAGCTCCGTGTTTGTGATTCCCAGACTACTTCCGTGTTTCGAGTGTTTTTTCCTGTCTTTTTGGATTAATACTGACTCTGTGGATTATTGCATTTTTGGATTACTGCTCTTTTTGAGAATAAACTTTTCTGCATTTACTGATGTCTCCTCAGCCCATGCATCCTGACTCCCTCTTCCGTCCTACACGTCTGTGTTACGTAACAACTATAAATACAGGTGCATCTCGAAAAATTAGAATTTAGAGAAGTTTTTTCCCCGTAATTTAATTCAAAAAGTGAAATATTTCAATATTTTTATTTTAATCTTGATTATGGCTTAGAGCTCATGGAAATCAAAAATCCAGTATCTCAAAATATTAGAATAAACAATTTATAATATGGAAATGTCGACTTTCTGAAAACTTTGTTTATTTATGCCCTCAATACTTGGTCAGGGCTCCTTTTGCACGAATTACTGCATCATTGCGGCGTGCCATGGAGGCAATCAGCCTGTGGCACTGCTGAGGTGTTATGGAAGCCCAGGTTGCTTTGATAGCGGCCTTCAGCTCGTCTGTATTGTTGGGTCTGGTGTCTCTCATCTTCCTCTTGACAAAATTCAGGTCAGGCGAGTTGGCTGACCAATCAAGCACAGTAGTACCATGGTCAGCAAACCAGTCACTGGTAGTTTTGGCACTGTGGGCAGGTGCCAGGTCCTGCTGGAAAAGGAAATCATCATCTCCATAAAGCTTGTCAGCAGATGGAAGCATGAAGTGCTCTAAAATCTCCTGGTAGACGCTGAATTGACTCTCGACATGAGAAAACACAGTGGACCAACACCAGTAGATGACACGGCACCCCAAATCATCACTGACTGGAAACTTCACCCTGGACTTCAAGCAACTTGGATTCTGTGCCTCTCCACTCTTCCTCAAGACTCAATATATGAAAGTTCCTCTTCTTGAATTAAATTATGGGGAAAAAATGAACTTCCACGACATTCAAATTTTTTGAAATGCACCTGTATACACCATCCTCACGTCTTGGCAAAAAAACAAAACAAAAACCGAGCACTAATAATTATGTGTCTCTCTCTAAGTGGCTGCTTCTTCAAGCCTAATGTCTGAAACACAAGGTAATTATTCAAATACATGGTACAACATTCTGTTCTCAGGTCCCTTCGTATAGGACGTTCTTGCATCATTTGACCTGTACATAATTCATCACACAAGCTTTTTGAATGTACCCACTCACAATATTTTATTTTGCTTACTCTGAGACGTGTAAAACCAGCCAACTGCATCTGTTCAAAATTGCTGCTAACGCTGCATGGCAGGGCAGTGTAACACACTTAGAGGAAAGTGCTATCTACCCTCTTCCACATACATGTGCTCACAGATGCCCACAGTTGGCTAATGTTGCTGTGACGGACAGAGGACAGAGAGTATACCATCCCTCCCACCCAGAGAGCACAGCCAATTTGTCATTTCCTGAAGATACTGTCAATGCTTTTCTGTTGTTCCCCTCGTACCCCAAACTATTTATCAATATATCAAAGAGTGCACCAAAGAGGAATCTAAAATAAAGCAAACCTAATGAGGATAATGCATTTACAAAGATCAGTAATCCTTATTAATTAATGTGTCTTTCTTTGTGCCAAACTGCCTGCTTTGTTGGGTTCTGCAAGATCACAGTTCCGAAGAACACCTGTATTTGAGTCAGGCTTTGCTTACCTCTGAGCATATGAAATATGCCTCCTTACCTGCCCTGGAGACTTCCAGATTTCCATCATTTTCATGTCCATGCCTTTCCTCATCAAAGGCTGCTTAACAGTAGAGTCCAGCATGAATATACTATTACAGAAATGCAATGCAATATGCTCTACAGCAGGGGTGTCCAGTCTTATCCGCAAAGGGCCGGTGTGGGTGCAGGTTTTCATTCCAATCAAGCAGCAGCCACACCTGATTCCTCCTGTTTACTCAGTTGAGCTTGGCTTTCAATAGATGCAGGTGTGGCTTCTGCCTGTGCTACCTGCGCTCGCCACTTCACGCACACACGTCCCTAATAACAAACACGTATTCAGACTGTGATCTGCAAGTGCGAGAAAGAGCAATAAATCAGACGACTCACCAGGGAAAAACGACAGAAAATATAAGCCAATGGACCTTTACTGCCCACGACACATGAACACACATAGGAGAAGAATAACCACGCCACGCTTAGACATGCTTTTTATAAAGCCACTAGAACCTAACGCACCTCGGTAATTGAGCCACGCAGGTGTGCTCAATGTCAAGACGCAGCTTAACACCAGTGGGCGTGTCTTCCCACTTGAGATATACGCAAACATTAATATGGAAAAACAAATTCTAATGAACCAAGAGCCAGAAAAAAATATTAGAGACACTCAACCGGCCACACTTGGTTGGAATGAAAACCTGCACCCACACCCAAACCTGCACCCAAAACATTTTTTTTTTCAGTCTGTCAGTAGATCTGACTGGACAGCACAATGTGTGTAATGGCACAGCAGAGCTTTGCAGATAGTAGTTAATTCCACTTAGATACACTCAGTTTTCAGTGCCTGTGAAACTGCTCTGTATATGGACACCTCCAAGCCGAAAATACACACGCAAGTTGAGTTACAATGCACAGAACAATTTAGCAATACAACATAAGCTATGCAGACTTCTGCTAATTTCTCCAAGCACTATTTCAAACTTACTGAAGTTCTGGCTCTTGGTTTCAGGCTCTGCACTGATTATTATTTCATCAACAGAGGGCATCATTGCTGCATTACAAAGATTTCATGAATGGTTATACTTTGTTTCAAAAAATGTGACAGAAATAGGCAAATAAAACAATCATTAAGTCTGGAAAATTAAGAATATATTATTGTAGAAGCACATACTTCACCTTGTGGAAGAGATCTTTAGAGTTATTCTCTTGGTATACATACAACCATTACAGTGTAAAAAGAAGACAATATCATTTTTATTGTCTTTTAAACAATCAAATTTGCCATGGCTGTGCATTTATAGGTAAGTCATAAGTCATACAAGGAAATACATTATATTCACAAAGAAAAATAATATAATAATGATCATTTCTAATATTTATTTTCTCCTGGACATTATATTGTCCATACAAAACTTTTATTAACTATCGTCCTTTTCTTTAGACTTATAGAGCCCAATTTACAAATATTCACTTCTCCAGTACAACACATAATATAAAATAAATTCCAGGAAAGAAATTAATGAAGCTGATTTTAGCATAAAAATGCTACTATAAATCCAAGAACAACAAGAGACACTGATATAAGGATTACTGAATGGCAGTTAATACAATTATGAGTAGAGTACTGCCTCTCACTGATAAGAAGCACTTTTCAGGAAGATCTGGTTTCCAAGTAAAAAAGTCATTATATGCTATATGGGAAAAAAAAGAAAAAAATGTTTCAGTTAGTATTTTAAATAATCAGAAAACCTTGGTTAAAAAAGCTTTTGGCACTAAAGTTTTTGTTAGTGATTAAAGTAATTAGATCACTTTTTGTTTTGCTTTCTTTGCCATTAAGGACTGTTAAAGCAGTGGTTTGGTTCCATCATTTGTGTGCTGGGTGTTAGTAGTCATCATGTGTCTGGTCTTGAACTTGTTGCTGATACTGATAGTGTTGTTGCCTGGTTTGTATTTCACAGCAGGAGCAGCTCCTGCTCATCTGTCATAGCATTTATCAGTTTGTTTTGTGTTTTAGAGTCTATACAGGGACATAATGAACAGTGTTTAGATGTTAAAATGTGCATTAATAAACACATTTTGTTCATTTTGTAATTTTGCTAAATTCATACAGAATATTCTTTCAGCTCTTCAGCGTGTCTCTTCTTGCATGGTTTCACTAAGCCAGGTTTAGTCATGTTAAAAATAAAACAGCAAACTCTCAGAAGTCCTTATCCCACCCAGAAAGTTCATCAGGAGGTTCCTCCAGCTCGGGGGGAAACATGTCGAAATGACTGTGATCCAGTGGCCCCTTTAGCTAGGATCAATACAACAGTAGACTTATCATAAAAATGAATAAACAACAAACACAGACAGCTTTGACAAAATGTAATTTTAAACAAAAAGTATTTAAACACTGAAAAACAGTATTCTTCACCTCTCTCTTAAGCGGAGATGTCAGCTTCCGCCGTCTCAATCCCTCCCAGTTGAAGCCCTGAAACCACCTGAGAAACAAGGAGCCATGAAATGCACAAACTCTTTCTACTGTAGTGAACACATCACACAGTTAACAGTTAATTTGTGATTTTTAGTAAAAGCATGAGTGTCACAGAGATCACTCAAAAGAAGTTTTGGTGAATTGTTCCACAGTTCCAAGTCCATGGAAGTACATGATATATTCAATAAGGCTCTCAAATAGTATTCAATAACAACTGCTATATATAGTACACACAACTGACTTCACATATCTAAGTATACATTCCCTGCTGGACATGCATGGATCATTGACCATTTCTAAAGAATGTATACATTTAAAATTTTATTTTATTATACATGTTTATCTTTTTACTCAACATCATCTTACTTCATGTGGCATGCTGTAATAAAAGATGCTACAAGAAATTTAAATTTAGAAGCAGTTGCCTCTGCCTGTACACACTAAACCACATCCACCTATGATTTACCCACAGGGCTTAGGCTGAGCACCTGTATTTCAGGCACTAACACTATGATGGTTGCTAACGCATCAGCCAAGTACGTCAGCATCACCCTTCTCTCTGTAGCTCCACTGTTCTGCTGAAGATGGCAACAGCTGTGTGTCTCATTCTGGCCTCTAATTGTTCCCTCTGTGAATGTGCTCTTGGTCTGCTTTTGACAATTCTGCCAGAGAGGGGCTAATTTGGAAAAGGCTTCCATCTGCGATCCATTGTGCTAGGACAATATATATTGATAAAGAGACTGCCTAGGATCTAAGAGAGATACTAGCATGTTTTATGATATTTTGGCCAGATTAAAGTGAGAACATAAATAGTGGGATAAGTGTGGGCAGGTTTGGTGACAGAAGGTAGAATACACTAAAGACTGTGATAACATTTGCTATAATCTCAATTCAGTGAGCCAGATTTTTTCTAGATAAAGCATAACCTACTTGTGTTTCTTGATGTCAATGATGCCATTTTTCTTATTGCCAAGTCGTTCTGCAGGATTGAGCCTAAACATAACAGAGACAGAAAAGAAGACTGCAGTGGTTCAGAGAAAACACATCAATACCTAATATACTGTATGTGGGTTTAGCTCTAATGAGATTATGTCAGATATTTCTGTCAGATTATATTTAGTTACAAAAATAGAAAACTACAAAAAAGAGTTTGTTCTGTCAGGTTGAGTTTGGTCATTTATAATTAAATAAAACATACATTATATTTTAATTTGTAACAGGCATTATATGTAGCTTATATTATACAGTATGTATGTGGTGATCTGAACAAATGCATATGAAAGGATGTGCAGTTAGCACAGTTTTTCATTTTCAGTGCAATCTCTGAAACAGATAGTGTTTTCTGTTTACTAAATAATTATCAAGCCATGTTTATCAGGTAATCATGTAAATTTATTATGCACTGTATCTAATGCTCAGTGTGATTATATCCAGCCTGATTTTTGCGTCAGTCATCCATGATTATGGGCTATGGAGACAATTTATTTATTTTTTCCCCCTCACTATCTATAATCTCTCTGTATGACTCAGCAGACAAGAAGTTGAAGATCTGTATAGCTAATATCTCAGCCCTTCTGATTGAAATGATGTGTGATTCAAACATATATCTACTAGAGCTAGTGACATATGACAGGTAGATATATAAAGATTTACCTGCAGAGCCTCCTGATCAAGTCCTCTGGGCGCTTGCTTATCCTCTTGGGAAAGTCCACCTTCTCTATGCCATGCAGCACCATTGTGTAAATCTTAATAGGATCAGATCCTACAAAAGGAGGGCTGGAGGGACAGGTGGAGAAGTCACATGTCAGTAAGTCATGTGTAAACAAGACTCTGCAGGCTTAAGCACAATTTGCTGATTTGCTAATTGGGATATGTGTAAAAAATTTATTTTGCTCAGTTTCAACTTTCATGCTTATAAACGAAGGCAAATGGGCTAATTTGGGTGAACCAGCACAACAGGGGGTGTGACATTTGAAATCCCTCACCACAGTTTTTAGACTGGTCTAAATTTGTGCTATTTACACGATACATTTGCTATTTCTACTAAATAAATACTACTGACTGATTTTTTAAATTTTTTTTTTAACTAAGAGCATTGTTTTCTGAATAAGAGCAAACAACTAACTGGTGGCTTCAAAATGTGAATCAGACAGTTTCATGAACATTATAGAATTAACAGCATCAATAAAATGGCTAACAAACCAAATTGAATTCCAGACACACCAAATTTATTGGAATCATAAAAATTAATGAGAAATTAGAAATAAACGCTCATACATGAAAACCCCCCAAAGTGCCAGTTGGGTAATTTTAGTACACTGTACTAAAGCGTATTCTGTCATTCTGCCTACACTTGACCTTGCATTATTAGCGCTTTATCTTCTTAGCAGAAGCTAACACAATGTAAATAAAAGTTGGTATATTCTGTGCATTGAAGAAACAAAAGATAAGAGCCTATTAATATGTGTATATCAGCACATGCATGTAGAACCTGCAAATATAAGTAAGTATTATGCAGTATTGCTACATTTCACATTCTCACTACACAGTGTTCACTTTTATGTGGATACAGGCATAATGAGGCATTGCCACGTGAAGCTTTGATAATCAGCTACACTGTTACAGCTCCTCCAATTATACAGCCCTATTTGCCCGTGTTCATGGTAAATCTCTTTTAGCCATCATGGCTGTGAAGCATGTTCCGAAAGGCATTGAATAAAGCCTTAAATTGCTCATCAATTACAGTCCAGAAACAGAAAACAGAAAACATGAAGCTACAGTGCATGACTAGAAATCTAGATTATGAATGTGAGAATAAGAATGAGTAAGAATGACATTATTTTTCCGTTCAATGCTTACCTGCCAGTGAGGAGTTCAAAAATGAGGATCCCTAAGGACCAGCAGTCGGCTCCAAAGTCATGGCCTTTATTCATGATGACCTCAGGGGCCACATACTCTGGAGTTCCGCAGAATGTCCAGGTTTTCTTTCCCAAACCAATTCTCTTTGCAAAGCCAAAATCAGTCTGAAAACATACAAGCAGATAAAGAGAAACACTGAACATGCTATATGACTATATCCTTTATAAGATATTAGCAGTTGTAAGTTTGCAATATTTTGCACCTGAAGGCAATAATTGAACACAATGAATAATTTAGAAAAAAGTAAGAATGGATGGTAATATGACCATTTTGATATATCCCTCTGTATCCAGAAGTAAATTCTCTGGCTTCAGGTCTCGGTAAACAACACCCATTCCATGCAGGTAATCAAAGGCCTCCAGTACACAACCAATACAGAATCGTGCAGTGGCTTCCTCAAAGAAACCCCTAAATCACATTAAAGATTGAAAAATCCTAATTAATGAACCCAAATTTCATTACTGTTGCAGCAAAGCAATGTTTATCTGAATCATTACCGTCAGTAATCAAGTTACTATATTTCTGATAAAGAATATTAGCCATAATAAGTTTAGTGGAGTGTAAAAATAACCTACACTCACATGTCCCTGAGAATGCTCCATAACTCTCCACCAAGACAGACCTCGAGCAGCATGTACACATATTTATTATCCCGAAATGTCTGAAACAATCTGAAAAACAAAACATGTTCGAGTCAACAGATATATTTGTATCTTCACATTCACGGACAGAAAGGATATAAACACAGTCTTATCTGATGTTGTTGCACACAGTAAACCGACCACTTTTGTCTAGAAAGGCCAGAAAATTGGTCGCAAATATCAAGCTAGCACACATTCTCTTACAAGAGTAAATGACATTCTTCAAGTTGTTCCTTAGTAACTTCCCAAAGCCTCCGCCACCCATATTTGCCACCCTAACACTTGAATGTACACTGGGGCCACTTTATCCTGAGATAACAATACGTAGTGTGTTGTATGAGGCCAGTGATATTTTGTAACCTTCTAGAGGTGTTCCATATGCAAATCAAGCTCATCGTCTAACTGTGAGGAATCAACATTCAGAGTATTTATTCTGTTATGCAACACTATTATTGACTTCATTAATCTAGTCCTGACAGTTATTCAAGTTACAGACAACATAGTGTGTATTATTACAACTATTTAAAAAACAGTTTAGTGGGGTTTTTTTAACTTAAGTTTATTATAATAAAATGCAACTGATGTAAATGTAAACAACTGATCAGTTTTCACAAGCTTTACTCCTGTATGTCTAATAAAACTGACCTGACTATAAAGTTGCAGTTGGTCATTTGCAAAATGTTCTTCTCAGAGTAGATATGGTCCTGCTGTTTAGTGTCAACAATGTGCTTCTTCTTAATGCACTTCAAAGCAAAAGCAGTATCTTCATTTTTGAGCTTGACCTGTGCAATCCAAACATAAACTTAACTTTAACCCTCTAATGCATGAATTATTACATTTACATAAAATAAAATTTATTGATTTTTATTACTTGAATTAGTTCAATGTGCAGTGGTGGAAAGTATCATATAGTCAAAATAACACAAAATGTATGAGGTTCCAATTCCAATTACTGCATTTTCCAGACTATAAGTTGCAGAGGTTTTTTTTGCCAACTAGTACCAACTAGTATGCATGTAAAAGTTATCTTCTAGAAAGGAATTACAGTTGTAAAAAGTATGTAGATGGATTTACTCACTCAAAATACATAAATATTTGATCTTTTTAATTAGTTCTCTTGAATTCTTAATTCTTTCTCTTGAAATAAAATTTAGAATGCATGAATGCACATGCCACAGTTCCAATATCACATGTTGTTGTCATATGGTAACAATTACATTTTACCATTTAACAGAATACTCAAAAAATATAAACTTGTTTAAATGACAAAAAATAATTGTTCATTTGGCTTGAATAGTGTTTAAAAAAATCGTTTAAGTAATTTTGCCTAAATATTGAAAAATTTACCAAATTTTGAGAGTCCTCTGATGATGACCTTCATCAAGCCATGTGACTGCAGAAAAGGAAGTGCAAATAGCACTTCCTGGTCATGTGACATTGCTTTTTATTTTTGTTATGTCAATGCTAAAAGACCCCTTTTCAGTTACATAAGAAAATAGTAGTTTTGTATTATTGCCTATCAAAAAATTGGAGAAAAATAACGGTTGCCATATGGAACCACCATGCAGTAAAGGGTTAATGGAGTTTTTACTCTTTCAAGGATAGCATGCACGTTGAAAATCTGACTGGTGAATCAGTGTGGTTTAGGGACATAATCAAGTTTTGGTGTTTTTCTCTTTGGTGTAAAGTTGATGTCAGGCTCTCACCAGCTCTACTCTGCCGAAGCCTCCCATGCCTAGCGTGGCCACAATTTGCAGCTCGTGTAAGAAAGAGCTATTGGACAGTCGTGTGGCTTTCTCCCGCAGATTGCGCAGCTCCGCTGCCTCTGTGCCTCGCTCACGCAGAGAAGACTGGCTTCTGCAGTGCCACAACACACACACAAGTAATAATAGCCACACACAAGCTAAGAGTTTGTGTGTAAAGTAAGAAGATTTTCTTTTTTTATTTTACTAATTTTACTTTTGAATAGTTTTCCAGAGAACAGTGGTGGCAGTGGTGTGGCAGTGGTGTTTTCAAATCCAGATTAAAAATGTTCTTGTTTAAGTTGGCCTATTCATAGGTATTGGATCATTTTACCTTGTTACATTTTTCATTATTTGTAGTAATTGTCTTAGAGTTATAGTTCTTTTGATTAATAAAACTGGTCCATTATAGTGCTTTAGACTAAATATGACTATATAGTATATATGTTGTGTCTCAGAGTGCATTGGAGTGATCAAACTATATTTCTATATAATAAACCAAATATCATTATTATTATTATTATTATGCTTATAATCGTATGTAGATATGGTTCTTACGCTGCATTTCTCCTTTCATCACTTATAGACAGCTGCTCCACATATTCACGCAGATATGCCTGCAGCTCCTCATAAGTGCCCACCATCTGATTAAAGTTACTGTAAAAAGACGGAAAATATTATGAAACTGTGCCAAATCAGATATTTATGTAGAGGCCAGAGTATGTGCCTTTGTGTTAACAAAATCACTTACTCTCTGTCCACCACCAAACACTGGGTGTCATTCTCCTTTGCAATGATGTTAGCTGAGCGGACATCCTCACTGAATGATAAAAATGAAAAGAAAATTCTGTACACATGAAACTCATTTGACAACAATACAACTTTGGAGAGCACTTTGGAGTTCTCTGAGTTGCCATATGAGGCAATGAGACTTTGCTCTTAGACAATGGCATAGTGTGAGAAAATGATTTCTCAGATGACTAGCATTCTGCCACCCACATCCTCTCATAGATCAACACTCAGATAGCCCTCTCAGCATAAAACACAGGAAACAAAATAAAGTCTAACCCAAATTAAATTAACATACTCTCAGAGGATGAGGATGTATAATTGTATGTATAATTAAACCAATGCCGAAAATAAGAGAATAAGGAAACAGCCAAACCTTATGAGAGCTTTTTCTCCGAAGTAATCTCCTACTCCTAGGGTCTTAATCTCCTGTGGTTCAGGAAAACCCTCTGTGCTTTGGGTTACTGAAACCTGTACCAACAATATGTAGATGTCTACTATGTATACATATAATACATGCATATAAATATATGCACATTTTACAGCAGTGAATATTTTTGAGGCATGTTACATACAAAATAGTTTTTTGTTTTTTTTTAAGTGACAGTGCAGTGTTGATCCTTCTTTATACAGAATCTTACCTCTCCTTTAGCTATAATGAAGAAAGTGTTCCCTTCCTCACCCTCACGAATAATGTACTCGCCTTTGTCAAAATAATCCTACAATGAAGATACAGCAAACTGAACATCCCAATCCAAGTACTTAAACAAGATGGTGAAAGTCAAAAAGATAAAACATGTCTTGAACACCTACAATTTCTAAACAGTCAACAATTTTGGCAAGTTTCTCCTCTGGCAAGTCCTTCAATAAAGACACACTGAAGAAAAAAAGATTTGTTAATATTTAACATAACATTGTAAATCATTAGGTGTAAATCATTCTCTCTAACATTTTGCATATATGTAATACTACATCCACACATAGAGCTAAAGGTGTGTGTGTGTGTGTGTGTGTGTTTGTGTGTGTGTGTGTGTGTGTGTGTGTGTGTGTGTGTGTGTGTGTGTGTGTGTGTGTGTGTGTGTGTGTGGCTAATAGTAATCAACATGCACAGAGGACTATATACTTGTGTCATGTAGTTACACCTGCGCAGGAAGCTGAAGTACTCTGCATGTCTGGCCTGAGTGGTTCTCATCATGATGCTCTGAAACATTTGCCGGTCCAGAGCCCAGATGTGGGACTGTGTGACAGCTAGTAAAATAGAACAAACTATGAAAATGAATAGCAAATATCTGCATTTGGAAAATTACACAAATCAATGTAGACCATACACGCATGTGCAGTGGCCACCGGTTTGGGTCTGTAACCTTACATACACTTACCTACACTACATTATGCTGAATTTTCTGAAATTAAACAATCATGGTTCCTTTGGCATATGATTAGTTGACACTTCTTTATTTCATGAAGAAATTTAAAGAAACAAATAACACTAAATGAACACTCTCTTAGTTTAAGACACTAGAAATCACTCCACTAACTGGTCATGATCCCTTGATACCAACAGCTAAACAAAGCATTTCACACCAAACAGCTCGGCTTGTAAGTGGGCATATTTGGAACCTGTTGATTAGACAGCTGAGAGCAAGTGATTACACACACTTTAACCATAAGTAAACAAATATCAGATATAGGCATGGTGAAACTATACTATGGGCATACACAGCAAAAAAATCTTAGCAAGTGAAAATATCTTGAATATAGTCAGATTTATCTAGTATTTCCTATTATAAGATTACAATCAACCAAAAATAAGATTATTAAACCTATTTCTAGACATTTTTTACTCATTTCAAACTTTACATTTTCTTGTTCTATTCGCAGACAATTTTGTTTCTTTCTAGAAATAAATGCTTAAAATTAGCAAAATTATTGCCAATAGAACAAGACTATTCCAAGCTTGAAATTAGCAAAAGAAAATGTCTAGAAATAGGTTTTAGCTTAGGCTTTGTAATAGGAAATACTAGATACAATTGACTACAGTATATTCAAGATACAGTGGGTATAGAAAAGAATCACCCCCCTTTAAAATAATCACATTTTGTTTGTTGCTTTTCAGCCTGAAATGAAGATGGACACAGATTTTGTTTTATCCAGCAGTATTTACTCAGTGCAACTTATAACATCCAAGTGAAAGATATAACACCAACATGTCAGAATTTTTTTTTTTAAACAGAATCACTGAGTTGGAAAAAGGATCACCCCCTTGTGTCAGCATTTTGTTGAACCACCTTTTGCCTTAATTACAGTCTGTTGGGATATGTCTCTACTAACTTTGCACATCTAGACTTTGCAATATTTGCCCACTCTTCTTTGCAGAACTGCTCAAGTTCAGTTAAATTTGATGGTGACCGTTTGTGGACTGCAGTCTTCAAGTCATTCCACAGATTTTCAGTGGGGTTTAAGTCTGGGCTCTGACTAGGCCATGCAAGGACATTCACTTTTTTCTACTTCAACCACTGTGTGGTCAGTTTTGTTGTGTGCTTTGGGTCATTGTCATGTCGGAAGGTAAACCTTCTTCCCATTGACAACTTTCTGGCAGAGGGCAGCGGATTTTCCTCAAGAATTTGACGGTATTTTGCCCCATCCATTTTCCTTCTATCCTGACAAGTGCTCCAGTCCCTGCTACAGAAAAACACTCCCACAACAGGATATTACCATCTCCATGTTTAACATAACATTACCATGTTATTCGGATGGTGAGCTGTATTGGATTTCTGCCAGACATATTGTTTGGTGTTGAGGCCAAATAATTCAATTTTAGTCTCATCTGACCATAACACCTTTTACCGTGTGGCCTCAGAATCTTCAAGGTGCATTTTGGCAAAGCTCAGTTGTGTGTGGCTTTTTTCTTGCAACCCTCCCATACAAGCCACATTTGTGGAGAATTTGTGATATTGTTGTCACATGCACACAATGACCACTCTTTGTCATAAATTCCTGCAACTGCTTCAGAGTTGCTGTAGGCCTCTTGGTAGCCTCTCTTACCAGTTTCCTCCTGGCTCTTTCATCCAGTTTGGAGCAACTTCCTGATCCAGGGAGGGTCTGTGTTATACCAAATATCTTCCACTTCTTAATAATAGACTTCACTGTTCTTCTAGGCATTGATAAAGCCTTTGAATTTTTTTTTGTATCCATCTCCTGACTTGTGCCTGTCCACAACTTGATCCTGGAGATCTTTTGACAGTGCCTTGCCACCCATAGTTGATTGTTTGCTTCAGTTGCACTACCAAGGACTGAAAAATAGTCCAGGAAAGCTCTTTTCATGCTGAGCTAATCAAAATGACCACGGCTGATCACAGTTGAAAGTCAAATGGCTTTGTGTGCCATTGAGAAGGTGATTAGCTACACCTGATTGAGTTTACAAGTCATTTTTAGGAGGGGGGTGATCCTTTTTCCAACTCAGTTATTCTGTTTTTTAAAAAAAAATTCTGACATGTTGGTGTTATATCTTTCACTTGGATGTTATAAGTTGCACTGAGTAAATACAGCTGGATAAAACAAAAACTGTGTCTGTCTTCATTTTAGGCTGAAAAGCAACAAAATGTGAGTATTTTAAAGGGGGGTGATTCTTTTCTATAACCACTTGCTAAGATATTTTTTGCAGTGAAATTGTACAGAGTAATCGTCTTTATTTTATCAGCTTTTACGTTCACATTTGCTCAATGATAAAATCCTTGTTAACTTTTACCGTGGTATATATGGATTCTGACTCTGACAATGTTCTAATATTAATTTACTCAAATAATAATAAGTCTGCAAGTGACTTATCTAAAATCCTTCATTCATGTGGCACAACGCACAAACCTAGTAAAGAAAACACAAAGTCTAGTTTCACAAGTATTATAAGTGCAAACAGAATCTATCATTATATACAATACTGTGCAAAAATTGTCGGCACATGCAAAGAAATGCTACAAATGAAAGATGCCTTATAAAATAATTAAATTAAACATTTCTACATTAAAAAAATACTATAAAGAGCAGTAAACAGTAATAAACTAAAAGTCAATATTTGGTGTGACAAGATTTCTTTCTAGCCCAGACTGTAGATTCATGCAGCCTATTGGTGACATGTCAGGTGATTACACACAGTAAAAGATCTGATCTTCATTTGAGCTGATAGTTTTCAGCCCACAATGCTGACCTATCTGTAACACATCATAAGCAGTGATTGAGAAGGCATATATGGAATACGATTCCTGGTGTAATGAACGTGAACAAGGTGGATTATTTACTCTATCATAATTTTTCCCCCCAAAATGACTTGGGAGAAGAAAGTAGATAGACTAAACACACATTGTCCAATTAAGTACAAATTACACAAAAGGAGAGACAACAAAACCATACATTTAGTGTGTTTTTTTTGTTTGTTTGTTTGTTGATGTTTTAATGAAAGGGTCATAGTATGCACCAAGTCATTGTTACGCTATCAATGAGACCTCATGATATAATGCATTGCTTAACCCTACCTGTTGCATTATCAAGATAGCAATAGATATTAGCTTTAAGCCCTCTCATCCTAATATCATGACCGGCCGTCACAGCCTAACCTACACATTCACCTTTAACAGTGGCAGTCCTCTTGCAGTTGTAGAGGATTGCCAACTCTCCAAAAGCTGTTCCAGGCCGCATCTGCCCCAAGAGCTTCCCATTTTGCATCACCTCCAAAAAGCCCTCTGTGTACCCACCCAACACAATGGAATAAAGAACAGGATTATTATAACCTGTTAAAAATATTTCTGAAATCACTCACAATAAAAGAAAAATGCTGCTTGATGTCAAAAAGGCCAACGCCAACCTGCAAGCACATAGAGGTAGTTCCCAGGCTCTCCTTCTTGGATCACCAGTTGATTGGCAGTAAAGATTTTCTCATACATGCAGTCCACCATCTCTCGTGTGTGTTGAGGCTCTAACTTCTTCAGAAAATCATTGTTCATGATGGCCTCATTGATCAGTCTCTTAGTGCTGCAGAACAGAGAACATGTACTGTAGAATACATATTGGGATTTAGAGACTTCTGAATACCAGATTAGATATGAGAACAATAGTTCCTTTCAAATTCATATTGATTAGGTATTACAATATTTTTAGCAATGAGCATCTTTTGGAGATTTTTTTATTTTTTATTTTTTTTACTTTTTGCTAAAAATGTGAATCTTGCATAGATTACATCAACTGCTATGAATAATAGACCACTAGACCACAAATTGCTCACAGTTGTGTAATGCTGGGTGGTTGGGCTATTAGTAAAAATGTATTGAATTATTATTGATTGATTGATTGATTGGTTGATTGATTCTTTTTTTGGCCAACCAAAAGACACCATGCCTGCCACTCCTGCTGGTAGAGGTAAGAAAAACAGCATATTTGTCTTGGCTATTTGCTGTTGTATGATTTGCCAACAAAATACAACTCCAAGAAAAAACAGGAGCAACAATACATCTGTGATCTCAATCTCATGATATTTGATATTGCCCTTGGGGTACTTTAAATCTCAAGGTTGTTGAATCAAAATCCTGTAAAACACATGATCATTTATACTCAGAAAGGAAGTTAGTTTTTCAGGTTTATGAAGAGTCTGTTCAGCTGTACTGTCTGAACAAACAAGAATGTGTGCTTCAAATAAATATCCACTATATAGTTAAACTTCACAGTATCATACATTGATATTCTGTATGTTTACACTGAACTGTTTTTTCTTTTCTTTCTTCATCGGGGCTCCTCTCATTACCACATCTGAAAGAACAAGGTCTCTCCATTAGCCTAAAATGGAACTTCTGAATGAATTAGAAGCGAGATTTGTACGGCCTGCTTAATAAAAACAGTAATGATCCTGCCCATTGCATACAGATGGCCCGCCCATTGTGTTCTTCAGCCTCTCCATCCCCCTTATAGTGTGTTATGGTAATCCATGCTTTTGTGCTTAATCTGAGAGCAAGACACTACAAAGCTTTCTGCTGTTTCCCCCTTCAAGCAAGTCACCATCTTGTATAGTGACTTGATTAAGAAATTATTAAATGTGGCATGTGTGTGGTATCACAAAGCTTTACAATGAACTCACCCTGAGTCTTTACGGATGCGTGTTCTTTCTGTAGACGCATGATTGACCCTGTGGCCACTGTAGAATTTCCCAGATGTAGGCTCAGCAGAAACCCCCTCCTTGGCTTTGAGTCGGCGGTGAACCTCTACAGCCACCCTATGGAAGCGTGTTGAGCCCTGATTAATGACGCTGAGCAGCCTGTGACTGTGCCTCGCTGGTGGAGAGCGGCCCAGGCTGTTGTAGCCAATGGCATCCTGAAGCTTGTCAATCTGAGACACTTTGGCCTCGAGCTCCCTCTGTAGAGCCTGCAGCTGAAGCTCCTGGGCTCTGAGCTCATGGTCTCGACGGGTAAGCTCCTCCTCGAGCCAGGCTATCCTCAGCTTCATCTGCTCCGATGACTCCCACACCGGTGACCCTTTAATACCTGAGGCCAAGCATGTCTCCTCTAGCCGAGGGGCTTTGATTGACCCATTCCCCATGGCCACAGCGACACTTCGCACCATAGAGAGAGCTTCAAATGGCAGAGCAGCTTGCTGTGTGGCTAGAGACCTCTGTCCAGCCAGATAGATACATTCTCTTTCAAAGGATCAGCTTTCACATAGACCTATATAAAACTATATACATATACACCACTTAACCGACCGTCTTTTCAGATGTTGTGTTATTTATCTATGTTCTTTATATTGTTCACACGTGAATTCAATTTGCACAGTCTCTGTCATCATGTTTTTCCTGATGTTGATCCTGTATGTCTATATACTGTAGATAGGGTGTACAGCTGTGTGGTTATGGGCTTTTGGTTCTAGCTAATGGTCCTAGAGGAACAATATTTTACTTCTCCATTCTGAATGGAGAAGCCTACTGCATATCTGTATACAAATATGAAATACAATAAAATGACAATAAAATAAAAATGTATCTAAGAAGAATCATTATTATTGGATACTTTTCAACAGTTAATATTGCACATAAATGCACTCCATTGTTTTATAACAGAAATGATGGGACGAGATAGTACTATACAGCTATTTATTCAAACATGCACAAACTATAGTGGTTACTTAGTAATGAATCCTATTAAACACATTAAACCCCTAACACTGAAATAAAATTAACATTATTAACATTTTATTAGAAAATAAACAATATATTTAAAAAAAAAAATAACAATGGTAAAAAAGAAGAAGAAAAAAAAAAGTCGAGACTCTATTCTCTTATTTAGATGTTCAAACTCTGCTTCCACAGAAATACAACCTGTTGACATGTATTTGAGAAAGACAAGTTTCTTACCTTGTGCGCTTGTATTGACTCCTTTTCTGCTGAAATATTCGCGGGATGTGTGTCATTGTAGCATGAATCTGGAGATGAACGGCGCTGTGCTGTCGCTGCTCTCTGAGCGCCTGGCAACCTGACGGAAGCTCCACAGTCACAGATAGCGGCGCGACACCTAGCGGCCAAAACACGCCATAGCGCCACGGTCACAGAGAGCGGCGCTGCAGCGCGACACCTAGCGGCCAAAACACACCACGCTTGTGTAAGCACAAGAGGCCGGAAGTAGGTGTCAGTCACCCACTGTCTCTCAGGTGACATGTTGTTATAGTATATTTTGTGGCGGCACTGTGCCCTCTTCTCCGAAGAAGTAATTTCGCTGGAGGTCGGGATTGGTGTTTAAAATTAGAACATGTACAGAACGGAGCAGTGATAGCTCAGTGATTAAGATGTTGTGCTACTGATCAGAAGGTTATGAGTTCAAACCCCAGCACCACCAAACTGCCATTGTTGGGCCCTTGAGCAAGGCCCTTAACCATCAACGGCTCAGTTGTATAAATGACATAAATGTAAGTCGCTCTGGATAAACAGATGACAAATAAGTATAGTTGATAACAGGCTCTAAATGTGGATACAGGCTGATAACAGCGGTCAACACAGTATGAAATCAGGAATGCTTCTGTGCATTAGGCTATCCACATAAACAGGAGCGTTAATAAAACATCTCATCAACTGTAAGCTTCTACATATGAAACCAGGTCACATTGCTGGTGATAAATAAAGCCTTTTGGTAAGGTTTGTGTGATATAACAATATTGTTACTATGTGTATGGCTTTAATAACGTTCATACTACACAAACAGGAATCTCTAAATGGGACTTTGACCTAATTAAAGTACATTTTTAAAATCTATATAACACCTATGATGGGGCACTCAATAAGAAAAGTGACCAACTTTATGTGACCATTTTGCTGAAAGAGCAGTTTCTTGAATTAAAAAATAAAAGTGTTTCATAGACAGGTCAGATATTATTCAAAAAGCAATCAATAAAGTTTAGCTGCCTAGTATACAAGCACACTGTGTATTTAGAAAATCTTTTTCTCACACAACTGTGGGTGTTTGATCTATCATCTTCATTGAAAGAATATCAAACTCCAAACCTTTCTAATGGCAAGAAAATAACAATTACATGAAAACATCTTCTATAAATGTGAATAGCAAATTATAAACATATCTTAAACAGCTGCAAGTCTTTCTTGCCGTATTGTGATATCTGGATATCCGTCTGCCTTACTATGAAGCAGTTTGTAAATATAAATACAATTACTGTGGGCCCTTGAGCAAGGCCCTTAACCCTCAACTGCTCAGTTGTATAAATGACATAAATGTAAGTCGCTCTGGATAAGGGCGTCTGCCAAATGCTGTAAATGCAAATGTAGAACATTTCGCATTGGTCTTGCTCTCAACCTCATGTACAGTCTGTCCTCTCTGGGCATCCAGCGGTTTCTTTTCCTCCCCTTTTATCGATATTGAGCACTGAGCCTGTGTCTTTTCAGGAGCTCTATCTGCTTTGTATCTCTGCTTCAACCCTGCTGAAAAAACAGTAGAAACCATCATAGAAATTCTAATGGTTTCCACTATATATACCATTACAAACCATCAGCTAACCATTAAAACCATTACTATTATTGGTATTATTATATCCACTAGACATAACATGCCACCAATAGAACAAATTACCAGTAGAGACCTACAGGGACCATTACAGTTTCCATTTCCATTTGTTTTACTTGGGCAGAAATTGCGCATATTGCACTGCAATTAACATAGTGAAATGACAAGATTGGAAATGCGTCCCTCAGAAGTGGACTCCACTCCTCTGCAAATGCAAGCCATATGCTATCACTTAATTAAGCTTCACAAGAGCCACTAAACTTGCTGGGTGATCCTGATTGGTTTGGTTTTGTTAATGATGAAGAGTTCTGCTCAAGGCAGCCCATCAACAGCTGTAATCATAGCTGTATGATGATGCTGATTAAGTATGTCCATAGCAGCATGTGGCTCCACATGTAATTTTAATGGACATTGATGATGGGGGTGATGATAATAAATTTTGCACCAAAAGCTTGATCCTCTACATGCCTTCGTGCTGGATAGTGACTATGATAATGCTAGCCTCTGATATAAAAGATGCATATCAGTGTAGATAAATGACTTTCATTTATCCATTCATGCTTTATCCTATTCAGGGTCACTATGGATCTGGAGCTTATCCTGGGAACACTGGTCATGAGGTGGGAATGCACCATGAATGGGACACCAGTCTGTGTAGGATGACAGTTCCTATTCAACATCCATGGGCTCTCAACCAATCATGTTGCTGGGTTTAGCAATTACAAACAAATAGCTGTTACATTCATGTATAGTGGATCCTTCAGTAGTGATTGAAACAACTAAAGAAGTCGGTGGTTAGGTCAGTTTCCACTATTCTCCAGCCTAGCTACAGTGGCCCTGAAGTCAGTTTCCACTATTCTCCAGCCTAGATATGATAACCCTCCCTGTCTTTATGAAGTGTCTGCTTCTTCTTTCTAAGAACTACAACCTATATGTAGCCAATAGCTGCAAACTGCTAATGCTCCAGGCAACAAGAATCTAAATGCAATAGTTTATAAAGTGAACCAAAAAGATTATCCCAAACTGGAACAAACTGAATGCCTGCTTTCTGAGCCTCAGTGGCAGATTGCAAACAAAATCGTAGGTCTGATTAGAACTGAAAATGATCCTAAATTTGGTTAGAGAATAACAAGGTAATAGTCAACATTAAGCACACATTTTTTGCTCATCCTTTTATTGATTGACATTGTCATTATTGTGCTACAGATTGCTTTGAAAAACAGGTTAGCTACATGTTTAAAAAAAAAATCATATAAATAAATATTTAGGTCTTAAGTGTTAAAAATGGCATACAATGGATCTGTTGTAATAACAATAATAAATCATTACATCTCAGACGTTTCAAGAAAAAAAAGAAAGGAAAAAGACACTAGAAAGAAAACAGATTCCTCTATATTTGCTAGACTACTGAGATTGTAGCTGATTACAATGCAATGCATAAAAACAATATTAATCATGCAAGTGAATGTTCTTGTTATCGTGTAACCTTAAAATTGAATTAGTATGTAGAAATGCCCTTGTATCCATTTTTTGAGTTATTTGAACTTTGCTTACCAAGAAAACAATGAGAAGTTCAATAAACTACCTCCCAGTGTGCATGCTGCATGCGTTCTGTAAAACCAACCAAACGAATGAATCTGTAGTGTCATAAACTGACTATAGAACACAACCAGTCACAGAAGTCTGCTGTACTAACACAGCAAGGCTAAAGCTGAGATCTATAGATCAGAAATCAGAATACTGGCATCCAAGTCTGCAGCTTGAGAGCTGTTGTAACAGAAAACTCTTTAAAAAGGCTGAGATCAGCTAGGAAATCAGATTTCTTTTTTTTTTTTTTATACAAAAGCAATACTTTATACTATATACAAATAGAGAAAACACAGAGTGAAACGGCCACTCTAAACACTGCGTGACCTTACACACTCTTTTGTACATAAAATCAGACATTGTATTTTATAAAGAATATCACTGGCACTTTTTCAATTATTTTGTAAATTTCATTGTTGAATACATGAAGAATTGATGCTGAATACATTGACTACTTCAAATTAACTTTGCCTGTTTTCAACACTGTTTTTTTCTAGCTTGGGTGCAATAATAAATATAGACTAAAAGGTTTGAAGTACAGCTAAAACTAATACAGACACTAACCAGATTTGATTTTACTGTATTTTAAGTTCAACATGACATTTTTGTAACCTACACAGCCTACATATAAAAAAATTTAAAAAATCCAGGAAAACATAATTGACTAGACACTAGTTTGAATATGTTTACATCGGAGCTACAGTATACTAATTAGTAATCTATTGTACACATTATAGTAAGAGTACACTGTACAAAGAACAGGATACCATCAAGACACTGTACAGGTCATGTCATTAGGGAAATGTTTAAAAGATAAATGAAACAGTACAAACATTGCAAATGCTGTTTGAGACAAAGTAAATTATAACACACTGCTTTCAATGTGCAAAATCAACAGTCAAAAATACCTCAGTATGATATGGGCATAAAATAACACTTTAAATCATATGCTTCAGTGGAGTTGGATGGCTTCAACTGTAAGTTTGTTAAATAGTAAATGTAAAGCAGTTGATGACTTAATTTGTTGCATACAATGTTTAAACCAAGACATTAAATACTTGCAAATGATAATGAAAAATGATTTTGTTCACTTTTGGTAGGAATAATTCTGAAGCAAGTTAGGTCACAAGTAGGTATTTGCAAAACTAATACTGTTTGAGTATTTTATACTATTATTAAGTTATAGTTCTATTAACATGCTTACTTTGCCAAAGATAATCATCACGCCTCATGATCCACAGCATTTGGATATTTACAACTCAATCAGCCCTAAAATTCTTAATGATGTTGATTGGAGTCAGTTCAGTGTATTTTATCTTAAAATTCATTCTGAAACCAATTATCCTGATATCCTGAAATAACAGGTCACAAATTCTATTTGAAAAAAATAAAATAAAAAATAAAAACGAAGATTGAATGAAGATTTTAGCAGATGAAAATTTAGAAGATACAAATAAGTATAGTTGATAACAGGCTCTAAATGTGGATGAAGGCTGGTAACAGCGGTCAACACAGTATGACATCAGGAATGCTTCTGTGCATTAGGCTATCCACATAAACAGGAGCATTAATAAAACATCTCATCAACTGTAAGCTTCTACACATGAAACCAGGTCACATTGCTGGTGATAAATAAAGCCTTTTGGTAAGGTTTGTGTGATATAATGTACTGAACAATATTGTTACTATGTGTATGGCTTTAATAACGTTCATACTACACAAAGAGGATTCTCTAAATGGGACTTTGGCCTAATTAAAGTACATTTTTAAAAACTATATAACACCTATGATGGGGCACTCAATAAGAAAAGTGACCAACTTTATGTGACCATTTTGCTGAAAGAGCAGTTTCTTGAATTAAAAAATAAAGGTGTTTCATAGACAGGTCAGATATTATTCAAAAAGCAATCAATAAAGTTTAGCTGCCTAGTATACAAGCACACTGTGTATTTAGAAAATCTTTTTCTCACACAACTGTGGGTGTTTGATCTATCATCTTCATTGAAAGAATATCAAACTCCAAACCTTTCTATTGGCAAGAAAATAACAATTACATGAAAACATCTTCTATAAATGTGAATAGCAAATTATAAACATATCTTAAACAGCTGCAAGTCTTTCTTGCCGTATTGTGATATCTGGATATCCGTCTGCTTTACTATGAAGCAGTTTGTAAATATAAATACATTTTTAAACACGTGATATGAATTGAGCTGTCTCTCTGTGAGTGAAGGCACATATAATACAGCATGGTTCTGTACACTTCCTGTCACTCTCAGGCTGACAAAAGGCAGTGAAAGAAGAAAATCAGGAATCATTAAAGGATTTTTTTTTTTTTTTTTTGCTTGTTAGTCTGGAAACACATGACCACCGAGATGACATGTTCAGTGAGCTGCGCTGAATTCTCAAATCACAGTTACTGGTGTCAAATATTTTTTTAAAAAAGAAGAAAAAAAGAAACAATAGCAAAAATGCTCATTTTTCACATAGTGAACATGATAAAAAGAAAGAAATGTGTATAAAATTTGGAGCAATGATACACTGTTTTTGTTATGGCAGTTTCTCCAGCGAAGCCCTCAGCAGAAAAATGTCAAGATGAAAATTGCTCATGTAGTCCTATCAAAGAGAAGGGCGTCACCTACGCTACCCTGTGGAGCCTCCCAGGAACGCTACGTGTGCTTTAACGCTCATGAACATCCATGAAACAGCCACGGCAGGTCTGAACTCAAAGATCTCCTCTTCAAGTTTCTTCATATAGCTTAGAATAAAACCTCACCGCAAAGAGGTGGGTCTCAATTTGTTGTTACTTCTTAGCCAGCTGGAAAGGATTCTGACCCTTTCAATAAAACAAAGACAAGTCAAAGACAGTGCTGATGTTCCAGATGTTTGCCTAAGCATACCATGCTTAAAAGGATGAAATCATACTCTTCACTCACTGGGTGCAAGTTAGAACAACACAATCACAAAAAGTTATAGGACACAGGGCACCATTTTTCTGCTTGCTGGTAAAATCAATATGCACATTTAGTCAAAGCTAGACAGCATAAATTAATTCAGTAACTCTGAGCAAGACTTTTGTTTTCAGCAAATAAGACAAATAAGGTTTAACTACGATTTATTTGCATTTGATGTTCATATAGAGAGCTTTTTTTTGACATTACCCTTGATATTTCTTTCACTCCAATGGCTAGGAGCACAGCAGCACAATCTGAGGTATTGCAGCCTGATGACTGGGTTACTGAAGCTGGTTGTTATTAAAGCTTTAGTTAATCTCAAAAACATGCTTTTCATCATAAGCAGCAGCAATCAAACACAATAATCAAAGGAATCACTCCTTTAACACACGCATGACAACAAAACAAAACAGATGAACAAACATTAGCTTGGGCATATGACTGGATACTTTTTAAAGTGTAATGGTTGTATATTGTCTTGGCTTTGCCTCCATCCTGATTTCAGCTTGTCAGATGAGGTACAATAAGGCAGAGAAGCATAATAGCAAAATGCAGCAGCTTGCTTGTCAATGAGCAGCAATATACATATGGTTAAAATTCTAAAAAAGTCTTCATTAGTCAGGTGAATAACATGGCTTTGGCACTACTCTAACACATGGCACGGGCTTACAAAAAAGAAATAGTAGTTGCTTAAAATAAGATCTGAACTGTAATTGCTATGTATGGCCTGTCAAGGCAAGAATAATTATAAGGCACCCTGCATAGAGAGAGATAATCTCAAAAAGCTGCCCAAAAATTGCTTTGTTAATTTGTCAACTTTGGACATTTTTTCCCAGAACACCCTCTCAAAAAGATTAAAACGTTTACTGACGATATATGCTAATAATTTATGTACTGAAAGATACTAACTGACTTGTTGAAAAATCTCAGTGCCACATCAAAGTTTGGTTATATGTCCTAAGCACATTGTTTTAAATGATCCCTTTTAGTAAACATTACAGATTACAGCGGTGGTCAGTGCTATACAACATTTGGTGTCCATTTAAATTTCAGAAATGAGGGGTTTCCTCTCGAAAGGCCACTTCAAAAATCCAACTCCACTGATTAGCGCAGCATGGTCTCTTACAGCTCATCAAAACACCATTATACAATAAGTTAATAGGCACATATCAGTTAACATAATGCACAAATATCATGCATATGCTGCCTCAGTATATTTCCTCCTTAATCAAAACGTTTTACATAATGCATAGGCACAGTATAAAATCCATTACATAAAAAATTATTGCCAGTAATAAAAAATAAACAATAATAAAAATAAATCTGTACAAAAGTCCTGCCAGTATTTTTAGGATTTTCTATAACTTTTTTCCCAACATATAACAAAGCAAACAGTACAAAAATAAATATTCTATGTACAATCAAACACAACAATCCGGAATTAATGTCACTGCAAAACAAGAAACACAAAAAGCACACAAAAGTTATTTCATGCATGGAGCACACAGAGGTACTTATTTCAATAAAATATCATTAGTGTGGTACCATTTTATATGAAAATATTGAAATAAGTAATATTAAACAATCTACAAATACATAAATATAAATGCATTATATGTATGGATTATCAATCACATTTCAATAAACATCAATTAACCATAACATTCCAATTTTAATAGTATGCCTCCAGTTTAAGTATTTTAGTTTGTTATAGCACTGGTTATCAAAGGTTACAGGTACATTGTGATTTCCACCTCTGTAACTAAATGAACAAATCTCATACCCCATTGACTATACCTGACTCCCCCCTTATGTGTTCCAGTACCCCTCTTTGAGAACCACTGCATTACAGCACTGGATGTATTAGTAGGGAGGTAAAAAAAAAAAAAAAAAAGCACAGTGCTAATTCCTGCATCACGACAAATCCACTGCAAAACACGAGATTACATTTAAAACTACTTACTTTATTCCAACATCCTGGTACTGGTAGACCATCATCACCCTGAGAAACACAGAAGCAAAAAAAAAACCATTCAAAATCTAAGAACATAAAACCTGAAGAAACATTCGCCAGTTTATTAAGTACAGCTATGCTGCAGCTACACCCTTTTATCATTTTATCAGCTTCACTTTCCACACAGGACACAAACTCCAGTGATGGAGGTGACCCCCCTCATTTTCTCCCACATTTGGTCTTGTCAATTCCCACCCACTAGCTAACACTCCTCTGTCGCATGACAACTACCAACCAGGGAGGATGTAGCAAGCACATGCATCCTCTGGCACACATAAAGCCAACTTTCACGTTCATGCATCATCACAGGGCTCTAAGCATAACAAACTCTAAGGAACATGCTTATCTGGCTTATTCTCCATACATGAGCTCACATACATTGGCTAGTGTCGCACTGTCTGACAGGGGTGGGACACCCAATGAGAATGGTCAAATTTGCTTTTTTGACTCCCAGCCATGGATGGCTATGGCATAATCATGATTCAAACTAGTGATCTCCTGATGATAAGGCGAGCACTTGGGAGCTAAGTGTTTACCTGTAGCCACTGTACCCCCACCATCAGTGGTAAGTATCTACCAGAAATCAACTGCAGACAATATATATGGGCAGTGGTAGCTCAGTTGTTAAAACACTGGTCTACAGCTCGGAAGGTTATGAGTTCAAAGGCCAGCCCTTGAGCAAGGCCCTTAACTCTCAACTGCTCAGTTGTATAAATGAGATAAATGCAAGTCGCTCTGGATAAGGGTGTCTGCCAAATGCCATAAATGTAAATGTATGTTTGGATCTCAGTATAGAAATAATAGTGATATGGTAGTAGGTACTATGTTGGTATGAGTCTCTTAGGTACAGTGGCATTGAGGGATATTTAAAACACCTATATATCACTTACACCTTGAAGGTGTATTGTCACAGACGATAGCACTTTTTCATTTTTATATGCACACAATCACCTGTACTAGCAACACATACTGTATCTGTGTTACTGCTGTACTGAGAAGGATCTACCTCCCATATTACATCTACTCACTGATGTTCCCTTTCCATTGACGTACAGGGTAGAGGTAGAGTAACAAACTGTGCATAGCACAAATGGGATACAGTAACTGAGTAACTGTCCACCTACAAAATGCACTTATATAGTAAATGAATCTGATAAGGTATTGGGACAATGACTGTAGTTACAAGGTAGCTGTACCTAATGAGTGCACATGCAACAGTAAAAACAACCACTTGCCATTGCACTGCCATTTTGCAGGATATTTCACGTAAACTATACCCACAATCTTCTCATTTACAGTTGTTTATACCACAGCACTGTTGAATTCTCAACTCTGATTGGTCAGAAGGTGTTGATTAATTTTCTATAACAGCGACAAGGACAATAGTGCGGCTGTAATTCAGATTACAGGATTATATTAATGTACCTATTGTACCATGTCTCATGAACATTTCACATCCATTAAAATTAAGGACTGTAATTTTTGGCAAACTGCTGTGGTATAAGAGGAACAAATCACTTTGGGATGAGCTGTTACTAGAAAATGATGATTTTCCTATAACAGCATGCCTTGTCATGTTTTATTCTTGACTTAAAGTGATATTTTAATCATGATTAAATTACGGTCATGCTTTTGTTAAGCTCATTTTGTATATTTTTTAAGATAATGTCTTAGGGGTGCCAGGCTAAACAGCTTTTCTGATGAATCACGGAGATGTTAGTGTGTGAAGAATTGTTACAGATAGGTATAACAGAACTAAAAGGATTTAGACATGCAACATACAGTTTTCTGATTTCCTACCACCGCACTCCACTGGAACATAGGATCTTCATCCCAGACCTGAGGACCCACTGCCCTTCATCATTTGACCAACTGCTACCAACTGTTACCAACTGCTGACACTCTCAATCCAGGTGACCAACTAATTATCAAGCCTTTGATAGACTGTATCGAGTATATAATCCGATCAGCTATAACATTAAAACCATTGACAAGTGAATTGAATAACACTGATTATCTTGTTACAATGGCACCTGCCATGGTGTGGGATATATTAGGCAGAAAGTGTATATAATCCACGATAATAATCCAAGATGGCAGAGCTTGACTTGTTGAATGCAGGAAAAATGGGCTAGCATAAGGATCTGAGTGACATTGACATGGGTCAAATTGTGATGGCTAGATGACTGGGTCAAAGCATCTCCAAAACAATGGGTCTTATGGGGTGTCCCTGTTGTGCAGTGGTTAATACCTAATACCAAAAGTGGTCCAAGCATGGATAACTGGTGAACTGGCGACAGGGTCATGGGTGCCCAAGGCTCACTGATGCTAGCCTCACAAGGCTAACCCACCTGGTCCGATCCTAGAAATGCTACTGTAGCACTAATTGTTGAAAAAGTTAATGCTGGCTATGATAGAAAGGTGATAGAAAGAACACACAGTGCATCACAGCTTGCTGTGTATGGGACTGTGTATCCACAGACTGGTCAGAGTGCTCATGCTGACTCCTGTCCACTGCTGAAGGCACCTAGAATGGGCACGTGAGCATCAGAACTTGACCATGGATCAATGGAAGAAAGTGGCCTGGTCTGATGAATCACATTTTCTTTCATACCATGTGGATGGCTGGGTACATGTGGTTCACTTACCAGGGGAAGAGATGGCACCAGGATGCAGTATGGGAAGAAGGCAAGCTGGCGGAGGAAGTGTGATGCTCTGGGCAAAGTTCTGCTGGGAAACCTTGGGTCCTGGCATTCATGTGGATGTTACTTTGACACGTGCCCCCTACCTAAACATTGTTGCAGACCAAGTACACCCCTTCATGGAAACAGTATTCCCTAATGGTAGTGGCCACTTTCAGCAGGATAATGCGCCCTGCCAAAATTGTTCAGGAATGGTTTGAGGAACATGACAAAGAGTCCAAGGTGTTGACTTAATTTAGCATCTGTGGGATGTGCTGGACAAAAAAGTCCGATCCATGGAGGCCCCACTTCGCAACTTCCATCCATCCATTTTCCATACCGTTTATCTTACACAGGGTCGGGGGGAGCCTGGAGCCTATCACAGGGAACTCGGGGCACAAGGTGGGGGACAGATAGATGGGGTGCCAACCCATCGCAGGGCACAGTCGCACATTCACACACCACAGACAATTTGGAAATGCCAACACATGTCTTTGGACTGGGGGAGGAAACCAGAGTACCTGGAGAAAACCCTCAAAGCACATGCAAACTCGGCGTAGATAGGGCAGAGTCGGGATTTAAACCACCAACCCCAGAGGTGTGAGGCAAATGTGCAAACCACTAAGCCACCACACCTCACAACTTACAGGACTTAAAGGATCTGGTGCTAACGTCTTGGTGCCAGATACCACAGCACACCTTTAGAGGTCTTGTGGAGTCCATGCCTTGACAGATCAGAGCTGTTCTGGCAGCACAACAGGTGGTTTTAATGTTATGGATGATCAGTGTACATGTATACAGAGTATTGTGCAAGGCCCACTGTCCCCCCAGGAGTGGAGCTGAAAATCCCTTCACTTTCACTATGGTGTTTCACTGTGCTAGTGTGTGTTAGATGCTCTTAAACCTAAAGCTGAGTATCAGTTGAAACATACAAGGAAGCTATAGAGGGGTTTGGCAAACAAGTAAGCATGCAGGAGCAAAGAAGAACAGATATAGGGACAGAGAGAGAGAGAGTGGGGAGAGAGAGAGAAAGAGAGAGAGAAAGAGAGAGAGAGATAGAGAGCACCATACCACGGGGCACGGAGCATCCAAACCATCCAGGCCTGGCAAGCCTGGTTCACCTTTCTCCCCTTTAAAGCCTCGGAAACCCTGTTCATGAAATTAACCACATCAACATCCTGATATCCTGATTAGCCTCTAGGTCAGGCCAATCTGAAGCATGCAAACCAGTCCTGATACTCTCAGGAAAAAACCCTAGAGAATTCAGGGCTTGAGCTAATGATTTCCACTCAGCGAATTCAGCAGCACCTCCCCTTCCTGTCAGTCCTGAAAATAGAAAAAGCCCAGAGAAGGTTCTGGTCCCTGCTCAAGGACTTCATTCACCGATCCTACATTCCATTTAGGTGTATGGCATTGAAGCATACAACACTAATCACATACCTTCCTAAAATAAAATATGATTTTGCCAATATTGAAATCCAAGATTTGAACCAGAGCCACTTTGGGTATTTGTTAATAAGTTAATATCACATCAAGACATAAGGTAACGTCTATGGCTCCTGGGACTCTGTTTAGCCCAAATGCCATTGGCACCTTTAGCCTTGATGTGGCACATTGAACGAAAGACATACCAAAGGACAAGGGGCATCTAATCCTGGGGCTCCTTGGTCTCCCTTATCCCCTTTGGCCCCCCTGTTGCCTCTCTTGCCCCTCTCCCCCTGCAAACAACAGTGCATTTAAAAAAGACAGATTTTAGTCCTGCCTTTGAACTGAAGCAGAAATTATAAAAGAAATTAATCACCATCACTATGAATAATTTCAAACATGTTTAGATGTTTTAAGAACATAAGAGTAGATGAGTTTTTTGTACTTAATTTAGATAAAGCATAATAAGAAAGGGATTTAGGTGTGAGTGGAAGAGTTAGGGACAAGGGATGTCAGCCAAAGCTATTGGTGTGCAAAACCTTCTTTTAGTAGATTAATAATACACTTAAACACCACAGAGTACAGAATTGACTTTTGTACAGTATAAGCACTGCAACACTATTAAGTCTCAGTATCAAGAAGACTCTGCATTCCAACTGAAGCACCTGTTTTTTTTTTCTCTTATAGTTTGTAACGACAAATCAGGATGTTATATGGTCTACAGTAAACTGGCTTCAAAAATTGTCAGAAATTCTGAACTGAAAAATGAAACCCATGACCTTCTGACCCTATGACCTTGTGGCTGACTTTTACATGAATAAACTACTAGTAATTAATGAGCAATTAAAATTAGTCTCATGGCCAAAATGTTGACTACTAAAGTCTATCAACTCATAGTTTATCATCATTTGATATACAATGAACAGCTTTGTCCACTAGGTGGAGAGCAGCACTACTGAACAACACATTACTCGGTTCATAATCTGAACAAGTTGTTACATTAGTGATCCAAATGCTCAACTGTTCATATTACTGTACGTAATTTATATGATTTGACATGTCCAGTATTTTCAGATGTGATTATACAACCTCAGTACTAATAATGTGCTACATAGTGATGAGATGTGAAGGCTCAAAATAATCTGTAGGTTATGAAAATGTCTCCTTCATGTCTACTGGAGGCCATTTCCAGAAATACAGAAATACAGAAATACATTTAGACCAAATTTAGCCTGTGTATATTCTAAAATACAGATGGGTGACAAATTAAAGAAAAAACATAGACCATCTTAGTGAGGTGTTGCACCACCACGAGCCACCAGGAACAGCTTCAGTGAACCTAGGCGTAGAGTCTACAAGCCTACAGAATTGTATTGGAGGGATGAACACCATTCTTCCAAAACATATTTCATAAACTGATGTTTTGATGGTAGTGGTGCAGAGCACTGTCTAACAAATCACCAATGTGTTCAACTGGGTTTAGGTCTTGTGACTGTGAAGACCACAACATATGATTTACATAATTTTCATACTCATCAAACCATCCAGTGAATCATCATGCCCTGTGGGTGAAGGCATTATCATCCTGGAAGAGAGCACTCACGTCAAGATAGAAATGTTTAATCATAGGATTAAGGTGATCAGTCAGAATCATTTTGTATTGATTTGCAGTGATATTTCCTTCTAAGAGGACAAGTGGTCCCAAACCATGACAGCAACATGCCCCCACAGCATAACCGAGCCACCGTTTTTTTCTTTAATTTGTCACCTTAACATGATAATTATAATTTAAATAAATAAATAAATAACTTAAGGGAAAACTCCATTCCATTCAGCTATCTCCTGTAAAACAAGTATTGAATAAGGGGTCCGTTTTAAACTTTAGGTCTGCACACCAAAGTCTAAGGCTTTTGAGAGTTTCTAGGAATTTGTGATTTCATGGCTTAGGAACTGCATCTGACCAGAGTGCACAGTTCTCATGCTGAACACAGTTATATGGTTATATAGAAAGATAGCAGGTGAAACTCAAAACAGAAAGTATGTTCATTTCTAATAAGTCTCATAATGATAATGAACTACAGGCTGTCTGAAAAGTCAGGAACCAACAACAGTAAACCTACATATACTGAATTTTGTAGTTATTATTTACAACATATGGTCTACATGGCCACCCTTACGCTCTAAGCATTTTCTCAGCCGCTGTATCTTGTCTTTGCATATTTTGGTCAACATATTCGCTCAATATATTCACATTAGTTCCTGACATTTCTGACCTCCTGTACATTAGCCTGAACACTCTAACAAGACGCCATGAGTTATTAAAAAACAGTTTCTTATTGGGCTATTTGCTCTGATTCTTGAAAGTATTTTTACTTTTCATTGATTATGTTCAAAGATACAGTTATCTCATTTTTCAAATACACCTACTACTTTATTAGGGGCCAAAATATTGCCTAGGGTTTAGACCTTTTGTTAACTGTGTAGCTTCTTATTGTTCTTTACGTTTAGAGCACGTCCTTTCAGTATTTTAAAAAGCTCTCTTTATTTGTAGATTAAAGGCCTTGCAATGTCTCTCAAATAATTACCTATCCTCAGCTGTGGGCCTGGATGAGATAAAGGAAGAGATTTTTGAGAACTGTGTACACTATCTGAGGCAGAGGACATTTAAGGCTAGCTGTCAGGGTGGTAAGTGGAGGAAGGCAGGAGGTGTAAGGAGGAGTAGTAACCCAGACTAGAACATTAGAGGAGCAGGAGTAGGCCAGGAAGGGAGAGAGGGACAGAGAGGACAGCAAAAAGAGCCACGGATCACAGGCCAAGGTGCAGGGGAGGAAAAGGGGAGAGGAAGACCTGCAGAAAAAGAGAGGAAGACAAAGGAGGAAAACGGTAAAACAGTCCTGTAGGTCCTCCTCAGCACCTTCAACTATACTGACCATTTATAAAACTCTAAAAGAACAAGTAATCTACTGTAAGGCAAATAAATTATTTAGAAAGTTCCAATGAATTTAGCTAATTTGGGGCGACTGACCCTATTCTCATCTGTGAAATCTACCTACATCTATTTCTGAATATTTCTAGAGGAGATGCTGGGAACATTCTTTCAAAGTGGGAAGTTTTCAGGCAATGACAAATTAGTGTTAATGGGAAGGAGATGCACATATATTGTGGCAAGAATGAAGGATGGAAATGTGTATGAGCTAACAACAGACATACTCCTTGGACCACAGGAAAAATGCTTCATTTTGCAGGACCTTTTTACATGTAAGCTGTTATGTTATGCTTAATATGTTATGTTATGCTCCCAATACAAGGTGAGAATATTTATGTCTAAATGACTATTTAGTACTAGTCACCCTGCTTTTTTAAATACAAATTTTGTCCTAAATGTTATCTACTGTATATGTCCATAGAAACAAGCAAATTTCAGATTTACAAATGTCATAGAGAAACTTGTAGGTCATTAAAGAAAGTAACATTTAGTAATAGATATCATTGAGGATGTCTTCTATTACCTATAGAAACAGAAGCAAGTGAGACAAGTAAAGTCTGCAGAAGAACTATGCTAGGTTCTCATAGATGCTTGAAAAAATCTTACCAGCCAGTTTTCTTATGAAACTGAATAACAGTGAACTGATGCAGTTTTAAAAGCAAAGTGTGGTCACGGCAAGTAATGATTTGGTTTGGTTTATTACTGCTTACTGCTCTTTATCAACATTTTTACAAGCATAAATGTTTCTTTTCATTATTTTTGTTTTGACTTTGCACAGTCCTATATGTGATTACTATTTCAGCATTTTTTAATAGGTCTATGATTAATACGTATATTTGGATTATGTATTCTGAGAGCTTAATCTTTTCTGTTAATTAACATCAACATTTAATAGATAATATACTTTATTTTAGTGAAGGCACAAGAGTAACTTTGTGGTATTATTAATTTAGTTGACTGTGAGCCAATTTTTCTTATATTTACCCAGTAGCATTTCATGGACAGAAATGAAAACATCTGCATGAATGTTGGCAAAATGATGTAACAGGGCAGGTGACTCTCAAAATCTACTTTGGTCCAAACCTTTTTGCAAACCTACTTTGGTCCAAAATGTGCTAATTTTACCATCTAAAATAACCCAGCTTTTAGGCCTGAAAGTTAGGCCTGAAAGGCCAAAAGAGTTGTCTCATTTATATAGCCTAATTTTGTGGACATACATTATTTAACTCATTCCACTTCTACCAAAGTAGGCTACTTCACTGACTTCTAACTACTACTAACTAAAAACAACTGATTGAATTGTTTTATCCAACAAATAGGAAAAGACAACACACTAAAGGGAATGAGGAGCTGATTTGATTATGTTTGATTTGACATTGATAAAAAAAAAAAATTATAACTGTGCTGTTCTTCATCAGGTTACCATCTGCACAGATGGTCATTGTTACAATATTGAGAAATTAGGACCACACATATAGGGTCAATTTTGAGAGAGAGGGAAAGATCTGCACACTGAAGGTCACTAGCTGTTGATGTCACTAGCTGGTAATGTGTTCCCTATTCACAAAGACATCTGTTTATATCTAAAAATCAATCCCACAATGCGATGTGGGGTGATGTTGATTCTTCCTGTTGAAGGCAATTTAATGTCTTTGTTTTGCATTTTCTATTGCTCACGTTTATACTCTACTTTTAATTTATATATTTACAGAATCACCATGTATTTCTGTACATGTAAAAAGAACCTGCAAAATAAAATAAAACAACTAACAAAAGACCATTTTCATAATACAATATTCATACATGTCTTGTAGTAATAAGAAAATACACAGCTTGATTTATAAACATTACTATCACAAACACATATTGGATGAACCCTGCACTGTTCTGCTCATTTTAACAGCAGCTGTAGTACAAAAAAAAAGAAAAGAATAAAATATATATGCAAATATTAATCCCGGTAACTACAAACTGTGCTCTCAGTACATCCTACACTGGATTTGACAGGAGCAGACTGTATTTTTGGCTTCACATAAAACCTCCCTATTAACAAACTGTGTTTTTATGAAAACCTCAATATCTAATTCAGATGCAACAGCATCAAAACTTACCCGGTTTCCTTTTAATCCTGGTGGTCCTACTAAGCCCTAATAAAGTAAGGGAAAAGATATGAATGAATAGAACATGTAGTGCACATATTTATTTATGACTACAATCTATTTCACAGGAAAAGTGCAGACTATTTTATGCATAATTTAAAATATCTAACTACAGCTGATCTTGGTGGCTTAGTGCCATAATCCAAAAATGAGAGTCAGGATGCAATGTACTCACAGGGATGCCTTGAGGCCCTGTTGGTCCTGCTACTCCCATTTCTCCTTTCTCACCCTACACAAGTAATAAGAGATAAATAACATGTCAACAAATTGTAAATGATATTATGATTTCTTATGTACTGGATGTAATACAGATACAGAAATGGCTTTCTAACAATTCTATCAAATATTTATCATCAAAGATGAAAATGTATCTCACCCTCTCTCCTTTTGGTCCTGCTGGTCCAGGTATACCAGGTGGTCCTATAAGACCCTTTGAAGGAAAAGACATTTACACGATTCAGCCTAACAGAAGGCAGGGCTTGGAGTGCCATAGTCATGAAGGAAGAGAAAGTACCAGTAGATCAACAAGTGTTTCAGAGTTGACAATGTGCTTTTCTCCACTCCAATTTTTTCCTCAATCTTCTCAGTGCTGACTATGTCTATGTTCTAAGTAAAGGAGATTTGTTAATAGTGCTTTCACATAGTGGTGGAATTATGGTGAGATTCTAACTTTAAAAGCGGTTGTGTCATCGTTGAACTTGTAATTACCAGCTTGGAAATTTTCTGTTACTGACCACATAATAAATAAAATCTTTCTGTGAGAAAGCTGTTAAGGAGCTTTATGTGTTTCTGTCAAAACAACTAATTTACAAGTCCAAAGAGATAAACAGCTGAGAATAGAATCTCCAAGCCATCGTTTCCTAATTACCGTAACTCCAACATGACATGAGGGCACTATAATTCTAATTCTAATCGTACTTCTCCACTGAACAGTGCAGTTCCTCACGGCACAGCTATCTGTAGCTTATGGTAGGATTACCATAAGGTAACCATAGGTAATTTGCCAAGCCGAGCTATGCTGCACCGTCCATATGAGTGCTATAAGACTCAAGATTATAAAGATTATTAATCTGGAAAATAAGGATAAATCCATCTTCAACTCTGATTTCTTGACTTGGACAGATTTAACAGAAGGGAAGTTAGACTTTTTGCTTTCCTGCAGTATCCTCAGCCATGTGCAGGGTATGCCATACTGTAATCATACAACATGCAACTGCATCCAAGCATGCTCTCCTGGTATATCTCAAGGTCAAAGTTACTTTTGTTTTAAAGAATAAAGTCTTTGAAATGAGATTATCAGAGATCGGCCATCTTTAAATACTGAATATGGCAGGCTGGAAGGGCAGGCTGGAAAGGCAAGAGACTATTTATCTTCGTATGGAGCTGTCTGCATTCTACTCATGCACCCAAACACTAAACTCAGTGCTGACAAGTAATAAACTGTGTGGCTTTTTCTGTGTTCTGTGTTCTGGAAGAAGTACAATGTAATCTCAAAATGCCAATCCCCATGCCAATCCAGCCTCACCAAGTGTCTAAACAAAGACTTTAACCAATGGGCAATATGGAGAATATGAAAGACAAAAACAAGCAGAGAAGGAGAGGCAAGCAGACAAGACACATAAATACTCAGACACATAGCCAGTTGCAGGCAGGCTGTAGAAGCAGAAAGATAGAGGGAGAAAAAGGGAGATGAGAGGAGACGGGGTGAGGGGAAAGGGTCTTGTGCCACTCACCACTGGACCAGGCTTGCCGTCTAAACCATGAGCCCCCTGGACAGTGTGTAAACAGTTAGAGAGTGGAGGGGAGAGATAGAGATGGTGGGGGGTGAGGGGAGTGTGGGGTAAGTAAAGCAGTGATTCGTGTGGCATAAAAATAGCTTTAATGGAGGAGTGACAGTGTGGCTGATGATGTGAGAAGTAGACAGTAACTCCTTTTAACTTTCCACATCAATGTAAGTCACTTTCTCTGTGTAGCTGTAACCTGACCAAGTGCTTTGATGCATTATTTGAGAACATTTTTAAATGATTACAACAAGGTTGGGGTATATGATTTATTTCATTACTGTGACTGGTGGTAAAAGTAGTTGAGGTTTAGGAATATACAGATCTATTCATTGTCCCTGTCATAAGAAAACCTCACTTTATAAGAGAAGAAATCCATCTGTGCTAATGTAAATTGTGCATTGTAAAAGATCTGCTTTCCAAAAAACAGTACCAAAGTTCAAACTATTGTTGTAGACAGCTGTTTAACAAACTAAATTTTTAATGGACATACAAGGCTTTCAAACAATATCATGGAGCATTACCAGGTTAAGAATTTGACCATAGTTGGACTTATGTCAGTTATGTTAGCTATACATAGGGCTGGCATAACACCTAAAAAATAATCCAACATGCACTATCAGAAAATATATCTATATTACCCCAATCAGTTAAACAGTGTTTTAAAAATGCCAATAATGCTAATTTAAATACTAACCCCATTTCCATAAAAGTTTTTGGGATTTGTTTCTAAAATGCAATAACAACAAAAAATCTGTGATTTGTCAAGTCTCTTGAAACTTTAATTAACTGACAGAAGTACAAAGAAAAGATATTCAATGTTTTCACTGACCAACCCTATTGCATTTTGCAAATATAAACAAATGTAGAATTTGATGCCTTCAACACACTCGAAGAAAGTTGGGACAGAGGCAAAATAAGACTGAAAAGTTTATAGGATATTCACGTAACACCATTTTAGAGGATCAGGATAATTGGTAACAGGGGAGGGTATCAGGATTGGGCATAAAAGGAGCATCCACCAAAAGCTCAGTCGTTGCAAGCAAGGATGGGTCATGGCTCACCACTTTGTGCCAACCTTTGTGAGAGAATTGTCAGTCAGTTCAAAAAGAACATTGCTCAATGCAAGATTACAAAGAATTTAGGTCTTTCACCATCTACAGTGCATAATATTGTGAAATATTGTGGAAATCTCATTGCGTAAAGGGCAAGGCCAGAAACTACTGTTGAATGCTGCTGTGATAAATATAACCACATGGGCTCGGGAGTACTTTGGAAAACCAAAGTGTGCAACCCAAAACTCTATTACGCAAGGAGGAAGCCACACATCAACTCCGTGCAGAAACGCCACCAAGTTCTCTGGGCCTGAGCTCATCTCAGATTAACTGAAAGGCAGTGGAAACATGGTCAGATGAGTCCAGGTTTCAGCTTGTTTTCAGGAAAACTGGACATCGAGTTCTCCGTGACAAAGATGTAAAAGACCAACCATATTGTTATAAGCGAAAGGTGCAAAAGCCAGCATCTGTGATGGTATGGGGGTGCATCAGTGCCCACGGCATGGGTGACTTGCATATGTGTGAAGGTACCATTGACGTGGAGCTGTATATTGGGATTTTAGAGAGACATGTGCTGCCATCAAGGCAAATTCTTTTTCCAGGAAGTCCATGGTTATTTCAGCAGGACAATGCCAGGCCTCATTCTGCACATGCTACAACAGCGTGCTTCGTAGACACAGAGTGTATGTGCTTGACTGGTCTGCCAGCAGTCCAGATCTGTCTCCTATGACGTATCATGAAGAGGAGAATCAGACAATGGCGACCAAGCTGATTTGCTGCTTGAAGTCTTGTATCAAGCAAGAATGGGCAAAAATTCCACTTGCAAAACTGCAACAATTAGTATCCTCAGTTCCCAAACGATTAAAAGGAAGGGTGATGTAACACAGTGGTAAACATGCCTCTGTCCCAACTTTTTTTGAGTGTGTTGAAGGCATCAAATTCTAAATTTGTTTATATTTACAAAATACAATTAAGTTGGTCAGTGAAAACATTGAATATCTTTTCTTTGTACTTTTGTCAGTTAATAAAAGTTTCAAGAGACTTGACAAATCACAGATTTTTGTTTTTATTGCATTTTAGAAAAAATCCAAACTTTTATGGAAATGGGGTTAGTATTATCAAGTGATTAAAAGGGGCCTTAAAGGTTTTCTTATGACAGCAACAATATCCTAAAAATAGTTTGCATCTATATGAACTGTTTTCTTTCAAAATGTCAGCAGCTTTTCTGAGATGAAACTTTGGTTAAGTAAAAAAGGAGTTATTGTGCTACTGATTCGGTGACTAGAACAAGTTTCTGAATGACTAACACCATAAAGAGACACCAAAAGTTATGAAAAGTCCCCCTGAAGGTCACAGTGGACAACACTGATTGCATGCCTTTTAACATATCAAAGAACATCATAAACTATGTAAGGAATAAAAAGAAACTTTTTTTTTTTTTTTTTTTTTTTTTTTAATGAAGTCATTATTACAGAATAAATTATTGTGGCAGGTTTTTGCACTCCATCATACTGGTGAATGCAGTTAAATACTGGGCATCTTTCCCTGATCATTTCTTTGTTGTCAGTTTTTCTAATAAGAATATTATTAAGGTAAATCTATAAATAAGATTATGGTAATTTTTTTTTTTTTTTTAGGTTAAGTTCATGTATCTATTACCGTAACTCACAACACTTACTCAAAATACATTATCCAGCTATATTAGTTTCAAGTTAATAAATGAATGTGATTTATGCCACAATAAGAAAATATATATAACGTCAAGAAAAAGATAATACTTCTAGTGACAGTAGTACTGAATTTGGTCTATCAAATCTTATATATATTTTAGGATAATTATATTTGACAGTCTGGTCTGTCTGCTAACTATCTATCTGTTCCATGCACTTTCTACACACAAGGACATTCACTGCTTCATGCAACTTGACACTCAATAAGCCATCAGCCAGTGAAGCCCAGTCTTAACACCACAGAAAGCAGGAGCGCATTAGTGATATCATATCGTATTTTTAAACATAGCCCTAACACACAGGATGTCCTTTGTTCCTAAAAGCAATAGCTGAAAGAAAATGTTATCATTATTTTGATACTTGCACATAAATTACTAAGACATTTGGCCTGAGTGCTAAATAAACACTTGATATACAAGAATAGTACAGAAGTGTACTTACTGGTAATCCAAGATGACCCCTGTCTCCTTTATCTCCTTTCTGTCCAGGTGATCCTTTCTCTCCTCTCACACCCAGACCTGGGTCCCCCTGACAGAGAACAGCACAGAATAAATTTACTTACTTTGGTCGATGAGGTGTATAATAAAAAAATAAATTGCTAAAATGTGAGACACTGCAATAGAGTCATCCTCACCTTTGGCCCTGACAATCCTGGAGGTCCCTGAAAAATTAAAATAATGCATGTTTGAATTGTGTATTTAATTACAATTAAATGATATACAGCACATACTAATAAATGTTAGAATGTAAATCCAGACTCCAGTGTTAAGGTAAGAAGTTTTGTAGGTTGCATAAAGGTGATAAAAAGGCTAACAGATTTTAATGAGATCTCTTAAATTTTTGTGCGTCATACTTCTGTGTCTGTAATGCATTTTCTTTGCACTCGAGTTAAATGGTTAAAGTGTTTTGGATGTGTGTGAAATGTTTCGACACTGACTGACTAGCTGTGAGTCTGGCAATGTGTTGCCTAACATGCCAATGCAATAATGCAATTATAATGCAATCAAAAATTATCTTGCAAATTCTTTATAAGTAGGATATAGTATCCTCACCATTGGCCCCACTGGCCCTGCAGGTCCTGGAGGTCCTGGTGGGCCATACATCTAAGAAAAATAGAGAACAAATAGTAATATTACCCTATTTGGTCCAATTAAGAACCTCCAAAAGAGAGCTCTAATAGGAAGTGAATGGAAAACACAGTTCATTTGTATGTGTGTGTTGCTATTCAACCATCAATGTTGCCAAATTGTCCTGTCTGTTTGTCACACTCTCCAGCTTTAAGCTTTTTATGATTCCTCAAAACAAACAGGAACATGTACCTGGTCTCCATTTTCCCCCTTCTCTCCAGCATCACCTTTCTGACCCTGAAGAACAGGATAAAACATTTTTCATCTATATTATTCCTATTTTCATTACATAATAGAAGAGCATCTGAAACATTCTGATGTCATCTGATGCCTATGCATCATTAACATCAATCCAATGGGGGCACCATTGCGTACCATTGATCCTGGTAATCCAATGGGGCCAGGAGGCCCTGCAGCCCCCTTTTCACCAGTAGGGCCATCTAAACCCTACAGAATGGGAAGGAATGAGGAATTAAAGGTTAAGTACTACCAGGATGTAAAATTTTGATGGAATCAATTGACATTGTTCAATTATCTTCTGGATGCAAATTTGAAATATGAACATTCAAGTTCATGGCGCCCCAAATGAATCACAACTTGAACATGAATCTTTGAGTGATTAATGATTGACGCAATGCTGCCCTCACACTTAAACATCTATTACTGTGACGGCATACAGGGGTCCAACTATTCAACTTACTTCTTATGCATAGCTTAACTGCCACAATAGCCTTGCAGACATTATATACCTAAGATCATCTTCACAGAATACATCTTCATCTTTACAGATAAAAATGAACTTTCTGATTGTGACAGTTTAGGAGTTTGAATTTGGTAAGTCAGGTTCCTTGAACACTCACAGGTGACCCAGAGGGACCCATGTCTCCTTTATCCCCTTTAGGTCCAGGGAAGCCCATAACTCCTCCCTCTCCTCGCGGCCCTTCAGGTCCAGGTGGGCCGACAGGTCCAGGCTCTCCTGCTTTTCCCCGAGGACCCTGAGACATGTGATTGTTCAACATCGGTAATCTACTTTGATGAATTACCTTGACCAGCAAACCAACAAGCTGCCTATTTGTAATTTTGCAAAATTTTTGCAAAATGGGTGGAATACTGTTTTACCTTTTCCCCATCAAGACCAGGAGGCCCAGGCAGTCCAACTTCACCCTGAATGCAAAAGTAGTCCCAAAGAAATGCAAATAGAATGTTAATAAACATTCTAAAAATCTTTACTCACTGAATCATCAGTAAAATGCATGACAATTAATAAATGCATGAATACTGAAAATGATTAAAATGTGAAAATTTGAAAGATCCACTACCTTAGCACCAGGTAATCCAGGAGGCCCAGGTAGACCAGGTGGGCCCTGTAGTCACACATAAATAATTATTTGAATAAACATTAATTATCTGGTTTGATTAACTCATAAACTATTTTCTAAATATATCCTAAGTATATAGGCATCCTCTTTTACATAGTGAACACTCACCATTAGATGCACATTACGAATATCCTGAAAAACAAAGTTTATTTAAACATACTGCATGTCTAAAATTGCTTCGTAACAGATGAATAATTTTCACAGATACAATTAGACAGATAACATACGTTCTCGTTGTTGTTGATTAACATTTTTCCTGGTTCTCCTGTTGCACCTGGAGGACCCTGATATGCAAAAAGAACAAATATACAGCAAAACTGTACATGCTAAATTCAATTAATTGGAATTTATAAATGGTTTGAGTTTTAACTCACTCTTGGTCCAGGTTGGCCCTCAGGTCCTGTTTCACCCTACAGACAGACAAAACTGTTACTATACAATATCAGTGTAACACTATACTGGTTTTAATTTGTAGTGGAGACATTACTAACCTTAATGCCTTGATCACCTTTTTGACCCTGTAATGTAATACATCACACTGGTTAACTGTTGATAACTGTGATTGGTCACTGACAAGTTGAATAGACATGCTTAGAATGCAGTACCTTGGATCCAGGCAGTCCTGGCACTCCTGGTTCTCCTTTAATGCCAACCCCTAAAGAGCTCAGCTCCCCCTTTTCACCCTGCCAAGAGATAAAAACACAAGAGCTGATTAGCCCAGTTTCAGTTACAGTCATACCAATTATCAATATTACTTATAGCATGGTGTAGTCACTAACACCAAAGCCATGAGATATCATAATGCTATTCACTAAGTGTTACTGTATTACATTCACTAATTTGCAAATACACAGCAAATTTTATCACTATACTTTTCAGGCTTTACTGTCAGGCCAGAGCATTATACACAATTAGCAATAATACACAACGGCCAAGCATGTGCACTGATAAACACTTTCATTTATCTGTTCCTTAATTCATTTTGAGTAAGCTTTATGAATCTCGCATTGGACCCAGAGCCTATCCCAGAAACCCTGGGAGCAAGCTGGGAATAGACTCTTGATGGGATACCAGTTTATTGCATTAAAAACCTTTAAACACTGTTAAATATATATATATATATATATATATATATATATATATATATATATATATATATATATATATATATATATATATATATATATATATATATAAAACTTCAAAAGGAATTCATAGATGAAATTACAGAACTAGACACTAAAATTCTAATGAATTTACAGTGCAGATTCAGGTCAGTGTTTCACACACAGTGTGTTCTCATGCCCAGACATATAAGAATGACACAAATTCATGACAGTAATGAACACCATATGGAAAATTTCTCTCAGTCAGTGACACTAAATTCTCAATTTTCAAACAATGAAACAAGGACCCAGAGTAGCAAAGGGTGCACACAACATAACAATAATTGTGAATAAATCTCATGCTCTTTTCATGCCCATTATAGGCTTACCTTATAGCCTCGCTTCCCAGGAATACCGGGAATGCCTGTCTGACCCTTTATACAGCGATAGAAAACACACCATTTGTCTTGAATATCACTAAGACATTAAGACTAATGTTTTATTGTCACTGTCTATATTTCTCAGATCTTTACCTTTAGTCCAGGAGCCCCTGGAAAACCAAGTTCTCCCTGAAGTGAAAGGCCAGCACAGTCAAAGACAGAAAAAAAGGAGACAGTAATAGTAAGGAAAGAGAAAAAGATCCTAACATCTAAAAATCAATCTCATGCCAAAGTTCACAGCATGATTTCATAAATAAACATTATTAAAATGTTTGGTTATTATTAAAAGCTTTTTTTTATAATATTTTTTCATACATAGTGTCAACACAAATTAGCATAAACTAATTCAAACATCACAGCCATTAACTGTAAACTCTTGGTGTCCCTTAGACACATTAGTCCTATCACAATTACTGGACAACATGCTCTGGTGTCAGTATTTAGAACATCTGGTCAGGCTTTGTGTGTTCCAGGCATCCAAAGCTGATCACTGGCAGAGTCACAATGAGCTGCCCTACATTGCTTTGTTATTCATAGTAAAGAACACATGATAGGTGTTTATTTCACGTCTGACTCAAACTAATGAGCAAAAAACAAGGGAGTGATATACAGACACAGCTGAGACTGTATACAAGGACTCGCAGTTAGTTACTGCCACTTTTCCATATGCCTTCTCATTCCTCAAGACCACCAATCCACAAACAAAGCAAATGGGTTTAATATACAGTCCCCTCCAAAAGAACTGGAACAGCAAGGCCAATTATTTTGTTTTTTCTATACACTGGACATTTGGATTTGAGATAAAAAGATGAATATAAGACAATAGATCAGAATTTCAGCATTCAGTTCCTGATATTCAATTCAAGATGTGTTAAACAACTTCAAGATGTGTTAAAGAGCATGGTACCTTTGGTGGTAGACCACCCAGTTCTTAGGTGAGCAAAATACTGAAACAGATATTCTTCAAGTAAATGAAAGTAAATAACACTTAATATTTGGTTGCATATCCCTTGCTTGCAATAGCTGCATCAAGCCGGCAACCCACTGACATCACCAAACTGTTGCATTCTTCTTTTGTGATGGTTTTCCAGGCTTGTACCACAGCTTGACCCTGATTGATTTTCCCTCTAATCTACAAAATGGCTTGACAAAACAAAAGAATTGGCCTTGCTGTTCCAATACTTTCCAAGGGGACTGTACATACAACACACTCATGAGCAAATACAGTCTCTTGTGAAAAAAGCAGTCTCCTGTCTATAGTTATTGCAGTATATTTGTGAATTGGCTAGATTATTGGTAGTTGTACGAACACTCAGATCCTGTTGAACATTTCCGCTATGGAAATCTTCTTCAGACAGCATGCTGGGTGAGTACTGCAAGACAGGCTCTTGAACAACATTTCCAGCTTTAACATGGAAATGCGTTTGAATACCCACGGCAAGTGAACAGTAGTAGTAACCATAAAGCAGAACTCACTAATATACTGGATGACTAAAGGCACATTCAATGTGCACTACCTTCAATCCTTGCTTTCCAGGCATTCCAGGCATCCCTCGCTCACCCTGGAAAAGTGGCATCAGTTTTCCATCTTTTCAAGGGCTCATAACACATCTAAAACACCATGTGACTAAAACAGATCTTTAGATGGCATGCTAGGCACATTATAGAAGTGCAACCTAAATGGCAGTTCTGTTATTGGGTTGTGCATTTGCAATAAAATGTTCTAGGAATTCAAAAGCTTCCACAGAAAGCATATGTGTCAACTGCAGAAGGGCAGACACCAGGCACCATGTGCAAAGTTAAGAGGACAGTGGGTCTGAGTGGATGGTAAAATCATCTCCTCTTTGACCACACACACACTGCTCTCTTGGATTATGTGAGACCCTAACAGGTGCAGTGGTCAGAATCTTGGAAGGGTCAGGCATTGTCAAGCGATATGTGGTATGAGAGTGCGCTAATTATCCCAGGAACTCAAGAGGGGCTTTGGACTGGAGACATGAGTGCAACATGCTCAGCTGCCTGTCATGACTAGCGACCAGTCCTGACCCAGCTGGAGTAATCTGGTGGGTTCAGAATGAGTGAAGAGGAAGAGAGCATACGCTTTTTGCAGACAGTGTGTGGTATATACTGTATATATACAGTATATAAAGTTCTAGTAAGGTGAAAGACTGTGGCTCTGTGAGGTAGGGAAACAGAAAGAAGCTGTAATGCCTACTGCCTTCAATATTTCCAGTCTCGGGATCGCCAGTCTCTTTGATCCTCTCCTTTTATGCTCAACTCACACCATTCTTGACATCTTCTCCATCCCTCATTATTTCTCCATCCCCAGTGTGCTATTTTGGATGGTGGCTCAGTTCAGTATGCAGTGTGTGGACAGAAGCAGTCCACAGATGATTTATCACACTGTCATTCTCTGCAGTGAAATGATGTGGGTGAGGTCTTTGGAATACAGTGGAACTGTGGGAGTATGAGTGCAATCCCAATCTACTCTTACAAAAGAAAGCTACTCTTCACATTCATAAATGGCAAAATTGATTGCTAATTGTACAGCACCTTAAATGCTTATTTGGTTTGTCCCTGAAAAAACCCTTAAGGGTCCTATATAGAACCTTACAACAAAGACTTTCCATTTAAAAAAAAAAATTAAAGTTGAGCCAATTCAGAAATATCAAACCATTAATGCTCCAAATAACCCTTAATGAACTGTTTTTGTATTAGTGTACTTAAAGAAGGTTCTTGATTCATAATTCTACAGGGTATCTGAAAAGTCAGGAACCACTGGGAACATGTTGAGCAAAATCTGCAAAAACATGATACAGTGGTTGGGGAAAATGCAAGAGCATAAGGGTGAACATGTAGAGTATATGTTCTATGTTCATATCAAAATTAAGTATATGTGGTTTTACTCTCATTGGTTCTTTGCTCACCCATAGACAAGTATACCAAGAGAGATGGTAAAAAATAGGGAAATATGAGCATCCAACATCAATCCATATTCTTTAACCGAAACAGAAGGATCTAATGGAAACAACTGGTTTTCTAATTGGTGTATATTTTCTCGTAGAGCTCAGAAAAGGGACAATGAGGGGAAGCAAACTCATTTTCTCTCTCAGTTGCTACTCATGGCAATTCATCGTCATCTCATACTCCTTTCCATTTTTGTGTGATATCACTGCATGATATCTCATGCTGCATGATGTCTCAAACTTTCCTTACTCAAGGCCACCTGCTGGCAGAAACCCTTAAACCCTTTTCCTGCATGTGTGGGGGAGTGTATAATGAAGTGGGTCTGCTCTCTTTCATCTCATTAAATAAAGACCAAAAGGATTCAGAATGTCCTGCTCTCAGCTGTCGAGGTGGATGACTGTAATTCAGGGGTTGTGGTCATCACCTCACTATCTCCTGCACATAGTCTAACCTGCAGAACAACTGGAGTGGTGACACTGTGTAATTTATGATGTAGTAACTGGATTGCATTTCCTTCACAAGAGTCTGACACATGAAAGTAACCAGTGCAGATTACAGTCATGGCAACATGTCTAGCAAGCTAAAATGGGACAGTGTATTTTTGTGGTGAGAATGTGAGTGAAGACAGAAGGGACTCTATGGACTAAACATCAGACCACTGGGGAGCAGATACGTCTTCAGGAGCTCCTCTTCTGTGAAAAGGTTTTTGTTCTGTTCCATTTGGCAAAGCTTCTCTGTGACATGAGTGAGTAAATGTGGTGATCTCTAGCAAGCAACATGTAAAGTTGATCATTTATAGATGCACTGGGTCAAGATTATGTGCCATTTTGCAAAATGCCTGATTAATCCATTTAAGACCAGTGATTATGGTTCAATTTTAGAATTTTTTTTATGGCATTTTGGCAGACACCCTTATCCAGAGCAACTTACATTTATCTCAATTATACAACTGAGCAATTGAGATTAAGGGCCTTGCTCAAGGGCCCAGAAGTGGCAGCTTGCCAGTGCTGGGTCCAACATCTTACCCTCTGAGCTACAACTGAGCTACTACAGATTTGTAATAATAATGAAGATAAGAATTATCTCCACATTATGGATATTCATGCTATTAAAGTCATGGTTCAAATCATGCAATACTGAGAGCCACACAAAGGTGAATTCACTCAGAGAGGATACCTTCTCTCCTTTCTCTCCTGCAAGACCCATCTTCCCCTCCTCTCCCTACACATCATGCAGATGGAAACATCTTTAGCAGAATAGTGGGCACATGCGCACACACACACACACACACACACACACACACACACACACACACACACACACACACACACACACACACACACACACACACACACAAATACAAGCAGAAAAGTAGCATATGACAAATAAAGATTTTTAATTTTATCATCCAAACATCTCGTGGCATACACTGGAGAAGAAATCATGTGCTATAAATCAGGGGGAAAAAAAATCTAAGAAGAGACAAGTGCTTAATCTAACCATCAGATCCCCAATGGGTGGTCCTGGAAGCCTGAGACAGAACAGAACAGAATGCATTGTGTGTATGCATGTGTGTAAAGAGAAGGGACCTGAAGGGAAATGAAAATTCCATTAAACCCCATGAACTAGGTAGAAGCTCCATGTACTTCACTGAAATGTGGCACTGATATTGGGCATTTGGTCTCAGACTGTCCCCCACATGCTGATAAGAGCCCAGGGTTTATTTAAGATATCACACACAGTCTCTGACTCTGCTGCTGGCAACCTACACTGATACATTCTACTGGAGGTCCTTTAGCACTGTTGGCTCGAGAAGACAATATTCAGCACAGCTAGTTAGACAGACAGGATACTCTCTGGCCTCGACTGGCTATTTGTACATGAGCAGGTGTAAACAGACTGAAAATACTTCCCTTGAGAAAGAGCCAAATGGCATGGTGTAATCACAACTGCATGTGTATTAACCTACCCACTGTGTCGCTATTAAAGTAAACCAACTAATTGTCCAAACATGCTGCATTGCTTGTGCTTACTTATCTTCACTGTATACTGTTTTTACTTGCAATGAAGAACAAACAGATTTTTCTAAATCAACATTCAGTATTGTAACAGAATACAAATACATTATTCAGAATGAAAAGATAATGTTCTCCAAATGGATACAAATACAGATACCACTAGGAGGAGCACTATTTGTTTTTTTAGAAAGCTTGCCAGAAAAATTCACAGGACATCTGGTTAAGACTATCAATGTGTGCATCAGGACTGGGATCCAACAGAATGCAACAAAAAAGTCACATGTGTGTGAGCGTTTTTATTTTCTTGTGGGTGCAAGCAAATGGGCAGATATGAAGCTTGAACGGCAAATAAAGATCACATTCATTAACATGCGTTTACAGCATCCTTCGTAACTGCCTGGCGAGGGCCACTGTTTTAAATTAGGCTACTAGTTTGTTTATTTTTTGGGAAAACAACCAACTAACTTTGCTTAAAAATTATCGTGGGCTGATACAAACTAAAATAATAGAGAATAATGTCAGACCCAGAATTCACATATTTAATAAAGGGGTGATTTCAAATACAGAAACACAGTTGTCTTACCTTCTGTCCTTGATCCCCTTTGAATCCCTAAGGTAACAAAGAAGAAACAGCAGAAATACTTTAGCCATGCATCATGACATAAATTGCTGGGGGTTTTTTTCTTTACAAGGCAATTGACTTGACCTGAGGTACTTGCTTGTCAAGACCTTTCTTGACTGAGGGATTTTGTGTCAGATAGGAGACGCTACATTTAGTCTACCTTCATAATGATGCATCTCTAGAGGTGCATGTCAGTTGAGACAAAGACCAAACTGTGTTAACAGCTAAGGTCTTACATTAGCTACCTGGGAGCATGGTCTATGTTCAAATTGATGGCTTACACTCTGAACATGCACTGAGTAGTTACATTCAACCTGGGTTGAAAAACATTTCTTAACAATGTGTTTTTTCCCAAAATCTGCTGTGCTCCATATGAGATGATTACTCATAATCTGGCTCAAGATCTTATTTGGATGAGTGCATGGGAAAATATCCATGTCTGTGGAAGAAATCTAAAGTTTACAAGGCAAGATATTGAGGGAATGGAGTAACAGGTTGTTTCACAGTTCAAAATAGAGGTTGCACAGTAGGAAGCATATAGGCTACATCATGGTAAAGTTCATATATATTCAAATAATAAAACCGTTGGCAGTTTGAGCTAGGGTGAGCAGTCCTCACAAAAGTGTCAATCATACACTGGTTCGATCTGACTCAGGAAAGTGCTGAATATGTGTACGAGAAAAGAGAATGGAGTACAGAAAAACATATGAGGTAGAAAGGAAATGTCAATAGGGTTGTTATGGATAAGTCACATAAAAGTATGACTAAATTCAAGAGAAAGGACTAGGCATATTGGAGTGTGGGAAAGTCCTTTAGGCTTTGGAAATGTGAAATCAATATGATGAAGTATGGAGACAGAGGCTGGCTCACTGTGAATATATCTCTGTTCCTCTGTGTGTATATTTGTGTATATGTGTTTACTTAGGGTACTTTCACACATGTTAGTCCATTAACAGAGTCCCAATCAGAGTGAAGTTGATACTTTTAACTTGTTTGGTATCTGCTTTGGTTTCACACTGCACATAACTAAAAACAAACCAAAAAGCAAAAGAAATGTTGGCTGAGGCGCACATAGGGCTGAAAACGTACTCATCACATGCTTTCAATCACCAGAAATATGGCGATGGAACAAAGTAAACAAACTTCCAAGTGTGCATACAAATCAGAAAAATCACTCGACCATGGAGAATACAGAGCCGGCACTACATAAATGATTTGATAAGTATATAAATAACTAGCTTTAAATGTTCTGTGTATTATAATTTATCCAGAACACAAGGCATTTCTGCAGCATTTCAGCTCTGTCCTTTGGCTCATTTTGTGCCTCACAGCTCAGCAGCTCACATCCACAAAAGAAATTCTCCCCATAACCCATAAATACTGCTCATATTTTGTTCACGTCCTGCAATTGGGTCTCTTCAGCGTCAAATCATTTTCCCACTGCAATCGAACTGCGCTAGAATTCACTTGGAACCGGACTGAGAGTTCTTCACTCAAACAAGTTCAGACTGATTGTTTTGGCCCATCCCGAAGTTCGATTGTTGTGTTCTCACCTGCTCAAACAAACCGCACAGAAGGAAAATGCACCAGGGTTCCATTCACATGGACCAAACACTGCATATGTGAAAGCACCCTTAGAAAGACTTCATTACTAACAACAGAATCTGGCACAAAGGTGTTAATACGTGGATGGAATGAGCTATTCTGTAAGATGATCAAAGATTAACGAAGCTTACCTTGGGGCCTTCAGGTCCAGTTAATCCTGTCTCACCACGATCACCCTAGACAGAGAAGACACTGTAGTCTTAGTAGTAGAACATGCTTACTTATACTATACAATCTCTTCAGTACATTTCAATAACTGTGATGATGCAAGTTCATCTCTAGTGTGGAACTCCTCAGATGAAATGGATAACAGATGATTTGAACATTCATTACTATGTTCTGCTGTATTGCATTCAAGATTCCAAATATGTCTCTTCATCTTAGAAGTGTCTACAATTAAAAGATTTGTCATACAATTTTCATACAATTGGTTTCTATATTCATGAAAACAAAACCTATCAGTTTTGTTTTCATCAGATCATAAATTAATAATCAGATCATAAATTAATCCATGCGTTAATCCATGAGACGTACCTTTTGTCCTGGTACACCTGGTTCTCCCTATAATTAAAAAAGTTCATTATAGTCATTACAATCCATTGCCATAAATCTCTTTGCCTGACTGAATACACAATAGCATTAGATTGCATAAAAAATGCTCATATTGAGAAGTTCTTTTGCTTGCTTTAAAGAGTTTTGGTTGATTTTCAAATGATATCAAGTCGTATTATTTATGACTCGGACAATTTGCAGGGAGTTATTCCTTTATAGTGGCTTGGATATCCACAAAAGACGTGTCTGGCTCCTGCTGATATACACTAGTGTGTTGCTTTTATATAGAGCTTGGGTGTGCTATTTTATGGGCCCTGCATGTTTCAACTTACAACAGTTCAAATTCTCCAATCTAAACAAGCCATGGCAATTAATGCATCGGGGAAATGGAAAATTATCCAACAGCAACACAGACTGGTGAAATGCAGCATATCCCTTCTGTACTGGTAGCACAAGCCTGCACTCTCCCTGTAAATGGCTGAACCTTGCCTGAACCTTAGGCCTGTTTATAACACGTAGAAAAATGCTGTTGACACAGCTGGACTAAAACTCAAAAAGGTTAAAGCTAGGACTCTGCACCAGTAATACAGCACAAGTGGCTATATGTAATTAATTGCTAGGTTTGTAAAGTGATTATTAATCAACCTGAATGAGAAACCTTCCTTAACAGTGTACTGTGTGAGGTCTGACAAATCAAAATATTCACATTTACCAAAGGCAAGAAGCCATTACATGTGTCTTTAGGCACTTCAGGAGTTCACCACAGTGTTTTGTCCTATTACAATAATGTTTCAGCATTAACTAATATATTTCCTTTAGATATTACATAAGCTTACCTTCAATCCTGTCAACATCTGCAAATAAAAAAACAACAAAAAATTACTAATCACTAAAATATTAAATAAAATGATCAAATTAGTTTAAAATATTTATGCTGTAAAAATTGGTGTCCATAAGAGTGTTAATTATGCTTTTACTGTACATACCCTCAGGTCTTTTCCTGGTTTTCCAGGTTCTCCAGGTTTTCCCTTATCATAAAATATATTTCCATATATTAATGAGACAAGAAATGACTAATAAAAAGGCTACATGTATTTACCACAGAGCCAGAGATTACCTACAGTAAAAACCTACAAGAGTAATCCTAAGACTAGGAAGAACATTAGTGATTCTTACCGGTGGCCCACTAGCACCAGTCAGTCCTGGACTACCAGGAGGCCCTGGGGGGCCAGGAGGGCCCGGTGGTCCCTGTGCTCCAGGCTCACCCTGCTGAGAGACAACACATTACAATCTCAGACAGAGAAGCCAATACATATTCTTGTGTACAACACATTCAGCATCAGCATTAGGATCCCTTCTGTTTCAATTCCAGTCTATATGATAGAGATTTGGAAAACTGGAACTGGAAATTGAAGTTACCTGATGAATTACAGAGACTGAAATGGAAAGGAAGCAAACCCTTATGGCTTAGTTGAAGACAAAATTAAAGCATGTTATGGCTTTCAACAAATGGAATGGGGGTCATTTAATTGGTTATTCTACCGGTGGTAATTAAACTTCACTGAGAGAGAACCATGTTTGGAAAACAATCGCAGCCATTGAGTTTTGGCTGTAGATGTATAAGAACCTTGCCAATGTGGCTTAGGTTCACCTAAAAAGCTTCATCGTCCTGACCACTGACCAGGAAACCTCTCAATCATACTGTTTTCTCAGGACCCTGTTAACAGTGGGAACCTGGGTCTAAGGCATGTTCTGCTAAAAAAAAAAAAAAAAAATTAAATAAATTAAAAAAAAAAACATGACAGAAGGAGAGCTATATCATAACAAAATCAGGGGTGGATATGGAAATAGGAACTAGCACAAGGCTAGGAAAATGTAATTATTAAGAAAGAATGTTTTATCCGGCTCTGTTGTTCAATAATTATATATGTATATATATATATATATATATATATATATATATATATATATATATATATATATATATATATATATATATATATATATATATATGCGTGTGTGTGTGTGTGTGTGTGTGTGTGTGTATATATATATATATATATATATATATATATATATATATATATATATATATATATATATATATATATATATATATATATATATATATATATATATATATATATATATATATATATATACATGAGCATTAAGGGTTAAGGCCTCAAATTATCTTCTGGCCGCCTAAATTAAACAAAGATATATCAAAGATATAAATTAACATTATATAAAGACAACTATTATCTTAAAAATTCTTTTATATTTCCTCTGTGCAGTATTTTGGAATTTGGGTAACTCTGGATAACACATCCTAAAATTTAGAAGCCATCTTTTCTTCATTAATTCTTTGACAGTTCTTTGGGTAGATATGATTTATTATCCCAGAAGCAGGTTCACTAAATGAATTCATTCCACTATCCCTATCCAGACCAGGCAGGAATCAGCACAGAAAGTCCACCAAGCAGAGCCATTTCCACTTTTTCCCTTAGTCAGTGGCCCTCAACAGTGGGTACTATTGTCTCCAAACATGGTACACTATTCTGGCACACTCACACACATATACCTGTAGGAACAATATAGAGGATGGATGCCAGCCGAGGTCGGTCTGTAGGCCATTATCGTTTGAATGCACAGAGAGGCTTTGAGAGCAGGAAGCAGGAGTGGCATGCTCTTTTGGACAGTCCTCACTTTCCTGGCAAATAAGCTCTCTATCCCATTCTTTTGTTACTTTTAGCCTGACATTATGAAAATTGCAGAATGGAATGTCTGCTCTAGAACTACATTTTCTGTACTTTATAGGTTTATATAAATGTCAAAAAATCAGTTACAATCTTTTCTAATAGAGAAGGTGATGGAAACGGATCTTGAGATAACATTGTTTGTCTCAATCAGTAGCTTTAAACCCTCATGACCACTGTGGTTTTAAACCTTTCATCACTGAAAGCACAGGAAAAAACTTTTTCATTTTTGAGTTTTCCAAGATAACTTCCTGTCAGTGTGTTAATAATTGCCCATTTCCTTGTCTAAAATTACCATGGAGATATCTGGGTGAGGACAGAAAATTTGTCATTTCTTGGAAAGCTTGCTTTGGCACTGGGCTGAACATTCAAATGTAAACACCCATGGCTTTTAGAAATGGCATTTCAGTATTTAAGTATGCCAATAAATGCTAAATCGTGACTACAAATGTCAAACTGAGAAACCATTGTAAAATCTCAGATAAATGAGACCTATTTGACTGCAGTTGGAATAGCTCATTAAAAGTGTGGAACAGTTCCATTGCTGTTCTCACATTTCCCGCACTTAAAGTGAAGGATAGCAAACACAGTGGTGCCATGGAGAGTTGCTAATGGGACTGGGGATGGATTTGGCTGGCAGTTGGTCGACAGTGGCTGGCATCCTTGGCAGGGGGTAAGAAGGGTGGCAGAGAGAGATGTACCTTGAGGCGCTTTAGAATTAGAGGGCTTATTGAGGGCATGTTGCGCACGGTGATGGGCAACATCTGCTCAGGTCACAAAGCACAGGTGGGCCGCAGTGCAAAAAGTCACGAGGGCAACAAGTTGACCAGCAGGCCAAAGGAAGGAAACGGTGTCAACGAGATGCAGAGGGGAAAAGGAAAAGAAACAGAGAAATAAATGCAAAAGAGTGTATAACAGGGAAACAGCAAGGCAGGGAGAGTTCAAAGAAAGAGCTCAAGGTGGAAAGGAGAGAAAGAGTGAAAAAGGCATGAGAACTGACAAACAGGACCCAGCAGTCTGAGTTACAGTGGTGAGATAAATATTTTAAACAGGAAGCCAAATCATATGCAGCATCCAAGACCAAAGGGCAGATAATTGAATAGTGTAGATAAGGAGGTGTTTAATTTTAACTGGATTTAGATATCTCAGTCCACTGTGATTTGGTTCCTGTGTCCTGCATCAGTGCTGTGTAGACCTCAGTCTTGCCACAAAGAGAGTTTAGCAACAGACTTACTGTGGCCTGTCCTCCAGCACATGGGTGGACAATACGCCGTTTCTGTTGAGATCACCAGCATTATGAAGTACAGCATTATTGAAAAGTCATTAACCAAATTCCCACTAATCTATAGTAGTCTACTTAAACCCCTCGAATTCCCAGGACCTGTCGGAAGGTACAGACTTATACTCCTCACTCTCGCAACTTACCCATTTAATAGATAAAAAGCTGGTACTTGAAGCACTGAAGCTATTTGAAACTTGCCTTTGTTTTTCAATGCTTCTTTGTATTTAATATCCCAACACTTGAATATTTAGATTTTAAGATTTAAAAAAATGCATTTAAGGACTAGTCAAATAGTAATAAAAAACACAAAAAAGAAAGTAAGAGAAACACTGTGCATAAAGAACACTGATTCATTATTGCATGTAATTTGGTGACAGGATCTTGTGTCTCCCCCCCTCCCCCCTCCCCCCTCGCCTTAGTCAGAGGACAGGCCTTCTCTGGTCTCTCTTTGCAGCATGGCTGAAACACACACACACACACACACACACATACACACACACACACACACACACACACACACTTCTGGGGATGAGGGAGGACCCTACAAACCTTTAACATCAGAGCCTGACTGGAGCGTAATGCTGCCAGAGTTTTCACTGGAAGTCCCTGCTTAAAGTGGCCCACCACACACACAGATATAAACATACATACAGTATACACACACACACACACACGCACACACACAACCATATGCACATATGAATGCACATAACAAAACATAGACACACAAGCACTCAGTGATTCCCATCTCTGTTTCATGAAGTAGTCCTTCCTTTCTTGACCTCTTGGCTCCCTTCAACATAACTGTAACCACCCACTAGCACAGACCACCCACTTAGAGGCTTGTTTTTGGTGTACTTAACAAGAGCCTTTAGACAATCTGCTGTCTCTGCAACCTGCTTGACCAAAGCCATTTCACTGTTCCTTAGCGTTTCATTCCTTGAACACTGAATCTTAATATTTTTAACTGGTAGTCAATTTGCTTTACAACAGTTTGGTACATACATGTCTTACATGTCTGATTTTTTATTTCAATCTCTAATGCTAAATTCAACAGAGTTTACCCTAGGTTTAATTGTATATAACATACTGCTATGCCTCAACCCATTTCTATAATAATCTGGATTTCACAACAGTTAGCAAGGAAATGAGTGAACAACAAAAGTCTTTTCCTTGGCACTTATTATCAGAAAGCCTTATCAGATCTTTTTGTGTAAGCTGCTTGTATAATTGTCTTGTTTTCACTGGAATCCTAGTACCCCAGAGAAAGCACTGAGGGTCTCCAGCTCCACGTTACATGTGCTATCAATCATGAATTATACCAATTTATCAATCCAGTGTTCTTTGCCCTCTTTTCACTTGATTTTGCAGACAGGTAATTACAGCACTCTGTTTATATCTTCTTTGGGGTTTAAAAAAAAAAAAAAAAGACAAATTATTGAAGCAAAGCAGAATAACATACAAAATGTTTGTGGATTCTTAAAGGTTCAAAGTATTCTTAGATTATTTTCCACAGCAAAGTATAAAGCAATTCTTACAAGAAAAGCTTTTACTCACCCGATGTGTATAATCACCACACACCCCCTGAAAAACACACACAAACAGGACCCGTAAGAAACTGAAAAATGTATAAAGTAAGTAGTTACGTATGCAATCAAAACTTGATCTGTACCTTTTCCCCTTTTGGACCTGGTTCACCCTAATAAAAATAATAATAATTGTGAGTATTGAAATTAACTGTACAAAATGTTCAAGTATAATTATTGTAAGCTAGAGTAGAGTACAGTAGTATAATAGTATAAACTAGTTTATAAAATACTTACAGGAAGTCCTTTGGGACCTGGTGAGCCCTGGTAACATTAATACATTAATAATTAATTACATTAAAAAAAAAAAAAAAGTATTTGCCAATACATAATCCCCTGCCATACATGAATACATCACATAAATTCATCGCAAATATACACATTATATAAACACAATGTTCTTTCCAACATAAATTAATACAATGTTCATTCTCACACCATTGCAAATGTGTTTCCTATGAATAACCTCAGCACCTTTTTAAAAAATTTCCTCATTTTGTCAAAGTGGGAAAAGCAGCGGAAACAGGCTCATAGTAAAAACATGAATCAATTTTTCAGCTACTCAGCCTCAGCTATTTGATGAACTAGTCCAGGCCTGGAGTGGACAGCCATGTAATTTGTTTTGGCTAGTGTGAGTGAGCTTCTGTGGAGCGCCAGCACCCCAGAGCCAAAGAGAGGTGGTGCGCACTCTCATGAAGGAGCACTAATCACTGCTGCCAGCAGCCTCAAACAAGACAAATAAATCACATCCACATAAATCAAACGAATATATATATATATATATATATATATATATATATATATATATATATATATATATATATATATATATATATATATATATATATATATATATATATATATATATATATATATATATATATATATATATATATATATATATAGTGATATAGTGGTTATAACACAAAGGGCCTTGAATGATGCAGCTGAAAATCTAAAACACACATTGAGATGGAATAGCTTAAAGCTTCCAAAGTGCTATGACGTTCATCCGAAAACACTGGTGCATCTGCTTTTTTATTGCACCCTGGAAAAACAATGAAATCAGCAGAATGTTGAAATCAAGAGGTAATAAAAAAAAATCTAAATCCCAGATGAAGGTGGGTTTGTAGCCTCAGTAGGTTATGTGTATTTTTAAAGAGTCATTGTGCTTCAGTCATAAGCCCTGTGGGGGCCATTCAACAGTGAAGCTGACCCCATAAAGGTGTCACCATGATGCAGGGAGACTAACTTTTATTCAAGACACCTTGTAGGAATACCCCACTTTCACAGTAGTTCATGGCTTCCTTTTTCTTGAGACTCTTCAAAAGAAAAGGTTTTTGTGACTATCATCAATAAATTCAGTTGAAATTAACTAGACTGCAGTGCACTTAACGATGGGTAATGTTTCCCTTTGTCAGAAACAACAGCATCATGAATCTATCAAGTTACACGGCCAATAAATCAGACTAAACTGTTTTCTTAGTACAGGGGTGTTACACTGCAGTCCTGAAAGGCCATTGCAGAGTTTACCATTCTGCCTCATTTAACACAACTGATTCAACTCTTCAGCTAATTACCAAGCCTTTCATGAGATGAATTTGGTGTGCCAGAAGAGGGAAAACACTAAACTCTACAGTCCTCTGGCCCTCCAGAACCTGAGTGTGACCCTGCTATCCTAGAGGCATCATGTGGTCAGACTCAACAAGCTAAATAAATATCAGTGTTACAAGCTGTCATCAGAACAAATGGCTGCATTTAATGGATGCTGACATATTTCTCTTTATGATAACTGCTTTTCTGTGTGATTTAAATTTAGCTTCTTGGTGGGTTAGACCTGCACAATTTCATGACTGGAGTTTATAATACATGGCTTTATGAGCACTAGAAGCTGCAGTACCAGGATGCTTACCATATCCCCTTTCTGGCCATTCTGCCCCTGTGAAAAAAAAAACAACCCAAAAAACATTCATTTGCCACAGAAATTACTTTTTTGTCTGTTGTTTTCTCATTGCAGATAGATTTTATGTCACTATTATACCAATGGTAGCTAATAAAAATAGCCAGAATCATTGTTAGCACAATTAATCTAGTCATGATAAAACACTGTAAATAAAATACTGTACTGACCACCTGCATTTTTGCTGTTAATTAGTATCTTACATTTACACACCGTCCTTTTCTGTGCCTATTGACCGGTTTACTAATTGTTGTACTGTCTTGTGCTGTTGCACACATTTGCATATGTGCACTTTATGTAGTCTTATTTAGTTCTGTGTAGTCTCATGTAGCGCTGTGTTGTTTCTGCAGCACCATGGTCCTGGAGGAACGTTGGTTCTTTTCAATGTGTATTTTACCAACTGTATATGGTTGAAATGACAATAAAGCCACTTGAACTTGAACATGATTGTAACTAGTGTTATCAATTAGCTTTAAATAATCTGAAGAAAATATTTCCTTAACCCTTAAATGCGTCAATGAATCACACATTTTGTACAGAGACTTACAGGTTTGCCATCCAAGCCGATGGGACCCTAAAAAGAAGAGCAGAAAAAGGGGAGACTTTAATAAGAAAGTTGGGAGGGAGCAAGACTTACATGGCTGTCTAGACTTACTATTTTGACATGATGATGTTTTTTGAAGAAAAAATGTATTTCCTCAAAAGGTCAGGCCAAAGGCATAAGTCAAATATAAAAAAACACATACTGGAAGAACACACTGGAAGAACAGTGAAGCTATTGTATTCACATGGACCCAATGTGTGTCCAGCAGATCACAACTTATACATGGTAATAAACATCTGAAAGGAGTTTTAATGTCTTGGTAATTTAGTATATAAACTACCATCCTTGATGGTTGCATTTCATGTCATTGTTCCAGGTGAACTTGAACTTAATAACCTGTATTAACCTATTAACAGTAATATTAGCTGAATCACACTGCAAAAACATTATATCTTAGCAAGTGACAATATCTTGAATATAGTCAAATTTAACTAATATTTCCTATTATAAGATTACAAAAAAACAAATATAACAATATTAAACCTACTTCCAGTCATCTTTACTCATTTCAAGCTTTAAACTTTCTCATTCCACTGGGAGTTAATTTTGCTTCTTTCTAATAATAAATGGTTAAAATGAGCAAAATATCTGCCAATATAATAAGAAAAATCATCAAGCAAAATGATCTGCCAGCAAATGTTAATAGCTGATCCTGCCCAACAAGGTGGATCACCAAATCATAAAATCATAAAATAAACAAGCAAGAAAATGAAACAGCCATTTACAAATAAATAAATAAGATAAGACAATATTGCAATATTACATAATAATACAAGATAATACTGTATGTGGGTGTTCATTTGTATTTTACTGATGCCTATTAAGATATTTCTTAATGTAAAACACACATGAATACTTACACACCACCACCTATTGTCACTGGACAGGAGCGCACTTTATATTACTTTAGTATTATACTTACTGGCAGCACATTCCTAACTAAAATCTTTACTATGTGAAAAGTACAGATGCTTATTTCTCCTTCTTCTTCTTTTATTTTACTTCCGAATATATTATCTACACAATTTTGTTCATTACTGTTAAGGTCATAGTGACATACCGGAAAGCCAGGAAATCCTCTAGTGCCTGGCTGACCCTGGATGGAGACACAAAGAGAAAGGCAACAGCTGAATTATTCCATGTACACATCATTCCCACAATATATAAGCAAACAAAACCACAGAGAAAAACACAGACACACACACACACACACACACAAACACACACACACACACACACACACACACACACACACACACACACACACACACACACACACACACACACACACACACAAAATAATAAGTGATGTGAACTTGGTAGGACAAAGTCAGTGTTAAAAAAACACTCCCTGTTGCCTATTGGGAGCCCTTTGTGTGGGATGTGGAAACAAATGCACAATCACAAAATAGAGGATGCTGTGGAATCCTGCATTAGAGCAAACAAAACAAGTCACAAATCCAATAAGTGAAAACCAACATGGAAGTCACCGAATTGAATAAGCGCATGTCAATTATCATTAGTGCTACATTCCCCTGGACACAATACCAAAGTTGCTTTGCTGGAAAAATCTTTTAGTGCCCTTAAGACAGGAAGAAGTCATTAAATATCCTCAGACAAAAAGAGGTAATAGGCAGTGAAGGAAAACTAGAAGAAATTACAAGGAAGAGGTGAGTGCAAGTAATGAAAGAAATTATACATCTGGTTCCCAGGTAGTTACTGGAAACATAGATGGGTCTCTCTCCCAGAGGTAATCAACTCTACAGTTGGAAAAAGTAAGAATAATAGTTTGGGAATTCAAAAAAATCACTACACAATGTCTGGGACCATGTGCTTTTCTGTGCTACATGCCTGCTACACACCATAAACAGTTTTGTATTTCTGTTGTAATGTTATTGTGAAATACACAAGAACATACTATTACAAAAAAGGTACCATCAGTACTATAAAGCAATGGTAGAAATATAAGGACAATATAAGACCTTGTCTGTGTGGCCCCGATAAAGGCTCAGTCTCTTCTCTAATCTCTTCATTTATGTGTGAGAAAGCCATTGTAGCAGTTCACTCAGTCAAGTCCACCTGGCTGATTTACCATTTCCGTTGGCCTCTCCACACCTCTATTTCAAATCAACCCCTGTGACCCACTCAGCACAAAGCCCATGCTCTCTGCTCACCTGCTGGGAGAGGTCCCCTCCTATGGCAATCCTGCTCTGACATTTCCCTCTGCCATGACCCTGTCTCTCACAGCCTTCTGTCTCCTACTAGTGCCTTATGACTAGTGGAAGGACTTGGGTACACAGAGGCATGCAATCAGCAAGCTCAAAACCAGATGTCTGGTCCTGTCTAAGCAGTCTGCTGGCCCTGCCCTAAGGTATCTCGGGTCTGTCAACCAGGGGCGCTGGGGGATGGATTGGAAAACCGCAGGACGAAGAATGACCAGAGCGTTTCACAGGATAATCAGAAAGGAAATTGCACTTCTGAAGGGGAAACATTACCCTTTTGTCTTCTGCTTGGAATGTGGAGAGAAGATTGGGTGTGGGTGCTGAGTTTGGGATAAGCCCCATTTCATCTGGAGCCCCAACAACTCATTTATAGGCACAGTACACTAGTAGGCAATCTAGGGGTCTAGTGTCTGGATCATTATCTTGTAAATTAGGATGTTTTCATTTCTCTCCCTAATGAAGATGGGGTTCCAAATGACCATCATTATAGGCAACTCAAAGCCCTTCAGAGTCTAAATGAAGCTTAAGTATTCCCATACAATCTGCTATGGGTATTCTGTTTAATTCATCTCCATTAGAGGAGCTACACTGCAGAAGTGAAATGAGCATTTCAGGAAATTTGAGTGAGGAACTTGCAGATTCCTTCCTATAATAGTGCTCAAATATATCACAGAAGTTTTGATTTATCCATGCTAAACCAACTAGTGGGGCATGGCACAGAGAGGGAGCTGTACATTTGCGAATAATTTAAGTGATTGTCCAAAACAGCAATAACTACTTTAAACAAACTTAGTTCTTCCTCTGCTGGAAGATTCAGAGACTAACTGAAAGTAATGTGCAGTTTTATTGGTGCCAGTGATGACACTTACAGGAGGTCCTCGTGGGCCAATGATAGATAGACCTGGCTCCCCTGGAGCTCCCTAAGAACAGAAGGAAAGATAGAGATGATCAGAAGAAGTAACAGAGGAAAGAAAGAGAATGGTGCTGTGTCTAATCTACATTCTGCATAAAATGCCAAATGCAGAATACCAGAAACAGCTCTTTAAACACTCTTTGGCATCTGGTGACAATTCCCTACCACTAGCCTGTACACAGGCAGTCTGTGCAGACCTGCTAAGGAAACATGCATGTATCTTTGTGGTTTGCATGATTTTTGGTCTAAAACATACTCTCATACTTTGAGTGTTGATAGCTGGGAAGGTCAGAGTGTACTGCAGAGTAAACAGAGCGGGGCCCTGTGGACTGGTTCTCTGGCACAACTAAGGTAATTTGCACAGTGTCAGCCAGTTTTTAATGGTGTACCCAGCATCCCAGTACAATACCACAAAACTTTATGGCCAGACAAGAATGTTATCATGTTTCTAGCACTTTCCCTAATTAGCTCTCTCCAATGAAACCTTATCAGGGAGACACATTTGATGACCCAGTCATCTGTCCAATTACAGGTAATTTTAATGCTTCTGACTAAATTCCTGTTTTATCCAGGGGGCCTATTTGCTTTCAAACTTGGGTTTTGAGCATCTGTAGCCTTTGCTGGCTACTATAGAGGGATACTGATGAGGTCTAGCAGTGGCCAATTCAGGCCAGAGAAAAAGAAAAAGACTCCCAAGCATTTTTGTTGAAGTTGTGCTCCAAGAGAATCTCACAGAGTTCTGTCCAACAGGACAACGGAAGAGCTTGAAAAGTTGGTAGTACCTGGGAATGGCCAATTAACTCAGCTGTAAGTCCATACATAATCAATCAAAGCAGGAGAGAAACCTACCCATAAAACTGGCAAATAAATTATACTGCAGTTTTCATATCAACACTAATGACCAAAATGGACTCAGTCGATTTCAATTCCTTCAAGAAAACCCTTCTAAGAAAAATTAAATGTACTGACAGAGAATCTTGACACAATCAAGCAATTAATTATTGCTTTGCCTGCTTTTCTTTCTTTAATGCTTCCCTGAACTTTATATATGTTACCACTGAAAAAAGGATAGCTGTTGAGAGCTTAAGGATCGTATGCCTCCAGACAGTTTGTTTAGATATGCAAAGAAGATCTATTCATCAGCCAGGATCTGCTGCTCAATCAAGACTTTTTGCAGCAAGAAGCCATAGTTTAACCACAGTTGTAGAAATAACCTAAACCTCTGAAAAAGCTGGTACAAACACAAGAAACTTGCACAAAGAATTTTGAATGTAGTTCTGTTGAAAACTTCCAAACTCACACATTTTAAACAACTCCATTTTCTGACATGGTGGTTTATTTTTCTCTATAATTCCAGAGACCAGCTAGCTTAATCATACTTTTCTGTAGATCCTGGATTGTTTCCCAACCCAGAGCCCTGAGACAGCCCGCATTTCTTCCTTCTTCCAACTCCCAATACACCTGTATCAGGTATTCTGTGTTCTTGATGAAATGTTTGTGGGTTTTGGGAACTGGGTTTTAACAAAAATGTCGAATATTCTGGGGTCCACTGAGGACTGCATTGTAGAAAACAAATTAACATTTTTTTAATTCAGACATCACAGATCATTCCAGGAGAATGAGAACCCATAAAACTGCTGGCCTGTACTGACACAAAGGATTGGTTTAGCTACAGGTGCATAAATGTCTAAAGCCACAACAGAAACTGCTGCAAAGTCAAATAACAGTATCTAGAAGGTCAATCTGCATTCTCAGAAATAATATATATAGGCAAAATTAATATAATATAAAATATTGGCGTATATTAAAAGCACAGATTTATTTTACCAACTGGGATTATGAAATCTTGAGTAGTTAGTCTTCCTAAACCTCTTCCATTCCAAACATAACACTATTTACAAGAGGGAGTCTTGGGTGTCTGAAACTTCAAGTTTTGGAGAGCTGCTTCGGAGTGAATAAATGCAGGTAATCCAACCGTTGTGGGAAATCTACTCAGAAATGGAGACCCCCCCAGGCCTATTCAAGATAGAGCCCAAAGTCTCCCTGATATAAATCATGATGCCTGCACACACTTTACTCTGGACTAAGCCCCCAAACCACCCACAGTGAGAGAATTCTCAGTTGTGCACAGGCGGGCTGCCGTCCTGCACTTACCTTTTCCCCTGTGTTTCCCTTTAAGCCCTGGTCAGTCACAGCAGACACAGTCACATGCACAGGGTGAAGGAGAGAGACAGAGAGAGGAATCAGGGTTAGAGAGGCATGGAGAGGACACAGACATGCAGCAGCCTGAGTGGGGGCACTGGAAGGTTGGGTCAGGGAGAAAGGATACTGGGATGGGAATATTTAATGTGGTTGAGGCCATGGGGGCATGGAAGCACTGGAGCAGAGTGTTGCTGTACACACTGCTAGGCTATGTAATGAATAGTAATGAAAAGTGGATGGGGCCAACTAAGTTTTCACACAGACAGATTTTGGAGGAGGTCTGCTGGATAAGCAAATAAGCATTAAAAATACATTTCCTCTGAGAATCTGCAGGACTACATTGCAGCTTAACACTATAGTGCTTAAGGTGCTTAGTTTAGTTCTGCCAAAAACCTGCTATTAAAGAGAATTTGTTTTTTTATTCATAAACGGTCCAAATTCTTGAACATCCCAAAGGAACACAAGGGGTCCATTATAAACCAGTCTGTCTGGAGGCCACCATTGTAGCTTTATTATTCAAATAAAGCAGTAATTATATCTTACATGTTCAAACAAATGTCAACTATTTACAATTATGGTAACATGAACAGAGGCTAGGTTATACAGTGGGGTTTGATTGTTTAAATATTAGTGTTTATGGCACGTCAGGTCTTTAGAGCAGGTCATAATTTCTTTTACACTTAATGCTCTGTTGGGATGGAAATATGTCCAAATTCATAACACACAAAACTTATTAAATGAAGAAGGAAACTATGTATTATCCTACCCAAAGATCCCTATAGGTTCTTTGTCAAAAAATATAAGTCAAAGATATAGGAATATATTGTTTTAAAAGTATGTATAGATTCTTATGTCAAACTATGCAAAATATCACATATGGCCTAAGGGTTGCACAAAAAAGTTAATAGATAACATGACATGAATATACTCACTTTACAGCTTTCCACTAGCATGCCACTGAGCATTGGTAACTAATTATTGAAAAGGACATAGCCTGCTTGTACAAACTAACTAGCTGGGCTTAATGCACATTTTTAAATCACTCACCATTCTTCCAGGAATGCCCATTGATCCTTTGTCTCCCTAATGATCAATGCAAAGTCAAGAGTAAAGTAAGAAACAGTAATTCTGATAGAATTCTGAATCAGTAAAACTACTGTTACTAGTACCAGCATCACTTTACAAACAAAATCCCAATTATAGGCTTTTAAGGTTTTTTTCCCAAGCAAGCTCATTTTGTAAGATACACTTTATGTATAATCTAATACTATGTTTGAACAAGTGAAGATTGTTTGTAAAGTCAAGTTGGCTAATATTACATCAATGCAGTGCTCTGGATTCTCAAGCATTATCTTAGTTGTTGGTTGAATGTTGTTGATGCAGACATGCCACAGATGTTCTGATCCATAAAGGCCAACGGCCAACTATGCAAGGCCAGATTAAGTGCAGACACAGAAAGTTGATCAGAAAGCAAATTTCATCAGTGATTATTTAAATCTGAACAGAAGCACAATGAGGTTAATACAGTTCGGACCCTCACTTTGCATTCATTTAATTCAGTGACATGACAATTGCTAATAGACCCTACTGCAGCTATTTGGAGGTGAAGTTGCTAAGAAGGTGGTGGAAGCAATGTATGACTGTTTGATGCTTAGAGTATGTATTAGAAGCAATATAGTCTTTTTCCTAAACGTGTATTCTGAATCTTATGTCTAAAACGCATATATGTACCGACTCCCATCTGTATGGAAAACCTATAAATTAACAGTATTCCCCAAAGTGGCTGACAATTAGGTTTATATTGTAGAGATTTAAAGGCTATATTTGCAGCTATTATCATCATCATTGAATCATATTAATCAGTGTTACCAATCATTACCTCTATCAGTAAGAGTCAATGCAGCATTATCACATTATTAGTCTTAATTATTTAGTTGTCATTAAAATATAGCATAATCATGCCTTTATAACTAATACAAAAACTTCAGCACAACCATTGCTTTTACTAAATTCCCTCTATAAAGTTTTTCTAAAGCTATTGATGTCTTCCACTAATTTGGCTGGACAGACCACATGGACCAGTGTGCTTTCCTTCTGGTGTCTTATTCTAATGTGTGGCAATAAAAGAGTGCAAAACCTAAAACCACAGGTCAGCAAAGCTATCAAAGCTTAGGCTAAAACACTGAATCTACACTGCCTAGTGTTCCACTTTTCAAGCATATGATCAGTCATCACAGATGAGGACTGGGGAACTGGGGAAGCTATCAAGGGCCCAGGCAGATCTGACCCATGGGATCTGACCCTATCTGATCGAAATATGTTCATGAAAAATTTTTGTTACAAGCCTGGGTATTATGCCCAGCGAGCTTCTGTTTGATCTGATGGTTTCTGACATAATACTTTCATATTGGTTGCTATTTATTTACAGTTCTATGAAAAAACTACTCATAAATAGTGCAATTTATTTGCCTATCTAATATTACCTCCTCATATAATATTGAGAACATTAGTAAAAGTCCTTGGAGGAATGCTTACAGAGTCCAGATGGATCTGTCCAGGGTGCTGATTCCAAGAAACTCTATTTCAGTTTTATTGTGCTGCTCCATACCCCAGTCTCTTCAAATCCATGTCATATAACTGTAGCAACTGAATGCAATCAGCATTCTGACTATTACAATACAAAAGATCTGAGAATCTGTAAAGATTTTTTGTAGCCTGATTTCTTGAACTATCCAATGTTGTAACAATGTTTACAAATAACATGCAATACAATATAGAGTACTTAATAGCATGTATAAATCAAACTCATAGATGTGAAAAATTATATTTAAATAACTAGATATGCTGATAATTACTGATTACACTGTTCTACTTTTATATTGTTCTTAAATAAGGCAATAAACAGCAAAGTGAATTACTTCATGACTACAACTCATAAAGAACTTATAGTGATTCTTTAAAGTGCCAAGCTAGCATCAACATCCTCTAACTATTCAGTCATTCTTATAATATTCAGTAGGATAGCTTAGATAGTGAATGAAACAGTAATCTTTACTTATAGGAAACAGGACCACCAATTTCGATCGAAAACAACTCAGCATGATCAAAAGTTAAATAATCATGCCGAATCATCACTCTGAGCAAATGCGCGCTTTGGTGAATTCATTTAAAGGTATTTATTCATACATGTGCCCATGTATTCTATGGAAAACACTTTTCCAGACAGTGTAATCCATCTAAAATATCTGCAGGAGTCGTATCCAAACTTTGTCCAAACTTGTCATATGTCTGAATGAATGTGCTGTTTCTTCCATTTCACCCACTGTTTGGGAGATCTTTATGATTGGGTTTCACAAGCTGAGGTGTCTTGAGTAAGAGCGGTTTGCTGTTGTTATAATTGACAGCTGAGAGTTTTAGTTAGCCTCCTTAAAACATGCTTTAATGAAGACCAGGTGTGTTTTAGGTCTTTGTTAGTAATACTAGTATTTCAACAGAAACTCTAAAGAGGACATTAAGGCAGAGTGCAGAGGGGCTGTGAAGATGCGAACAAACGTGCAAAGCAGAGTTTGCCAATGGTAATGCTGGACTTCCTGGGTTTACTGACTTTACATATGTTAAATACATCAATTAACTGAAATTAAATGCATTAAAAGAACTCATCCCAAAGAGAGCAAGTGTGTTTTTACTAAATTGGTTGTTCAGCCTTGCTGTTGAAAACAGTCTCACCGTGTATCTTATTGGAAAAGCTGAACTTTTATGTATTGTATGTTTGTATTTTAAAACTCATAATTTATCATATATTGAACAGCTTCTCAATAAAATACACCAGAGAGTGGAAAAGTCCTAGACAAGGACAAAGACAGACACACAACAGGACAGTTCTGAGACAATTACCGGAAAGCCAGCTCGTCCAGGAGGACCCTGAAAAATGGTGAGAGAGATGGGTACAAAAATAAAGAAAGAACCTGTCATCAATCAAACATCCCAACACCTAGCCAAACCATAAAAAAATTCTAAATTCATCAGTCTGTTTTATATTACAGGAGATTCAAAATTAGATAAGAGTCATAAAATTACATTACATTTCACTGCGGTAAGGCCTGAGTGTGCTGATGCAATGCAAGAGCACTCCACAAACAGTGAAAACATGCAAACACTCCAACACTGTAAAATTGGCATCTGAAAACTTTTTCCATAACACACTGCTTTAAGTTGATATGCACCATTTCCACTACTAAGAATAAAACTGGAAACCAAATCAGAGACTAACGCTGTGATTTTACTGTGGGTTTTTATATCAACATGAATGTATACTAGTCTGAATCGATTTCAGATGCACACACATGCAAAAAGCATATCACAGATTGTGTGGTCATGCAGGCAGAGGGAGGTTTTTTTATTACCCTGATTAATTCCTCTCCTACCAGAAACCTAATTAACCAAAGTTATTTCATCTGAAAAAAAGAAAGATATCCAGACTTCCGTTGTTATTCTCCTTCTAAAATGTGGGCTTATGAGATTATACCTCATTACAGCCAAAACTTGATAGCTGTTACATCACTCAAATGGAAATATTCTTTTCATGATTGAAAGCCATCATGGGAAGTAGTGGTCATAGATCATTCAACCCTGAGAGTGTGTTTGTGTCTTATTCTTGGCCTGCTGTTGAGAAAGGGAAGTCATTTATCAAGACTCAGTCAGAGAGGAAACTGTTAGGGAGACAAAAACATCCTTTCTACCCTCTTTTGGATTGGCTCTTTGATCTGCCCATCATCTATTCAGAAGTAACAAGTTGAATTCAGCCATAAACTGTAGAACTGAAACAGTAATTCACATTAAACATGCCTTTTATAGCTTGAAGACTTTCGTCTAACATTATGTTAACACCTGCCGAGTTACCTAATCTTAGCACAAATGCAATGCCAGAACAGTATTTTCTTATTATTATTTTTTTTTATATTTGGCTTAAAAACAACTGCTCAGCCACCTCACTTTAATGTAAACAGGCTGTAGATTAGGTTAAATTTAGATGCCCCTAAAGGTACTTGTCACTTTGGAGGAATTCTTAAAAGACATTGTACAACCTTCTAACGGTTCTGTCTACAATGTGTTTCCCTACCAGAAAGGGTTCAAAGTAAAATTCTTTTAGGAAGCAGAACCCTTAACCATCAGGGGAACCCTTGAAGAACCTTTTTTCTGTATTTCTCTCATTTCTATTTCTGTATTTATCATATTTCTAAAATTTCTACTTATTTTCTGAAAGAGTGTACTTAGGTACAATTAACTTTTAATTAAATACTGATTAAAAATGCCTGAACTGGGTTTTTGTTTGTTTGTTTGTTTTGTTAAAAAAATACAAATAAAAAAAACTCAGTTGAGGTACATTAATTAATTGATGTTATTATGCTCAAAACATCAAATAATTAACAGAATCAACTGAGTTTTTTTTATTTGTTTTTTTTTTTTTTACAGTTGCACTGCTCTTTGCCAAGTTACCACCTGTGCCAACGGTCACAGAGATATGAAGAACATATTATGCAATTTTCTTATGCCTCTCATATTTTTTGCGCTTGCACCGTGATCATGAAAATAGAGGCCCTTGTATAAATCTAGTAAGACATATCTCTATTCAGAGTACAGGCAAGGTTCTGATACTGCAGAGTTATTTATATATAGTATATATAGGTCTGTTATTTATGGGTATCATGACAGATCATGATGAGTGTACACAAGCTCTGAAAAAAGGAGTGTGAGAGAACAGTGGTGTACGTTGGAAAACATGTGTAATAAAAATGCTTAAGAGAAGAAAGAAAGTTGTGGGTGAAACAATGAGAGTGGGAGATCACACACTGTGTGTGTGTGTGTGTGTGTGTGTGTGTGTGTGTGTGTGTGTGTGTGTGGTTAGGATGAAGCATTTGTGTGAGTGTGTGTGAGTGTATATTGCCTGTTTGAGGCTTAAAACCAGATGCTGAGTGGGAAAAGGCCACCAATGGCTTCTGGGCACATCTCAGACTGGCCAAGAGATGTGTCTGGCAAGGTCAAAGGTCAGCTACCGGAAAAGAGCCCCTCATTTGTGCTACACGGTAGCAGCACACATGTGGCTCTCATTACAGCTACAGTGCTTCTGGGGGAATGATTAGGTTCCCCACAGGGGCTGAGGGGTTACAGTACCACCACGATCAGTGGTAACAGTGAGACCTTAAACATCCAGACATTCACTTTTAGTGAAATACATCAGACTGAAATAAATGCACCTATTTTTAAGCACAGAATGGTGGGGATCAGTTTTTCTTCAACAGATTTATACCACACAAACCTTTAATGCAGCTGCTGGAATATGAATATAAGCTCTCTCTAACTAGCTCTAATATGGGATTTTAGATCATCAGCGTCCACATTTTAGCATTTAGCATTCTTGTCACTCTTCTTGCACACTCAAGTTTATATTAAAGTCCTTACTGACAAAAAGACTACTTGACAACATATTGAAAAATTGCTTGTTTTTGAAACAAAGAGTGGCATTTTGGGATATAAGTACATACAACACCTAAAGGGCTGCCTTAAAATATGCTATTGAAATGACGAGAGGTTTTGTAATAATGTGCAGAAATTTATTCTCACGTCTGCTTCGAACAGGATACAATTTTCTTTGGACATGTGCAGACTTTAATGGTTGTGAGCTGGTGACGCTTAAAAGCTATGTTGAACTAGTCCTGCCTCATACACAGCTAAAGGCCATGCCCATGTTAGCTGACCTGTAAAGAATGAGAAACAATTATGTATTTAAACCCATCAAAGTGTTCGCTTTCAACAGGAAATGGTCAATTTCTAGAAGTTGTAGAATTGGAATCACACCTGCAAGTATGTTATGCTAACGTACTTGTGTAAATGTTGGTCTAGAACCTCACCTCCCTGCTCAGTATGATCACTCGTGCGCCGTAGTAGTAGATCAGCATGAAGCCGACAAGCTAAGAGCTGAAACCATCCATCACTCAAGAGGAGTGTTTGATTGTTTCCAACCACGTCTGAAAACAAACACTGCACTTGTCACATGGCCACTGATTGCCAATTACTCACTCCTGACACTGAAAGACCTAACGGCTGCTTGTTATTTTGAGCATATGACTTGCTGGTGATTACAAAATTAGCCATATGCATATTCAGTAACCAGTCTGCGGCCTTACTTCTTTTGTGTTATACTACAGTGCTGATGAATTCTTGAATCTCAAGGTGTTGATTAATTTTCTGTTACAGCATAGAAATATTAGGCAGCATTTCCATCTGTAATACTAATAATATAATAATAATAAGCTAAGTTACTAATAAGTTAATAATAAGAATAATAATAAATGGATTAAGAAAATGTGTGATATTTAACAACGAAAAATGTATAATGATTGATGTATAATCATGGTGAAGCTTTCTGTAAGGAGACATTTATTTAACCTTTATGGATAGAATCTTGGTTGTCAGTAAGTTTTCCAGCACAAGAGAGAGTCTTTAGGAAAGAGGACTTTCTCAGTAACATGACGAGAGGCTGGGGAGGGAGCAACTGTTTACAGCTGTTATGGTGTAAGAGATAACAGGAACTAACTTGTCTCACAGATGTTCCATATCATTAAATGTAACTATGAATGGTTAAAAAGTATGGTGTTCTTCATTAATAAACTCAAAATTGCAACTGTTGGCAAATTGCTGTGGAATAAGAGGAATAAATCACTTCGGGATGTGCTGTTATAGGAAAATAATCCACTTCACTGTGGTAACACCACACAAACATCACATTCTAAAGTGTTTTATTCCTAACTTTCAGTATAGTAGGTTTAGTTTAATCATTATTTAGAATGTGATCTTGCCTGCTTGTGCTATTAATAATGTGCCCATGGGTTTCTTTCTTCTTTTTTTTCATTTACTTTCCAAAAACTACACATTTTCCTACACCAAGCTAAAAGCTTGGGTGTTGATTCGGTGTTTTCTGACATCTTAAAAAGACCTGAATATTTTATGTTTCTCCATGGAAAGATACAGGTGCATCTCAATAAATTAGAATGTCGTGGAAAAGTTCATTTATTTCAGTAATTCAACTCAAATTGTGAAACTCGTGTATTAAATAAGTTCAATGCACACAGACTGAAGTAGTTTAAGTCTTTGATTCTTTTAATTGTGATGATTTTGGCTCACATTTAACAAAAACCCACCAATTCACTATCTCAACAAATTAGAATACTTCATAAGACCAATAAAAAAAAACATTTTTAGTGAATTGTTGGCCTTCTGGAAAGTATGTTCATTTACTGTACATGTACTCAATACTTGGTAGGGGCTCCTTCTGCTTTAATTACTGCCTCAATTCAGCGTGGTACGGAGGTGATCAGTTTGTGGCACTGCTGAGGTGGTATGGAAGCCCTGGTTTCTTTGACAGTGGCCTTCAGCTCATCTGCATTTTTTGGTCTCTTGTTTCTCATTTTCCTCTTGACAATACCCCATAGATTCTCTGTGGGGTTCAGGTCTGGTGAGTTTGCTGGCCAGTCAAGCACACCAACACCATGGTCATTTAACCAACTTTTGGTGCTTTTGGCAGTGTGGGCAGGTGCCAAATCCTGCTGGAAAATGAAATCAGCATCTTCAAAAAGCTGGTCAGCAGAAGGAAGCATGAAGTGCTCCAAAATTTCTTGGTAAATGGGTGCAGTGACTTCAGTTTTCAAAAAACACAATAGACCAACACCAGTAGATGACATTGCACCCCAAATCATCACAGACTGTGGCAACTTAACACTGGACTTCAAGCAACTTGGGCTATGAGTTTCTCCACCCTTCCTCCAGACTCTAGGACCTTGGTTTCCAAATGAAATACAAAACTTGCTCTCATCTGAAAAGAGGACTTTGGACCACTGGGCAACAGTCCAGTTCTTCTTCTCCTTAGCCCAGGTAAGACACCTCTGACGTTGTCTGTGGTTCAGGAGTGGCTTAACAAGAGGAATACGACAGCTGTAGCCAAATTCCTTGACACGTCTGTGTGTGGTGGCTCTTGATGCCTTGATCCCAGCCTCAGTCCATTCCTTGTGAAGTTCACTCAAATTCTTGAATCGATTTTGATTGACAATCCTCATAAGGCTGTGGTTCTCTCGGTTGGTTGTGCATCTTTTTCTTCCACACGTTTTCCTTCCACTCAACTTTCTGTTAACATGCTTGGATACAGCACTCTGTGAACAGCCAGCTTCTTTGGCAGTGAATGTTTGTGGCTTACCTAGTGAACCAAACTGAGAGACCATTTTGAAGGCTCAGGAAACCTTTGCAGGTGTTTTGAGTTGATTAGCTGATTGGCATGTCACCATATTCTAATTTGTTGAGATAGTGAATTGGTGGGTTTTTGTTAAATGTGAGCCAAAATCATCACAATTAAAAGAACCAAAGACTTAAACTACTTCAGTCTGTGTGCATTGAATTTATTTAATACACGAGTTTCACAATTTGAGTTGAATTACTGAAATAAATGAACTTTTTCACGACATTCTAATTTATTGAGATGCACCTGTATAAGCATTACAGTTTGCACAAGTGAGATTTCAAACACTGTCTTGTTTCAAATGCTATTTTTTTAAGTAAATGTTATTTTTGAATAGTTTTACTTCATATCTTTAAAGTTTAAAGTTTAAATCTCTGCATGTGTGTTTGAGCTCTACCAGTGTCTTAAGGCTGCCCTTTTATTATGTCTGTGGTCGCTGTTATATCATTAATCACTGCCAGGGCTTAGAGGAGGAGCTCGACCTTCAATCTCTAAAAGCATGGAGGCAGCTGTCCCTAACCACACCTAATTTTAGTCCTCTCAATACCGCCTCTCCTCTGCTCTCCTCTCCTCTTCTCATCATGCTATCCTACACTCTCACACCAATGCTCAGCAGAGTCAAAATAACAATACTTGTATTTATCAGCTTGAGTTAATGACTATGCCTATTCATGTTCAGCTTTATTTCACACTCATAAGGTATACAGTATGTATAGACATTTCATTCTTTGCCATGTTTCCTGACTCTCCCGGACAATGAAGATGAAATATAAACATAAAAGTGGAGGCTAAGCAGGGCCAAAATCCTGTGCTCACACAGTGTGACACACAGGTTACACTCAAACTCTGGAAAATAATCTACAGCTTCAGTGTTAATGCACCGTTCATCTCTGGCCTGAGTCAAAGTAGTAGAAGAGAACTGTGGTTTTGTAATGGTGGATAAAAGGTCTGAATGTGTCCTGCTGTTTTATCACACATATAAAGTCCTCACATTTTCTCTCCTTTCATCTGCTTTACCATTTACTGCCTTGTATTTTTGAGATTTATTATGCAGCAGGAAGAAATACACTTTTAGGAAAAAAAAGATTTCTTTATTCCTTATCAGAAAGTCGTCCAAACATTTTTGGAAAATTATACAAAGAAACTATGAAAGAATTATAGAAAGAATCTATGAAATGTAGTTTGCATTTTATATCCAGATGTATGTAAAGGTGACAAGGTGACTTGTGACACACACCATGCTAGCTCATATTCACACACACACACACACACACACACACACACACACACACACACACACGCACACGCACACGCACATGCACACGCACACACACAGCACAACACACAGAAACAGACACTAGACAAAGTTTCGGTCACTTTACCGCAATCCAGGCAACAAAGACAACAGGTCTATTGTACTTACAGGAGGTCCTGCAACAGAGAAAAAAAGAGAGAGATTGGTGTTAGTCATATGCAATAACAAGTCAATCTGAACAGTCTAGTGGTGGTTCTGTGGTTAGTTTTTGGGAAACTGATTGAAAAGTTGTGGGTTGAAAGCCCAGTCCTGCTAAGCTAACAAAGTTGGGTGCGTGAGCAAGGCCCTTAATCCTCATCTGCTCAGCTCGATTTTATGTCACTTTGGATAAAAGCATCTGCAAAATGAGTATAAATGTAAATGAGTTTAACAACCCTAGACATTTTACCCCTTGATGTCAGCTAGTACTATATTTGACCTGTATAAACTAATACGTGATGACTCTGAATAGCTCCACAGCATGCCTTGGCCGTGCTCTCTGTCAGTACAGGTGCAATCAGCGCATCCCTGATGACTCTTTTTATCCCTCTCAGTCTAAGACACTCAGAGGAAAGCTGTAGGGAAGGTAAACATCTTCTGTACTGAGTCACACTGTCGGCTCTGCACATAAATAAAGCAGTTTAATTTCAGAGCTGTGTTTATAAAGTAGTAGATCACAGGCCTGATGTCAGTGCCCATCAAGAGATCCAGCTGGTTTTTCTGGCAGTGTGTTAGTAAGTCTTAAACACTGCTGACAGCAGAGGGGGAGGCAGAGGCTCGTGTACCACAGCACACTACTGGGATATAGTTATCACACACTGCACTTAAAGTGAAAACTCTAACTACTTCATCACGAAAGTAGTACTTTTGCAGCTGTGTGGCTTATCATATTTAATTCTACAGTCACTACACTGCTGCTTTATTCCTTAAAACACTCAGCATGTCTGTGCAAAAAAAAATGTATCATGGCAGAGTAGACGATGGTAATATTCCGAATACTGCATAAAACAGGATTAACCCCAAAATGCATAGCAGTTTAATCTTAGGGGTTAACGTATCGTATCAGGGCCTGATAAAACATCCTTTCTTTTAAATGCAGTTTAGTTAGCATCAAGGCAGGGTTAGGTATATACTGGTATATATACACTGGTATATTCTGAATCTTGTCATAGACAAAAGTGAAACTCACTTATGACAAATAAATACCCCATGTCAGATAAAATTATTCAGATCATTTCTTCAAGAACTCATTCACCCATCAGTCTGGAAAACTGAACAAGCCCAAACTAATCCATCAAACAATTTGTGACAGGCAGCTATTTTTTCTGAAGGTAAATGATTATATCAAGCTGTTTTCCTTTAGGCAGAATGCATAAGGACAGAATAATAGATCCCTTTCCAGGCTGCTTATGTTTAAAATAGCATGAAAATGGAAGTTGGCGTATGGCAGCTTTGCTTTTAAATGGCCCAAAGAAGAAAAAGGACACAGACACAGACATGAACCCCGGGCATAATGGAGATAAATGGAATGAGAAATGTAAAGAGATTACCTGTAACTAAAAGTCAACTGATGTATGTCTCCTACGTCTATGTAGGAAAACATCTCATGCAAGTATAATGTACTCCAGTGAAAAAGAAGAAAAATTCTGACCAGTCCTTCCCGTAATTTAGACGTGCAATAACTAAGGCAGGGATAAGTAATGACACGGTTACAACAGTGACAAACCTTTCCTATGGGTCTATGAATTATTCTTTCCTTTCCTATTTTGAGAGCCCTGTGTTTTTCTAGTAATTAGAGGCGATATTTATCAAAACGGCTGCAGAAGTGGCAAGTGGTATTTTTTTGTAGAAAATGCCAGAATGGAGCACACAAGTCTGTGGTCAAACAAGAATAGGCAGTGTATTGAGACCAATTAGAAGTAAGTCATTAGAGATGATAAGGTACAGTCCTATGTTGCCACACTGACCCTGAGTCATTCCAAAGCAATAAAATATGTAGACATCATGAAAGGACAATATTCTCAAAGCCTCCATAAAACAGTACCCTTTACAAAGAATAGCTTATTGACTAAAACGTTTTAGAACCTGATTTAGTAAAGGTTTGCATGTGTAAAAACCTACAAAAGAAAGCAAAGTAACTTCCTAATAGGATTGCATGGGGAAATTAATATGACTGAAGAGCAGGTATTAAGTTTGCATAAGTCTGTTTCCACCATTATGTCACCAAAATGATGTCTCAGCGCCTCAAAATAATGAGAAAGTGTCTCTAAATTATGGTTTCATATTTTATATATGCCATGATAGAACTTCCAATGGACACAGGATTCAAAGACAGTATCTGAAATGATTTTTATTCATATGTTATGAACAGAGCACTTTTTCAACACCTCTCACTGACTTTAATACTGTTATACGTGCACAATTACAGACAATGTGACAAGTTTCATTTTCACACTTTTGTTAGTCTCTTTGAAATGTATTTGAATTTTTTAATTCTGAGTTGTGAGAACAAGTAACATGCTAAAACATCATTTGAATATTGTTTTGCATAAAAATTAGCATTCTTTATTTGGGATCCTTTTAAATGATGGCCTTCTAATTTTGGGCATTATGGCTTACAACTCCTTTCTTAAATAAACATAGTTTAATTTGTACAATGTAATTTACAGATTAGAAATATTCTGGCACAGACCATAGGCCTGCGTGGACTTACTAAATTACTCAGAAGGCATTTTCGCACTGCTTAAACCAGACTGGGAATGTATTTAATCAGACCAGGCCATATCTTCACACCCAGCGGGAGTCACAGCACAATGTGGAATGAGCAATAAAAATGTTTGTCAGTCTGTCAGCGGAAAACACTTTAATGCTGTTGGACAAAAAAAAAAAAAAAAGCTAAAAACAAAATCAACACAGACACATGATAAACAGGAAGCAAAAAGCAGAGAACCTTCTAAGAATGATTGGCAGTGGTACCAAAAAAGTGCTGGCATGAGTAGCCATTTTGGTGTAGAGTCAGGCCACTGAGGTCAGAGGAGTGGCGGCCATGAAAGGTGAAACCCTATATACAAGCATGTGGAAGTGTATACTCAGATTCCTGACACATTCTGGGCTTGCTACCACTTCCTGTTCTGCTGGGCTGCAGTGGGACATCTATAGACAACCTTCGTCAAAAGGCACATCAAGCACTGGCTTTAAATATACTGCATATGAAGGTGTCCGCAGGAATCCTGTTCAAATGTGTTTCTCTGTTTACTGTGAATTGCTGAACACTCAGTTTATTGCATATGCTACTGTAAAGATATATTAAAAGTGCAATATTAATCAAGTACAGAACAATTTAGAAGTTCTCTCTCCAGTATTTTGCAACCAGTTTGCAACCACCTGTTGCCTAATTTCCTCCTTATGCAAAGTCATGTACGTAGAGGGAGAGATCATTTGAAATTGTTACACATGAATACAAGAACCGTCTGCCTTGAATCTGTCCATAGTGAGAAATAAACACAAAAAAACAATCCAAAGCCATTTGATGCCTTACATAGGCCACATTTCGTTTCTAGAAACGGCTTCACAATTTGCGGTATTTAAAAAAAACAACATAAAATATGGATAAAAAATAAATTTTCTGTACAATATGAGGAATATACTCATTTTTCGTAGGTAACACAACATGGGCATGACCTTTTACCTTTATTATTGTACAACACACTAGGTGGCCCAGACCAAATGGGACACAATCTTGAGAGCATCTAATTCCCACTCAAGAGATCCTGGAATTCTATACCCCAAAATACCCAAGCTCTGCTTCCCACCACTACTCCTCTTATCCTGGGCCAGTCTCTCAGATTCCGCTCTCCTCTGAAAGCCCCTGTAAAGACACCACACCAACCAAGAACACATGTGTCATCTTTCCGCCTTCTGCATTGTAAGCATAGTACAGGAATGTCACAGCAGTGGGGAAGATAGGAACCTTAATAAAACACTTGGCCTGGGGTTCTGTTGGCATGGAGAAAGTGCTGTGATGTTCCTCTAACTTCAGATTATAGGTTTTGCAAAACATTGACTTACCCAGAACATTACAACATTGCAAAAAATGATATCTTGCCAAGTTAAAATGTCTTGAATTTATCTAACATTTCTCATTAGGACATTATGATAAAAACAAATATAAGATTATTCTGCATATTTCTAGATATTTCTTTTCTAATTTTCACCTTGAAATGCCCTTGATATATTTAAAGATATCTAGAAATAAGCAAAATTATCCTTTAAGAACAAGCCAATTTCAATACTGAAATCAAACAAATGTCTAGCAATAGGGTGAATAATCTTGTATTTGTTTTTATCAAAATCCTACTCTATATGGCCATAAGTTTGTGGACACCTGACCATCACACCCATATGTGGGCCTTCCCAAAACTCTTGCCACAAGTTGTACTGTACGCGCACAGTTGTCTAGAGTGTCTTTATATGCTGTAGAATTAAGATTTCCCTTCACTGGAATGAAAGGGCTCAAATATATTTCATCATGACAATGCCCCTGTGTGCAAAGCGAGGTCCATGAAGACATGATTTGCCACGGTTGACGTGGAAGAACTCAAGTAGCCCGATCCTTGACCTCAACCCCACTGAACACCTTTTGGATGAATTGGAATGCTGACTGCGCACCAGGCCTTCTCACTTGACATCAGTGCCTGACCTCACTAATGCTCTTGTGGCTGAATGAGCAGAAATCCCCACAGCCACACTCCAAAATCTAATGGAAAGCCTTCCCAGAAGAGTGGAGACTGTTAAAACAGCAAAGGATGGACCAACTCCGTGTTAATGCTTATGGTTTTGGAATAGGCACACATGGGTGTGATGGTCAGATGTCCACATATTTTGGCCACATAGTGTATAAAGAGAAATATTAAATAAATGCGTCTATACTTGTCTAAGAGTTTTTTAACTGCAGGTTAACTTTCTTAGGTTTGTGGTCAAAGCCATAGGGTTCACAAAATGGCTACAGTATGGCCAGTCTAACCTTGCGTTACCTCTTTTACTGTTGCGCTCATTAATATGGAGTAATATCATCTGTGGAGTTTTAATTTACTTATATAATGAGCCTTCTTTTAGCCAAATATGTTTAAACACTGTGTGAGGGTGTATTGAACGCTTTAAAAAGGAACTTTCATGGTGTTTCACATCTTTTATATAGATCCTTGTTAAGTATAAATTTCCAAATAAAATTACTTTTATGTGACCCTTCTAGAAAGCTGAGGAGATGCAATGACTTGCTGGAAAAAGGGGAACCATTCTCTGTGCACCTTTTTTTATCCTCATGGAGCCAATAATCTGTAAATAAAAGCCATATCAGGTTTAGATATTTTCACAAAAAAACTCAAGTAGACAGAAGCCAACAGTCCATCATCCACACTCCTCCCGTAGGCAGGTCGAGTCAGGTGAATCACCACACAAAAGTAATTTTCACTTACTGTTATGCCTCCTCTGTGCTGGCATCGTAAATTTAAAATGTGCAAATAGGGAACCACAGTAGCCAGCAATGCTATAAAACAACTTCTGTAATCCAAAAAATTGTTCCACTTGGAGTTATTGGTAGCACTATATTTCTCTGCATTTTTTAGCCTTGTGTCAATTACAGCTTTTCTCAAAAGGCCAGAAGATTGAAGTTACATGCACTTATTGCAATCTTTCAGGCTTATTTGTGGCAAGATAGAAATTGAAATATTTTCCCAAACAGTCCTTAGAGATGAAGAACTGAGCCACTAAGCCTGAGATTAAATAATTACAGCAAGGCTCTTACAGATCACCACAAAGACCCCATTGTGGTGGTGCCAGAAAAGCCACTATTAACCTGACTTTACCATCATTCTCCCAAATTGCCCTCAGGAGAAAAAAATTATACATTAAAAATCTGACCACCTTTTCCAGTCTGGGTAGAAGAAAAGCTTCCTACTCCTATCCATTGAGATGATACGTGAGCTGGAACAACACATAAATCTTCTTTTTTTCTGTTCAAAAATTAAATTGCAGCCCTAAAGAAATGTATCCCTAATTGCAGGTCTATGACATGTCCAGAATCCAGCAATGTAGCCTGCACAGGAACACCTATCGTTACTCTGTAATCCAATTTTCACATGACTGCACATGCTAACACCACATCACACAGTCCACATGCCCAGTGAATGGATGTTCCAGAGATTCACAGAAACAAGGGAATGGGGCTGCTTGCCTTTCATTGAGTTGTGATGTACTATAAAAGTGTGGGTAGACTTCGCTATTGTGCACAGGGTTTAATAAGGGCTCGTTCTGACTTCACTTCCTTCGATGGACTGACTTGAACTGCAATGCAACAATTCACTCTGGTTGATATGGTAAGCTCTTGCTTGCTCTCCACTTCAGTTGGGTCCTGCTTAGTGAATCAACAACACTAAAGATACAGCCAGGAAGTGAGCAGGGAATTCGAATTCATTATCACAAAAACAACGCACTTTGAAGTGACAAGAGTATCAATAGAGCCAAAGGGAGAAATACCTTCCCACTTTTTATCCACACACAACAGGAAAATTCTTAGTTACAGGCCCTGAGCTCAGCTAATCTATCACAAATAAAATGCAGAGTTAAAAGAGCAGGGTTGCATTAACACCTACCAGATCCTGCACATGTGTAAGATATTATACTTTAGTAGCTACTCTGCCAGGAGCTTGAAGAGAAAAGGCTGCAGGTACAGAATATAAGAAACATATACTGTACATAGTTGATGTATATAGAATGCAGCAGAGTGAAAGTCAAAACCTTCTCCACCAAGCTAACCTGAAGAACTTTATGTGGTCTCACACTGGTGTTTGCATAGCTTCAAATACCTGATGTAACTGAGATAGCTTCAAGCAACATTTCTGGTGTAAAAGTATCCAGTTTTAACTTGGATCTCAGCCCAAGAGCCTGAATGATTGAAATGATTCAGAAAGAAAAAGAAACAGTAAATTGACAGGATATGGACAGTATAGTTTGTGATGCAGTATTATGGCAGTTCTTATTTGATGCTCTCTGCTTAAACAATGTGGAAATAAATATGACTTTATCCTATAACTGAGAATGGTGAAGTTACATCAGAATCCCATCAGTTCCCATCCAAGAGGGTCAGGGTCCAGCACAATTTGGTGATTTCCCTGTGTTAACACTGTTACTAATCCAAGTAAATAGGGTGTCTTGAAACCCTTTAATGAAATGAAGAGTTTCAGGATGAGATTATTGACCTCAATCTATAACTCTTATTCACAATCAAGATAAGGCCTAGGAGCAGCCTGGGACATGGAGGAGCCATGGTTTTCCTACACACACACACACACACACACACACACACACACACACACACACACACACACACACACACACACACACACACACACACACGACCATTTCTTGAATAACAAACACATTGCTTATGGAAGACAAATGGCTGCCTAGATAAGGTTAAAACAACATCTAAACTACAGCAGGACAGAAAGGTTTTACACTTACAAATGAGATCTGTGGTGTTTTATTGTTCTGCTACAGAAATCCTAATTGCCGTGTCCATATTTGTAAGGCCAACTTTAACCCTTAGAAACCTTTATTTATGTTGGGAGGGTGATAAAAGACATGATTAGTGCTCTTGTTTTGAAACAGATTTATCTTTGTACTCCAGTGGGGAAAATCCCCCATGAAAGTAAAGAAAGCACACAATACAGTCCATCAGCAAAAGAAACAAAATCACTCACATTATAAGAGACTGCTGACAAATGTAATTTACAAGCAGAATATGTTCCTGAAACACCAATTAGTCTTCCTTATAATCCAGTCTCATTATAGCCTAAATGTGCTCATGACGAAATTCATACAAGGGTAGGTATCCTGTGTTTTTCCCCCAAAAACAGGATCAAGTCAGACAAATCTGTTACTGAGCTTCGTCAGATCAGTTAAATTAAAGACTACAGATGTAGGGACGTCTCAGAGGACCACCATGCTGAAGGCCTAGCCACCTACAATTTGCATTCAAATACTGTGGCCCAGAGCATAAAAAAGGTGATATGGAGCTTAGGGAGCATATCTCTACTACTATTAGGTTACTGAGAGAAAAGGGCGGCACACTGTCATGACAAGAGTTATTAAAACAGAAGCTTGATGAGCAGACTTCAGTGGCATTGCTGAAATAAACGTTGAGCACCTTGATGCTTTTACCATGTGTGTTCCAGAGCGGGCATATGGCCAAGAGCACTCTACACATCATTGCTGGTGTTAAAAGTGCCTATCAAATGAGTGCTGCCTGCTGGCTGATTGCAAAACCAGAGCTGTTGGAATAAACGTTACACAGGCACTAAAGTGTTAAAAGAGCTGCACAGTCTCAGTCCTGCTGGGGAGCAGGAGGGCAGTCACATTGAGAGTTACTGGGCAGAATGTAATGTATTTATGATTGCAAGTATTTCTATAATGAGTAAAAACAGAGCTCAGCCAGGGAACACACCACCAGTACAGTAAATAAGTGTACAGTGAGTGTGGCTTACAATTTCCTGCAATGGTTTTTAGCGATCTATCCGTCTCTCCTGTGAGGGAGGGCATACTCCTTGTCATGTGATGTGACACTTGGATCAGAGCCTGAGCCAAGGTGTCCCTTCAGCTCTGAGAAGAGAAAGATGAGCCTGCGTCTACGTGAATCTCAAATGGTGCTTCTTTTGACAGTTGAAATTCTGTGACATTCAGGTGTCAGAAGGGTATTAAAATAATGCAAGTCACTTCACCAATCTTCTCTTTCTATTAAGCCGCTTTCTTTTCTACACCCTTTCTTGTCTGTACTACACTACTTTTCTTTTCTTTCATGTTTGCTTAAGATTAAGCTGCATTCAGTATCATCATCAATGAACAACTGTCAAGCAGGCAGGTGCTGATTATCTGAGAACTGAGCTAACTGTTGCTTAATGGCAGTACAGCAAAGCATTTTTTTCTGGTGAGAACTGTAGTAAATATCTGACTAAAGAATCAAAAGTGTTTTCCTTTAATCTAACATGAACCAAGAGTTCCAGTTGCATTTTTCATTCCTAATATATTGGCATGCATTATTGAAAAGGATTTTTTTAAACAGTTAATAATGCATTTAAATCTTCTGTTTGAGGCCACGGACCATTGCTTAGTCACCCATTACACAAAAAGGGGTCTGCTCTCACTCAGGCACTTCAAGTCCCTCTAACAGGATAGCAAAATAAACCCAGACTTGTTGAAGGATGACACATCCACACAAAAGGCAAACAGGACCAAAAAGAGAAAATCACATGAAAGTATCACGTTTCCTTAAGATGAGAGAAACAGACTTGACCTCGAACACTGAGTTCCATCCAAAAACGTTAAGGTATGAAGGACACATGCACATTCCTTCATTTCCCAAACACAAAGCCATCGAGTGTTCTTCCACATCCTCTGCAGTACAATCTGTCTGAGAAAACTCAAGCTACAACAAAAATAATCAAACTCAAACCAGGCACAATCTGCTTGTAAATTGTTGCTGCTGTGTCCAGTGAACCTGTATAGCTTAGTCTGAGACTGTTGCTGCGGTATACCAAGAACATTTTCAACACACTTCTCAATTACAGCTCAAAATAATCCCTAGTGACACAAATGCTAGTGTCCTAGACCTGGAGTGTCACACTGTGGTTGTGTTACACAGGCAGAGTAAAAACCAGCCATTTTCAGTACAGTAAACAATCTGACAGTCAGCTCATATTAACTACTGGAATATCGGCAAGATTTGTCATCAAATCACATGATTAATCTACAAGGTCAATGACTCAGGAATTCATCGTGTCCAGATCTGGTCAGAATGTAAAATAAAAGGAAACAGCATCACATTAATGTGTTTATGTCTGTATGCTGTGTTTGATTCACATTACTGGATGGATGTCATGTAGAGGAAGCATTTGAAAAATGTGTTTTGGAGCTCTGTTCATTTCCTACATTCAGGAAGCTTGAACTGATCACAACTTTCAAAAATCCCAGAACACACAAAAACCAGAAAAAACAGAATCCTCCCAATCTCAAATGTTCTCTGTATTTTCACTTCTGTGTTATCACTTGTTTCTTCTATTACTCTGAGTGAAGTAGGATGAGAAGTACGCCTGCGTTCTTTAATGCCGCTTTAGTTCACTATGAATTCAAGCAGAGTCCAACTTCTCTTCATCACCCTACACCACTGCATGCCAGCCTAGGCCCTGGAATCCAAACACTCTGTCTCCCCTGAAGCATAAACTACACTGGCCTATAGAGAGCCACTCCAGCCCCCTTACTCCAGTAAGCTCAGTGAGTCTGGACTCAAGTCTTAGTCAGTGCACTATAGGCATGCACAAATGCTACATGGGAATCAACCAAATTCACAGCTTTCCTATATGAGCAGCATTATATCAATACTCTTAAAATGTGAATAATATAAACAGACCATGATAAATACCCTTTGTATACACCCACAATCCACCATGCATGCACTGTATACTCACTGAATACTTTATTAGGAATACTGTACTACTACTGGGTAGGGCCACCCTTTGCTCTCAAAACAGCCTCAATTCTTCATGGCATGGATTCCACAAGATGTTAGAAACATTCCTTTGAGATTCTAGTCCATGTTGACACGATTGCATCACACAATTCCTGCAGATTTTTCAGGTGCACTTTCATACTGCGAATGTCCTGTTCTACCACATCCCAAAGATGTTCTACTGGATTCAGATCCAGTGACTGGGAAAGTCACTGAAGAACATTGAACTCATTGTCATGTTCATGAAACCAGTTTAAGACAACTTTTGCTTTGTGACATGGTGCATTATCATGTTGGAAGTAGCCATTAGAAAATTGTGGCCATGAAAGGATGCACATGGTCCACACCAATACACAAATAGGCTGTGGCATTTAAAAGTTTTGACTGATTGGTAATAATGGGCCCAAAGTGTACCAAGAAAACACTCCTCATACCATTACACCACCTCCACCAGCCTGGAATGTTGACACAAGGCAGGTTGGGTCCATGGATTCATGATGTTGGTGCCAAATTGTGACCCTACCATCTGTGTGCCTCAGCAGAAGTCGAGATTCATCAGACCAGTCTAGTTTTTTTCAGTCTTCAACTGTCCAGTTATGGTGAGCCTGTGCCCACTTAGCTGACAGAAGTGGAACCCAACATGGTCTTCTGCTGTTGTAGCCCATCCGCCTTAAGGTTCATGTTCATTCTGAGATGCTTTCCTGCTTACCACAAATGTACTGAGTGGTTATCTGAGTTACTGTAGCCTTTCTGTCAGCTCAAATTGGTCTGGCCATTCTCCATTGACCTCTCTCATCAACAAGGCGTTTCCGTCCACAGAACTGCTGCTCACTGGATGTTTTTTCTTTTAATGCACCATTCAGAGTAAACTCTAGAGATTGCTGTGCATGAGAATCCCAGGAGATCAGCAGTTATAGAAATACTCAAACCAGCCTTTCTGGCACCAACAGTCATATGCCATGGTTAAAATCACTGATGGTTCTGATGGTTGATGTGAACATTACCTGAAGCTGCTGGTCTGCATCTGCATGATTTTGTGCATTGCACTGCTGCCACACAGTTGGCTGATTCGATAACTGAATGGCTGATTAGATCATTGAATGAGTAGTTTTATAGGTGTTCCTAATAAAGTTTTGAGTGAGTGTATATTCATACACTTAAAAACAAACATGGAGCAGGCCTCTTGTTTGGCTTGCATAGTTTTGACCAGCGCATATGGCCTTTCTCTCATTCAGCAGCAGAATCCTGGAATGCTGTGCACACGAAATAAATGCTTGCCCCCAAGGCATTTCAACATCGGAGGAAGTCAGCAAGCTCGTTCTGGAAAACAAATGACCTGCTTTGTCACTCATCCAAAAGTGTCTTTGAGCCTCTCCAAGACTGAGTAGCAGACATCGGGCCTCCACAATCACAACCCCAATTACCTCTGCTAAATGCAAATCTTTAACCACCAAAACCACTTTCGCTCAGCAACCATCTGCTACTATGCTGTTGTGCTCACAACAATGTCAGCTCCAGCGCAAGTCAGCCTCTGTTCTACAGCTCTGACCCTCTGATCAGCCAAGCAGAACTTTGAACCAAATACCAGCACTGCTGACTGGCTCTCCTGCAGCGTCTACCACACACACACACACACACACACACACACACACACACACACACACACACACACACACACACACACACACACACACACACACACACACACACACACACACACACACACACAATACATTCGAGATGTAGGATACCATCCTGATCTGATCATGCATACAGCCCTCCAGCGTCACTCTGTGGTGTCCTTCCCAATCCATCCTCAAGGCCTCACACATCAGGAAATCCTTCTTAACACACATCACTAAACACAAAAAAACAGGCTGAAGCTGAGGCATCAACCGTGAAGGCAAATAACCAGAGTCAAACAAAAAGAGCAATGCTTAGGCTACCGGACAAGAAGGTCATAAAGGTGGCATGCCCTAAGGTGATCTCATGCTTTAATCCCAAAATTCAGTCTGAATGGGTACAACAATATAAGGTGATGTATTCAGTGAACACCAAATCAGACAGCTATTGTTGACCTGACTGTGTGAATGATCATGTTTCTGTCTGTGTGAGTCTGTACGACATGAGTGACTTTGTATGACACACATTTCTGCAGGGCTTTAGTAGGGACATAGGAAAGTGGAGGTGGATATTTTTCTTGCCTCTTGAGTCATTTCTATTTTAGTTCTGTATACATTTATGAAACAGTACACAAATTACCAATGATGCCAAAGAATAGGTGATGATCCTGGTCTTTTGCCTCAATTATGTACTCTTACTTGATAATGTTATCATGGTGCCCTTTGATAAGCTAATAGTAAATCTCTCTCTCTACCCCTACTTCCCCAGGCAAGTCTTCCCTGCTTAATGGCTAAGCCTAAGTGCTGCTCTGAAGCTACAGTAAAATATGATGTCAGTTCTGGAGGTTGCCCTCCAATCTTCCTTTATCTGAAAGTTAAAATGAGAGGCCCCTGTGTGTCTGACAGAAGGGCATGAACAGGACAAGCATAGAACTGCTGCCATCAGCAATTCCAGATACAAATCAGAAGCAAGCATGCACAGATTTGGACAGTCAAGTCATGGAAAAGAAACCGAGAGTCCGTTTGGAGTGTGCTTTGATGTCCTCTAAACTACACTGAAAGGAGTGCATACGTAAACATTTTCCATTTCTGGGTTGTTTTTTCCACCTCACTAGATCAGAGAAGCGCAATCTGTTAAACAAAATGTCTTGGAGACATAAGGTCCCAATTAGGTCATCCCTATCACCATGGTGGACAGTGTGTATTTGACTTGACCAATCAAAGTTTTGCTCTGTGTTCGAGATCAAGGCTCTGACGCTGTCCCACGCTTGTACACATACTCGTTGACACACACCGTGAACATACCTCACCCTGTCCTCCCAGAGGAGGGCCTCTCAGTGAGGGGAAAAGTATCCCCTCAGCTCTGTAAATAACCTTGTTTATCTAGAGGACATCAAACGAATGCTTTGTGGTGAGATGAGCAAACCAACTGGGGCTGGGTTAATGATGAGGAGAGAGGGGAAGCTGGCCATGTTTACATCTCCAAGCCCAATTGCTTTTCTCTGTTTGATAATTCCTGTCACCTCCTTCTACAGCAATGTTCACAAATACACATAATCACACACGCTATACACAGATGCAAAAGTAATTTCCCAGAGTTGCATCACGAAAAAGTCTCACAGGGTGACACAGAACTGTAGTTGGCCTCTGACCTCATTTAGAGGATATGCATATACAGATCAATTCAATTCAATTCAATGACATTTATATAGCATTTTTTACAGTGGACATCTTCACACTCGACACTCAACTTAAATACATAATAAGCTAATCTTTACTAGTAATGTTAGGGTTTTATGTCAAATTAAACTTACAGCCTTCAAACAGTATTTTTCATTCACATTTGTCATGAATATCCTGTTGCACAAGATGTGACATAACAAATCAATGGATTCAAACACATGGGTTTGTTTATCATCAGCATCTTTTCTCTACTTACACTGATGATTCGCTCATAAATGACACATCCCCGGCTGTACCATCTGCTGAAAAATTCTGTTTTCAGCACAAATAGCCAACAACTCCTTGCCTCTGAGACTTCCCTCTCTAAAAACTTTGCAAGACAAAGGTAGAAAAGCAGGACCCTATGTGGGAGTTTTTGCATTCTCTTATGAAATAAAGAATTTAAAGTACTTTAGAACACAAAAGAAAAAAATGACAGCAATGCTTGGCGTGATAATAAATGATTCAACCGTTCCTTTAAAAGCCGGAGAAAAGTAGAACCACATAAAAAGCACAAAAAATAAAAGAGGAGCACAGGTTTTTAGATTAAGATTAAGAGAACAGCAGTCGTGGGTGCTACTGCTCAACTGCTAATCTAAAATCAGCAAGCAGAACTTTTAACCTGTTGAGCAAATGTTACTGGTTTGGTGATCAGCAATTCCTAACTAATTAACCTCCTCAAAAATGGCATTGACAGGAAATCTGCGACAAAATCTGTCTGTTGTCTGCCAGCGCAGTAGTTCACGTGACAGATTTCAATAGACACATGCTATTGTGGATAAATTCTTTGACATAATCATTGATTTACTTTCTCATGCTCTCAACACTAACATGTTGATTCACTGAACATTAACTGAGTGACTGCATTAATCAAGGCAAACAATTACAACCATTTGATTTACGGAAAATACTGAAAGCCCTGAGAGGCAGAGCTAAAGAACAAAAGAACAAAATCTGGCTAGCTGGGAGTGATCTGACTTGTGAACAAATCATTCGTTTGAGTGTTTGAATGAATCTGTTGTGATCCAGTTCACAAATTCACATGAATCAAAATGTATGTATCCTCTTCAGAGGATAGCCCTACTAGCCCTATCGATTTAAGAGGTCTAGGACAACTCTAGAAATCTAAGATTTTAATCTAATAAAATTTAACACAAAACAATATGTACATGTCACTTTTCATAATATCTGTGATTTTTTTGTGTTATTACAAATAAATATAAATTAATAATTAAACTATACATTTAATTAAGTTCAGGTATACATATATAATGCACTGCACACATTCTTTAAAAAAAATCTTTCTTTTAAGGTTCTTTGGACAGTTATAGGTAAATTTATAAGGGTTCTAGTTGGAACCCTCTCTAACAGGGAAACATTGAACCTTTAAGGATTCTCCCAGAGGCACAAACCAAATAACTTTTATTAGTTCTATATTTTTCTATATCTTTGTTCCCTATGCTGTAGGGTTTAAGTTTTTTTTTTTTTTTTTTTAATAATTTTATAATAGTCTGTAAAATTCCTTGTATGTACTGAGAAACATTTCATATGCCATCACAAACTGGTCATGTTACAGACCCCAAAATAGAAATCTGGTCAATTTTATTGCCTACTGCTACCTATAAATCCGTTATGCCCGTAAGGCACGCTGATAAAAACATGAAAGACCGCTAATAAAACACTGGCTTTGTATCATAAACAGAAGTCCTGTTGACCTTTATTTATCTATATCCCCGTTATTGTAGCTTGAGGAAAGAGGTGTTGCGTCAGATGAAACAGACTTTGTAGTAGAAACACAGTACAGAAAGTAGAGAAAGAAGCGTATGACGAGGGAAACCATTAAAACAGCAACAAGAAAGAGATAAGAATCTGGAGACATGTAACGCTCTCTTATCGTAATGCTAATAGCCGGGGGTGGGGGTTCAGAGTTTCGAGGAGGAAGATGATGGGAACAATGTTGTGTTGACTAACCTGCAAACCAGCAAACCACCACAGGACAGAAAATGTAAAAAATAGTTAGGTTTACCTATGAGCTAACCTTTATAGAACAAACCCTTTTAACTCTGACAGAAGCCTACTTCATCCTCACTAAGTGATTGTAGGTAATTCTAGAGATGAGGGGTGAGAGGTTAAGAGTCACAGTACGCCCTGAGGATCTTCTTTAGCCTGTAATATAACACCCCACCATCATCACTAACGCAATGACCTCAGTGGCAACAGACTTTGGTCTAATGCATTTGTTGGTCTAATGCATTTGTTAACATCTCTGTCTATAAAAGGACTCTGCAATGTGCACAGAAATAGCAGTTTGATAAACTTAAAATAAATAAATAAAAATTAAAATAATGCATAAATTAAAGAAATTAGGGCATCTAAGACTTTTACACAGTACTATAGGTCATGCAGAAGTCCTTGACCTCCACTGTGACCACCTTATTTTACATAGTATGGGAAATTGCAGTTCTTCAGTATAGGCAGGGTGTTAATGTGCATCACTGTTGTGTCTTGATTTGGACTAAAAAATGAAAAAAGAATTTTTCAAATATTGTTGAAAACAATCAAATTCAGATTAAATTAATATGTCTTAAACATTATCCTCAGGTCATTAATAGTATGAGCACAACAATTCACCTGAGCATTTATGTTTCATAGGAAAAGGAAATTAAACCAAAGAGGAAATGGCAAAAGCCAATGCACAAAATCAAAGCCTGATGTGGACATAAAAGATGAAGGTAAGTCATCTAGGTATGGCATTCTCATGCACAGACATCTGGTTTAGTCTTTATTCACATAAGGATAGCATTGATGGTAAGGTTTTAGCCAGGAATCTGATACCTTCATTACTTTGCCCTTACCTTCAAGTCTTTTTATTTCAAGCAGAGAGTTTCTCTTTTTATGTGATGAATTTTACCATGTATTCTTGCCCTGTCCATGTCATTTGCAAGGTCCAGAATCACATGTGAGCTACTGAGAAACTCAAGACCCTGAAGAATAATTATCTTAAAATTTAACAGCATTTATTGCTGATGTTTCACAATGATTGAGAAACTCTGTCTAGGCTCAAACAATCATTTAATCTGAAAATGACAGTTTATGAAGTGGCCACAATGATGGTCATGGTGGTGAAATTCATGGTTTTTTTGTAATGGCTGTATGCTTGGAAAGATTCTATCACTTCCTTCCAATATAAAATTTCATCTGAGGCTGTTCGTTTACCAGAAATTAGTGGCTGATGCAAAGCAGATGGGCTTCTGTTCCAGCACAGTTTCACAGAGAGACGTACAAATTTGAGTCTCTAATGGTGCTTAATAACATACAGATTTTAACAGATGTCTTTTACACTGCATAAAGAGCCCTTGGGAATGTCAGGGCAATTTTGCAATGCTTTAAAGGTTGTGGTTCACCTATGGAGGGGGACCTGTTCCTTTTTGAGGGACCGGCAACATCCTTTACCACCCGAACTTTTGAGCCCATAATTAGACTTGGATTCCAAAAGGTGATACATGACCTTCTGAAATGAGCTACTACAATTCCAACTACCGAGGCTGCTGTGCTCAATGACAAAAATACTCCAGAGGGAGATTTTTTTTCTACTTTCAGATTCAATATAAAGTGCTGTTTTTGGCAGTCAGCCCAGAGCTGTTAACATAAGAACGGTCTCCCTCAGAGCAGCGGACAGCAGCGTGTGCTCTGATGCCCACAGGAAGTCTGCTACAAGCAAGGGGCCTGTTCAGACCATGCCAACACACACTGCTATGCAGGAAGCTGAAACCAGGGCCTACACACACAATATCAGTAAAGCTCTGCTTTAAAGATGTAATTATGGATAAAAGCTTATAACCATTTTGCACTGCTTAGTGGGACAGTTTGCTGTAGTGGTCGATTGTGAACTTTATTTCAGTAACATGCAATTCAATTAAGTCAGACCAAATATACCCACTGTATAAAAAAGGGGGAAAAAAGGGAAAAAAGTATTTGATCCCCTGCTGATTTTATACGTTTGCCCACTGACAAAGAAATGATCAGTCTATAATTTAATGGTAGGTGTATTTTAACAGTGAGAGACAGAATAACAACAAAAAAATCAACAAAAAAAAAAACGCATTTCAAAAAAGTTATAAACTGATTTGCGTTTTAGTGAGGGAAATAAGTATTTGACCCCTTCGACTTAGTATTTGGTGGCAAAACCCTTGTTGGCAATCACAGAGGTCAGACATTTCTTGTAGTTGGCCACCAGGTTTGCACACATCTGAGGAGGGATTTTGTCCCACTCCTCTTTGCAGATTCTCTCCAAGTCATTAAGGTCTCGAGGCTGACATTTGGCAACTCGAACCTTCAGCTCCCTCCACAGATTTTCTATGGGTTTAAGGTCTGGAGATTGGCTAGGCCACTCCAGGACCTTAATGTGCTTCTTCTTGAGCCACTCCTTTGTTGCCTTGGCTGTGTGTTTTGGGTCATTGTCATGCTGGAATACCCATCCACGACCCATTTTCAATGCCCTGGCTGAGGGAAGGAGGTTCTCACTCAAGATTTGACGGGACATGGCCCCGTCCATTGTCCCTTTGATGCGGTGCAGTTGTCCTGTCCCCTTAGCAGAAAAACACCCCCAAAGCATAATGTTCCCACCTCCATTTTTGACGGTGGGGATGGTGTTCTTGGGGTCATAGGCAGCATTCCTCCTCCTCCAAACATGGCGAGTTGAGTTGATGCCAAAGAGCTTGATTTTGGTCTCATCTGACCCCAACACTTTCACCCAGTTCTCCTCTGAATCATTCAGGCAAACTTCAGACAGGCCTGTACATGTGCTTTCTTGAGCAGGGGGACCTTGCGGGCGCTGCAGGATTTCAGTCCTTCACGGCGTAGTGTGTTACCAATTGTTTTCTTGGTGACGATGGTCCCAGCTGCCTTAAGATCATTAACAAGATCCTCCCGTGTAGTTCTGGGCTGATTCCATACCGTTCTCATGATCATTGAAACTTCATGAGGTGAGATCTTGCATGGATCCCCAGACCGAGGGAGACTGACAGTTTCTTCCATTTGCGAATAATCACACCGACTGTTGTCACCTTCTCACCAAGCTGCTTGGCGATGGTCTTGTAGCCCATTCCAGCTTTGTGTAGGTCTACAATCTTGTCCCTTACATCCTTGGACAGCTCTTTGGTCTTGGCCATGGTGGAGAGTTTGGAATCTGATTGATTGATTGCTTCTGTGGACAGATGTCTTTTATACAGGTAACAAGCTGAGATTAGGAGCACTCCCTTTAAGAGAATGCTCCTAATCTCAGGTCGTTACCTGTGTAAAAGACAGCTGAGAGCCAGAAATCTTGCTGATTGATAGGGGATCAAATACTTATTTCCCGCATTAAAATGCAAATCAATTGACAACTTTTTTGAAATGTGTTTTTATGGATTTTTTTGTTGTTATTCTGTCTCTCACTGTTAAAATACACCTACCATTAAAATTATAGCCTGATTATTTCTTTGTCAGTGGGCAAACGTACAAAATCAGCAGGGGATCAAATACTTTTCCCCCCCACTGTATAGATATAGGTAAAAAATACATTTTGCTTCAGCTTGGTTGCCCAGTTAGTTTTAGCTGATTTGCGAACTGTAAACTAATTAGACGGTCTACAGCGTATGCTAAAATGCTAGACTGCTTTTAAAAAAATGTCTGTTAAACATTCAACTGTATGTCAGCAATATGTCTAATTTAAAGAGGGACTCTAACACACCTGACTGGGTTGCACTGTCCACACTGCAATTGGATAAACAATTTAAAATCATTTAATGCATCATTTACTCTAGTGAGTAACGGAAACATCCTCTTCAAATCATGGTGAAAATTACCACATATCTGCATTTCATTTACACTAGAGAGTTTCTGTATTGCTTGGACCGCTCACAGATTTTAAGATAGCATCTGTATGTACACTTTAAACTGTTTCTGTAACTGCTTATTTACCTACTATTTACACTATATGGCCAAATGTTTGAGGACACCTGACCATCACACTCAAATGTGATTGTTGAACATCTCATCATACATTTAGTCCCCCCTTTGCTGTTATAATAACCTGCACTCTTCTGGAAAGGTTTTCCATTAGATTTTGGAGAGTGGCAGTGGGGATTTTACTGATGCTGGGTGAGGAGGCCTGGGGTGCAGTCTGTGCATTTATTCTCTATATCTGGATTTGTTATTAACACGTTACACACCACCAAAGAAGATATAATCCCCACCAAAGATACAATATTTAAAATAATAGGCACAAAATCATTTCATGCTTTTGTCTTTGATACTGTATCTGCTTGAGGCAGCAAATACATAAGATTTACAATAAAAAACAACACAGAAGAAGTATTTGCACACTAATTTATCATCCAACCATGGCATGTTATTCCAAAACAATGTATACATTGCCATGAATTAACCTCCAAATCCTCAAGCAAAATCGTGGAAATAATTTTCCAGCATTTAGCACGCCATTGTGTTTGTTTATCCAAATATTAAACTGCCCTGTTCTAGACAGTCTTGCTTGCAAGTTGCTTCTGCTAAAAGCTGTCTAAGAGTAATTTTTATAGTAGGCTCAGTGGCGCTGGGCTAATAACCCCACTTCAATCCATTTATTTGTAGAAGCATAACTAGTCACATGTTTGGCCACACACAAAGGACCATCCATGCATTTCCTCTCATTATTATTCAAGAAACATGCCTGGAATGAAATAAGATGAAACCAGATCCAGATATTCAAGACCTAATGCATGGGACGACATGATTTAGATTCTGGCCAGAATGAACAGTTCAGAAGGCCTTTCACAAGCAGCAAATTCATGTGGAGTGCTGATATGCTGTGTAACCACTTTTAAAATACACAAAATTAAATGCATTTGGTCAAATAAACATAGTTCTATGTTCAAACCCTATCCTCCTCAATCTCATATGGAATATATTATGTATATAAGTGCATGCCAAATTCTGCTACACTGTTTGTTCCGAATGAGTATTAAGAGGTGGCAGTCAAATTCCTCTCAATAAAATAATAACAAGTTTAAGACGTCATTGTTTTTTAGGAGCATGGGCAAAAAAAGGAGGATTTGAGAAGCAGATCCTCGGTCAATACAAGATTCAATGTGAAAAGCAGATGGCTAACCACATAGTGTTCTCCTTCGTTTCCAACTCACGCGCTCCTTCCCTGTCTGTCTTTCTCTTCCTCTCACACTGTCAGTGCTCTCTAGCCACCCGTTTTTTGTCTACTACTGACTTTCCTGTGACTACGCTCTTTCCTCATACATTCTCTGGCCCTCTTGTGAGACTGCGTGTCTGCTGGGCACAGTTAGCAGACAACACCTCTCCTCCCAGTAAAAGTGTTCTCTGGCAGCTGAGCTGTAAGCTAATCACACGCCAGGAAAGGAGATCTGCCACTGCCTCTTCCTGTCAGCAGGCATGACAAGTTGAACTTGGGGGCGGTTAAATGGCCAGAGCCACTGACCTCTATGCCTGACCTCAGCATGGAGTTTAAAGCTGCCTCTCATTTACAAGGGTGAAGCGGCCTTGCCTCTTCAGGGTATCTGAGGGGTATTTTTAAATTTGGATTAAATGGCTTTACTGGACTGGCTTACTTTGGAAATGCGTCCCATGTGCTCTCGCAGGTGCTCTCTCATTCTTTCCCACCCTCTCTTTCTCTTTTCCGAATCTCTATCTCTCCAACTTGCTCACTCACACAGTCATTCTTTGATCCAGTACAGTCTACATTGGTCTGTCATTAGGCAGCGCACTGGCGTTCTCTGAGTGCCCGTCATGCCAGGTGCTTGACGTCCACCATTGACCTGTAAAAATCCTGACACTAGAGGGCACTCTAATGAGACAGTATGGAACCTCTGCGACCAAACAGTCCAAATGTCTTCACATAGCACTGCTCAACATTCATGACTGACTTGTTTTCACTGCTAATGCCATTAATCAGAGTACAGTTTTGTAGGTCTGACCACCTGTAATATAGACTTCAATACATAAGGTTGTGGTTCCACAGCTTGTTTTGTTTAGCTTGTTTTGTGTTGCTTGAATATATAATGCTAGCTGTATTGCTACTAGTTACCAAATAAGCTGTCAATGGTTGCCATTTGTGGCCCCTTTTGTGGCAGATTGAAGGTATTCTGTGGTTTCTGGCACCGAGACATTACCAGTAGATCCTTTAAATCCTGTAAATTGTGAGGTGGGGCCTCCATGGATCTGACTTGTTTGTCTATCACTTCCCACAGATGCTCAATCAGTTTGAGATCTGGGGAATTTGGAGGCCAAGTCAACAACCTGAACTCTTTGAACTCCTGAATATTTTTTTGCCATGTGGCAGGGAGCATTATCCTGCTGAAAGAAGCCACTGCCATTAGGAATACTTTTGCCATGAAAGGGTGTACTTGGTCTGCAACACTGTTTAGGTAGGTGGTATTTTCAAAGTAACATTCACATGAATGCCAGGACCCAAGGTTTCCCAGCAGAACATTGCCCAGAGCATTGCACTGCCGGCTTGCCTTCATCCCACAGTGCATCCTGGTGCTATCACCTTCTTCCATTGCTCCATGGTCCAGTTCTGATGCTCGCATGCTAAGTATGTATGGTATGTAGGTGCTTTCGGTGGTGGACAGGGGTCAGCATAGGCACTCTGATTGGTCTGCGGCTACGCAACCCTATACGCAGCAAGCTGTGATGCACTGTGTGCAGTTCTATCATAGCCAGCATTAACTTCTTCAGCTATTTGTGCTACAGTAGCTCTTCTGTGGGATCAGACCAGATGTGCTAGCTTCGGTCCCCACGCGCATCAGTGAGCCTTGGTGCCCATGACTCTGTTGCTGGTTCACCGGTTGTCCTTCCTTGGACCACTTTTGGTAGGTACTGCCCACTGCATACCGGGAACACCCCACAAGACCTGCTGTTTTGGAGATGCTCTGGACCAGTCGTCAAGCCATCACAATTGGGCCCTTATCAAAGTCCCTGAGATCCTTACGCTTGCCCATTTTTCCCGCTTCCAACACATCAATTTCGAGAACTGACTCGTCACTTGCTGGGTAATATATCCCACCCCTTGACAGGTGCCATTGTAATGAGATAATCAGTGTTATTCACGTCACCTGTCAGTGGTTTTAATGCTATGGATGATCGGTGTATGTCTCCTCTTAAGTTTCAGTAGAGCTTTCCACAGTCACATATTGTGTTCAGATCTGATAAGTTAATTATGTTTCAATTTCACAATGTACGTTCAGTTGCACATTAAATTATTTATTAGGTTTTATGTGAGCAAAAGACTTATATTTATGTGAGCAACAGAATTAGATATTACTGTGCAGTCTGTGCAGTTTTTCAGCCAACACTTGAAAAATAAATCAATAAACTAACCAGTGAACAATAGAAGGAAAATGTTCTCTCTCTCTCTTTTTTTTTTCTTTTCGTTTTTTAGGAGGTGCGGTATTTGCTCAGTGACCAGAAGTTCACAAGTTTGAATCCTGCTGATGTACAGCCTTTCTGTGTTTTGAGTTCTTTTCTAAAAAGTCTCTTTGTCTGTTAAGGAATTTTATGAGAAATAGTTGTGACATAGTGGATACCTAAATAAAACACAAGTGAGAATCACTATTAGATATCAATTAGAAATCTTCAGGAACATTTTATCTGGCTAGACTTAGCTTTTAAATAAGTAATCATGTAGAATAAAATGTTGATTAATCAACGCAAATGTGTTTTTAAAAGTCCATTAGCCCATTTTGTGCTAATAATGTGTTGTGTTGCTGTGTGCTTTGCTGTTGCTATTGCTGGTGTGTAGAAGCTGCTATGACAAATATGCCATGCTTAGAGACCCTGCAGTCCAGCTCTGGTTTCATGCACACTAGACATGGTCTCCCCTCGGACCCTAGCCGCATAAACTGTCAAAGCTCACTTCCGGCAGCTGGAGGGGTGCGGCTTTAGAGGCCTTTATCCACTGGCCTTTCCTGCCACGCTCGTTTGCTTTTCTCCTCATGGCTAATCCACTGCAGATGACCTCTGCAGACATGACACTCTGCCCTATTCTTTCCATGAGCCAAATAGCAAACACAATCCACAGGATCTCCAGAAGAGTCAAATTAGTGTGTGTGACATACACATTTAAAGATAGACTCTTTAAACCAATGCCTGCCTGTAGTCCAATTTCAGTCACAAAGCAGCTAAGTACTTTGGGATGTTCTTTGATGAGGCGGAAATGAGAGTTATGGGGGTGTGTGGTGTATGAAGCTGGCGGATCAGCGGCCTCTTTCTTCTCCTTTTCCTGAAGTAATGTCCAAGAAAGTGCCACTCAGTTCTTCAGCAAACAATATGTGGATTCAAGAGAACTCCTGGGGCTGAGACCTGGACTCAATCTAACAGTCATGAAAGCTTTCCTGTTCTCTGACACAGCCATTGGCTTATATTCCAAGGGGAAATCTCTTACTAAGCAAAGAATATCCAGTACAGTGTTGTCACCTGTGATATTTGTTCTCACCTTGGTTATCGATCCTTGCTTTGATCCATATGGAGATTTAAACACATTACTAACAGTAGTCATTACTAAATTGTGGGCAATAAACACACCTAGCCATACATCAAGTTTTCCATGTCAATAAATCATTGTTTTTATGTATAGCACACATGATTGTCTGTTTTAGTACATTGCTCATGCAACAGTGATTCAATCACAAACGGTGTCACTATGACACACTTAGCAACACTATCTAAGTCACAATCAAACTGATGCCAATTGCTGAATAATAATGTTTACACACACTCATTTGTTTGGCTGAGGTCACAGTACAGTTGTGGAACAGTGGTCTGTTCCAGAAAGCAGGATTTGACTAATAGCATAAGTCAACATTCACAAAAATCTGGATTTTTTCATTCGAGTAAAAAGGATTACAATGATTCAATATCAGTTACACTGGCAACTCATAGTATGCTCTGAAGTTGACCTTGTATGTAGTATTTATGTTGAGAATCAGTATATCTTTAATAAGTGTCATAAATGTCCTGCAAGTTAATTGAACATCTTATACAGAAGATCAACTGATGGTAAAGTTTTACCTTTTTAAAGGGTTAAAAACTCTGAAATAAAGCAAGTCCTGTTCCTGGAATAGATCCCAGGAAAGTGAAGGTCTGAGTGACATTTTCTTGGATATTACTTCAGGAAAAGGAGAAGAAGAAAGTGACTGCTGTCCCCACACGTCTAAACACCACACTCCCATAATCAGCCATTACTTGCAATATTAAATACTCATTCTTAGGGCAGCTTTCATGAGCCCTTTTTCATAAATGGTGCTTAATCTGCTCTTTGAGGGAGAAAGGTTAAGGTTGGGAACCACTACCACTTTGTGGATGTATGATTTTTTTTTTTCAGTTGGCTGGAGAATGACAGTGTAGCCTATAATGTGTGGCCTAAGCTATAACATCTAAGCTATAATATAGTATCTCATGATGTTTCTTTGGCTTAAAACAAAAGACAGATAAATAGGATGCAGAACATTATAATCTTGGGCACTGACTTTCAGCAATTTGCCATTTGGCATTTGTTACTTTTTCAATTTATTTTTTAACAGATAATTCTGTCGGTAATCTCTGTAAAAGCATAACTAGTCACATGAAAGAACACATGAAAACATTTTGTTCAAATGCTGAAAACACATCATCTTTCTGCACTGCAAGCCATAAATAATCACATTTTTAAAAAGTTTTAAAGTTCGCCATGAATGCACAGAATCCTGACTTGACCTGTCATGGCACAGACCTTAGTGACCACTGATGCACAATGCTTGATTAATTTAGAGTAGACCACATTCTTATGATGATTAATTTAGAGTAGGTCACATTGTTATGATGCCAGATTTTTAAGTGGCATTTAGAAAATTTATTTTTTATTTATTTGTGTTTCACTATTGTAAACCAGGCTTTAAGCTCCTATTTATGCAATGCATCAAGCTGTTAACAAAGGACAGCTAACATTACAGAGGTAGTAACACTAAATCATTTCCATATTAACACACTTTGACTGGATGTCAAGGACACTCAACATTGGAGACATACAGCAATCTAGCTTTACCGGTTGAGCTTGTGGACCACAGAGTTGACAAATTCATGTGAAAGTCAGAGTTTCTTCATAGGAACTTGAAATAAAAAGGTGGTATCTAGAGGTATCTAAAGGCGGGGCTTTTCTGGATAAACTCAGATTTCGGTTTGACTACAAAAGTGTGGAGGATGCACAGTTAATGGGAACAGACAATCACTAATAAGCAATAATCTGGATAAATACAAAATTAAATTCATTTTAATATGCTAAAATGTTTTTCTAGTATTGTAGGTATTGTACAAGAGCTTAATGACCTGTAAAATATGTTATGGGAAACCTATTTTAAGGAAATAAATGAACTTTTTTATTTGCTTTGGGGTTATGTGATAGATGATACCCTTAGGGATGTTTAGTTGTCTATCAAGCAGAAGTCTGTGTTTTGTATGTAAGCATGTATGCATTTCAGGAGAGGTATCTGAGGGCCACCGATGGGGGCCACTACTGCGTATCCCTTAGCACTGAAAATAAACAAAGGAATGGAAGCAATCCGAGCATGGCCTGAGCGAATGATTGACAGGCAGCAGCTGGAGGAAGGAGAGCACTACATATACATACATATTCATATTCTCAGACACATACAGTAAACATACACAAGAGTAAGCATACATGTAACATAGGCTACTACTGGAATCCTATCCAACACAACCATCCCTGCTATATTCTACGATAATTATTTATGCATACATTACATTTACAGCATTTGGCAGACACCCTTATCCAGAGCAACTTACATTTATTTCATTTATACATCTGAGCAATTGATGGTTAAGGGCCTTGCTCAAGGGCCCAACAACAGCAGCTTGGTGGTGCTGGGATTTGAACTCACAACCTTCCAATCAGTAGCCCAACATCTTAACCACTGGGCTACCACTGCATAAACATGTTACTTTACTATTAAAGTATTGACTAACTCCGAATCAGAAATGACAGAACTTACAAGGTAACTGTGGTCATCGTGAGACCAGGAAGTCTCTCACAGCAAAGTCATAAAGTACAAACATGTTCAAACACAGACACCATCTGGGCCATCCGCTCCGTTAACACACTGATGACTACTGCTGATGGGCAAATTAACACTTAGATGTGTGTGCTGTCTCACCTCTTTCTCTTTTTCTTTCTCACACACACAAGCTAATGGCTTACACCTGGATTGTGGAGTAAGGAAACAAATATCTGCATGACTGACATTCTAGAAATATATTGAGTGTCCTGTTTTCCAGAGAAAGTTAAGAAATTACAGATCCAAAATTAAGCATCAGTAACCAAACAATAGCCAAAAACTCCTTACTTTTATGCCCACATTCCTGCCTTAACATTGTGGTCACTGTCATATCACTAGACCACATTGTGTTCCCATGATTGTGTTACTCAGGTTATATCCTAGGAGACATGACCCCACTAAGCCAGTGTGACTTATTAGCCATCAGCTCTGGACTTTGACGGTTTGCTCTGCACTGGAATTCTGAGATGATGCCATCCTGTCACTCTGTTTTGCATCATAACCCACCATGACACAAGTGAAAGTCAATGACTGCCAACAGAGCCCAAAATATGACTGCACCTGTCACTATAGAGATGCCAGATCAGAGGCACAAGTGCACTCCATTTAGTTTGGATAAACAAGAAAGGACTCTTTCTACACACACTTTTAACATCTTTCAAATTACACTGGGACATGGAATCTAATTGACACCAGATATGTTTTCATCCCACAGTCATGCCTAAAAATAGCCATCTTCAAATATACCTACAGGACTAGAATAGGAGTGGGATTTCTGAATGGAAGTCTGAAAAAGCCTCTGTGAAAGACTTAACCACAAAGCAGATCTAAATGGTGGTAACCAGGGCTTTATTCAAAAGCCGGGTGTGTTCTAGTCAGATTGTTTGGTTTCAGAAGCAAACGGTTAGACCTACCTGGTGGACACAGACAGGCGTGTGAGACATCCCGAGTCTCTCTGGTCTTCGGCAGACGAGATGCTAACTTCTGCAAAAGAACAAAGAAGACTTCAGTTATACCAGGAATGACTTTATATACTACTAATCAGGATTATCAGACACCCATTTACAGGAGGATATAGAATAATATCACAAAGCTTGGTTTAAATAGAATTTAACAGTCAACCCAAATAGATAAACAATATACCTTTAGCAGGGACACTCCATGCATTCCTTTCACATAGCAGATAGAGTCATTCTCTATCTGGGTTCTCTGAGACCACTAACAAGTACAGCTAGTAGCTCTACAGTATTACTGTAATACGTTGTACGATTATTACCCTAACACTACTTTCATGCCCATTTAAGGTACATTTCTAATACATGGCTGCCACACCAGCTTAATATATATGTTTCAAAGACCAATTTTACATTTACCACAATGAAACGTACTACTGTATATGCATACTGAAGCTAATATTCATCAGTTACCACTGATGTGAGAAACAGTGAAATAAAGGTTAATATCTTAAAACTATTACCAGTTTTACTAAGATCGGGATCAGAACTTATAACAGTCACTGCTGTATTATTATTTCGATTCAATAGGTAAGGGATAGGTGGCAACTTAGTACCTGCCCACAGGTGACCCTATTGCAAATCTTAAATAGTAAATAAATTTAGTTACTATGACAATGATTAGAACACAGTATATCATGCCCAATATTATAAAATTAAAATACTTGTGTTAAATTATAAAGAGTTATATACAACATATATTTCTGGCCCCGGTTTACACTAACCACAATTCATTCCAGGGGTTTATTTGGTTGATACTGGCACACTCTCTTCCCAGCTGCAAAAGTCTTTACACAGACCAGGCTCAGGCACTACTAGCAAGCTTTATTTCCGCAACACTGACACTGACTGAAGTACGGGTGAGTGCCTTGTAAAACAAAACTAGAGCTAATGAAGATTAATAAGAGATGAGCAAAATGAGAAACAATGTCATGACAGTAAACTGTAATAGCTTGTTAAGCAAGAGTCGGTTTGTGAATCTTGGAAAATATCTCATTTGAAAATTATTTTTCCAAAGTACCATTGTGCACTTTTTTTCTAAAAGTTTTTGTTATTTATAAATATGGAACAAATTCCCATACTTTCCAGTTTCACATTCTTTGCTGAGACCACTTGTTTTTACAGGGCAAATTATTATTATTATTATTATTATTATTATTATTATTATTATTATTATTACATTGCACCTATCTCATGTCAGTTTATTTTATGATTCAGTGACTTCATGATACCTGGTGTGTGCTGTGGTGTGAATAGTGACATTATGGTAATCATGATGGCAATGAGGCAGCTGCTGTCAGAGTACTTTAGCTGAAGTTCTCAAATTAAATATTTTTTTTTTAAATTCCAGTACCTCAGTGACCCCCAGTACTTAAATAAGTCCATTGATTTTATTAGTTTGGAGTCTGGAGATTATTTAAGTTGTGTTTCTGGAGTAAAAGACTGAGTAATGAAAACTGAAATGCAGGTATTAAAAATAAGTGGCAAAAATAGAATTAGTTCATGGCGACATTAACCTGACCACACCAGATAAACACTATAAGTTCAAACACAGAGTCAAGTCATTAGACACCTGCGAGCCACTGTAAATAACTAAGATGTGTTTTTCAGCACTAACCCAGACCTGAAATGAGTCCCACCTCACTTTACTTTAGCACTGAGACGTTCCGGCTGCCTCTCTTGCTGTCTGGTTTGCTTCATTAAGGCCGTGACTGTCCTCTGCAGTCCTGACAGCTTTACTAACTATGGACTGAGATTCCAAAAGCAGGGTTCTGTCTTCCCAAAACACAACAGCACAGCACATACTTTACACACTGCTGGGTGAGTGACCGTTAGAGGCCTGTGTGAGGAAAGCTTAGCTGTGAGAGACTGTATATCTCACTTTTCTACACCTCACTGTTTCGGATTCAAAACTGCACAAAATTTTGTGTGTGATGATAGTGCTGAAAGCACTTAGAGGTTCATAAAAAATGTGCAGTAGGATGCTTAAAGGATAACTGGTGGTCTGTGAGACAAGAATTAAAGCATTTTTAACTGACACTTTTCTTGACACTGATAGTTCCAAGGTTGAATTTAGAATTTGTTAAAAATTGTAAAACAATAAATAAATAAATAAATAAATAAACAAACAAACAAACAAATAAATAAATAAATAAATAAGGAATGAAGGGTAACTGCATTTTGTGATGTAAAACAGCTGAAGACACTTGCAAATTGTAAAATAACTAGGAGTACATTGAATGCTATGTGGTAAAATACAAAGAAGGAAGTTGGGTAGCTCACACGATGGGTAATTGCAGGAGTAATTAATAAGGGAAGCTTCAGAAAAGTACAAAACGTATGATCGTACAAACTAGGCTAAACATGTTTCAACATCATTTCATGTCTAAATAAGCATACAGTAATTTCCTGCAACTGCAAATATACTTTGCAAAATAATTAAATACACTGGTGAGCCTAGGATGTAAAAAGCCCAATTATACAGCATTATTCTGACCTAACTCTACATTCTGTGGATTTCAAGACTTTCAAAGAAAATCAGAGATAACTGAGAATGTTCATTAATTATGGCCCCTGCATAAGGCAATATCAGCTTTGCAATGGCCAATGCTGTGAGACTGAGTAGCAAATCGTGTAGACCAGGTGCTCAGTGAAAGTGAATGGTGCATAAACAGAAGTAAAATAACAAAGAGAAAGGACATCTGGACAGGGAGTAGAGCTGCCTAGTGGCACTCTAGAGACCCTCAGATGTCTTAAAAGTCCACTTAAAAGGTTTTTTTTTTCCTTTTTAGGTGAATGATTTTACAAGACCCAAACAAGTTGCTTCTGTGATATTTTTTTTAATGCATTTAGTCAAGAGACGTGAGATTTCATTCCTAGTAAAGATCTCTAAGCCAGAGCACAGACTTTTCACTCAAGCCTGATAATGTGATATATGATTTTACAGCTTGATCTAGATGATAAGATTAAAACATTACCACCAGACCAAGAATGTGTCCTGAATACAACATACTTGCAAGACATTTGCAGCAACCTGATAGTTCCTCATGCATCAAAAGTACCATTTCCCATATGTTGATTTCAGCAGCCTCAGAAATGCACTCACCTCCTCCAGCATCTGATCCAGGCGGTTTAAGAGCACTGGTTCCACCTGCTCCAGAAACGTCCAGGCTGAGTGCTGAGGCTCTCTGTGCTTCTCCAAGCTGTTTACCCTGGCCTGTAGCTCCGAGGTGCGCAGATACACCAGCACACACACTCCGAGAGAGAAGAGGCAGAGCGCGACACACACTGCCACCGCGCCACACACCTCCGTCCGCCTCGGCCACGCGCCACTTTTACACGGATGCTCGGCACAAGTCCTTTCTCCAGGAGAACCGCGACAAACTTTACTGTCTTGTTCCATTTTAGTCAGATGCGTCTAACCTTGCTTTTGTTTCTCCCTAGTTTCTTCACCAAGCTTATAATCTACTCATCAGAGGGGACATTAACCGGAAAACAGCGCTCACACAACTTTAGTCCAAGACTTCCTCAGAAAGCAGGTTAATCAGTGTCGCGTTAAAAGGAGAAAAGGGAGTTATAAAGGAGTTAAACGCATGTTTCCTGATGATGATGATGTGTGCAGGTGGATCGGAGGGCTCTAGCGTTGTGCCGTGGGAATGAGTCGTGCCATCTGAGTGTGTCCTTCTGAGCTCCAGTGTCTCAGTGCTGTAGTGATCTGTGATGTGAAACTTGAACCTCTTCCCTGCAATCCGCTTTAGCTGCAGTCTATTCACTCCGCACTCCACTTTAACTGCGCCTCTCCCCTGCGCTCTGCGTTAAACTGCGCTCTCACGCGCCCTGCGCCTCTCCTGTGTGCGAAGCTCCTCCCCGTGTGTGTGTGTGTGTGTGTGTGTGTGTAACTGATCGTTGCTCATCAGCTCTGGGCGGAACTGAAGCTTCAGTGGAGCCGCGCGCTTCCCCGCATTTATATATTTAGGCGCCAAGAGCCCACGTGTATAAAATGTCCCTTTGATCTGTGCGGCACAAATATTTGATATACACGTGGGTATTTTTGCAAATACGTTTATTTTAATTAATGCAAATGTTCGTCTTATGAAATAATAATAATAATAATAATAATAATAATAATAATAATAATAATAATAATAATAGTAGTAGTAGTAGTCACATAGTTATTGTATTAGCCCTTTTTTGCCAGTCGTGTTACTGTCTGGCTTCACCTATGTGGGGGGGAAATGTAGCATATTCAAAGTCTACCTTTGTTTAAATGAACCCACTTATGGTAAGCTTATAGTCAACTTATAGTCATAGTAAGCAGATATTGTACAGCAGAAAATAATTAATACGCAATTATTTGGGTGTAGATTACCAAATACTTTTTCACACTTAAGAATGGACCCTTTTTTCACCCTCTAAGAATAGACAAGAATGCTTGTCTTATTAACACATTTTTGCCAATTTTAGTCATGTTAATCAATTCAATGCAGGTACTTGTTCAATAAATTTACATTTTACACAAAACTGAAAACTGCCCATACTTATATTTGGAACAGTTATTAGTATTATCTAAAACAAGAGATCAAGAAGAGCACTCCATGTTGGAAGACGAAAGGAGAGTTGACTCCTGCACAGTCCATGTGAACTTGGCACATACTAAATTATTTGGCAGTTAATAACTTAAAAAGGGCTGATTGAGCAGACCAAATGGCATCTTATTTCTGGCCCCCAAAATATGATTCATGTGAATGCATGTGTGCACTATGTGCCAAATCAATAGCTGACAGTGCCCAGAGTCTTTCATTCCATTAGTATATGAGCAATAACTCCAATGATTTCCCAAAATGTGTCCTATAGCAGACTGTAACACACTGGAATGTACAATTTCAAATACATGCAATACAGTGAGTACAATATACAATGAAAAAAAAGACATCTTTGCAAGACATTCATTACATTTCTAGATTTCCTACTGAATGTTTTCAACACCTTTTTTGAAGACTCTTTTGAAATATAACCCTTGTGGTCATATACAACATGTCAATGGACCAAAAATTAATGTTTGTTTAGTGACCAAATGAAGGCGGACCAGGGTTGACCTAATGTGAACCAACAACAATGTCTTTTTAAGAGCCAATCTAAGTCAGACCAACTGCCAATTAATGGTCATCCATAGCCATTTCTTGGTGATAATTGTAACCTAATTATGATATTTCCCCTGCACAAAGAGAACTTCAAAGTCTTCTGGCAGATGTTGTAATAACCAATACCTTCCTGTCAACAGTTTGTTTGGCCTGTGAAGACACACTCACAATTACACGTACTCTACTCTTATAGTTTCTGTTTTGTCCAAGTTCCATTAATCCTTTGATTAAAGGTCATGTCAGTAGTAATAAAAAAATAACATGGTTACTGTTTCTGTAACAGCTAAGGCAGTAAGAGAGCAGATGAGCACTGACTCACCAGAACCAAGATGGCAATCTTAAGGAGTGGCTTCTCAAAATGTATTTACAAAACCACACAGGCAGTTTGGACCATAAGTCCCAGAAAAGCTTTAAAAAGTTAATAGTGAATTTCCTGACTTGGGCCTCCAGCTGTGATTTATTCAAACCAAGAGATGTTCCCTCCACTTTCAGCCACATCTAAAACATCTGATAGTTTTTTTCCCATGTGGGTTAGGCACTCTCTAATGCATTTAATGTAGCAAGTGTTAAAAACTTCTGTAATTATAACATAAACAACGGTCTCAGGAGTGAAGCAAATGAGGCCGATGATGAATATGCCTTGACTTTAGAAGATTTTTTAAGACAAAATGGTAAAGTGAAGAGCTGCTTTCCAGTATAACAAATTGAAGTGTAGATTAATGACTTGACACAGTGTATATAATGTAATGTAAATAGTGTTCCACTCAAAACATAATTACTGAGTGCATGTAGCAATTTACAGCAACAATAATAACATTTAATGAAATTAAATGAAAGTCAAAACATAATCAACAGGAAAAAGAAGGAGAATGAAAGTAAAGAAGAAAGAAAAGCTAATCATGGCTTAGTGGTTAGCATGTTTGCCTCGCACCTCTAGGGTTGGGGGTTTGATTCCTGCCTCCGCCCTGTGTGTGTGAAGTTTGACATGTAGGCTGACTGGCATCTCTATATTGTCTGTAGTGAGTGTGCCCTGCAATGGATTGGCACCCAGTCCTGCCTTGTTCCCTGGGATAGGCTCCAGGCTCCCTGTGACACTGTGTAGGATAAGTGGTACAGAAAATGGATGGGTGGAAGATTGAAAATCAGACATCAAGAGACTGAGATAGAGAATTACACAGTTTAGGGAAAATGACATTATCTATCTCCACCTGTGACAAATCTGAATTTAAGGACAGCTAGAAGTCCAGTACCAGAAGAACTGAGAGTGCAGACAGGGAAGCAGGGGAGAAGAAGCTCAGATAAACAGGACAACATTAGAACATGCAGGGCTTTATATAATAAAAGAAGAATGTAAAATTGTATATGAAAATATAGCTATGATAAAGTATTGGGGCCAGTAGGTAAGAAGTATATTAATGAGCACTTTATTTATGAGCTTACATATATTTCATGTTCAGCATAGGGCAGAGACATGAAATTTACAGCAGTGGGGGAAAGGGCTTTTCACAAGTGCCATAATGGGTGTTGTCAAATCTGAAATCATTAAAAATGCCTTTTAACAGAACAAATTCCATATAACACAGGCAGTTATTCCACTTGTCACTAAATGCCATTATGCAGAACTATTTAATATTTTTATTAGTACTCCCTGTAGCTGTTTGTATGAAGTATAGAGGAATTATCATAACTTAAGCTGGAGTCACATCAGGGCCAAGTACAATCCTGGTAGTGCCTGTTAATGCCACCACCATGTTGTACTAAGTCCAGAACGACACTATTTTCATTGATGAATTGCCCGTAGATTCTCTTAGAGCCTTCAATGCTTGAGGAGTCAACAAAAGTGCTTGTACACTGACACAGACACTAGCAATGTATCTTTCTATATGGTTGTGGCTTTTTTTCCGATGCAGTTAGTTTTTAGGATAAGGCCTGTGTTATTTACAGTTCTTCACTCTATTATTTTTTACTACTGTTACAATTATTGTGTACTTATTAGTTATACTTATTAGTTCATTTGTATTTAAAAGCCTCTCTCTCCCTTTCACTTGTTTCTGGATAAAAGTGTCAACCAAATGAATAAATGCAACATAATGGCATGTTTACCTAAACAGAATTATAACTTTAAGACATCTGGACATGATCTGAACAATTTTCTGGGCAGCTACTCAGTAATCATGCAATACACTCAACAGCTTCTCAGGACCATTAATCGTGAATGATCTGAGGCTGGCCTTCACAAAATTACAATCCAGAATTAATAGGTTTATTTTTTTTCTTTTTAAAAGACTGAATTAGCACTGGAAATGAAGGAGAGGGCGCTTTTATTTAAACATAAATTAATCTTGTATCTCTGTAGTCTCTGTAAGACCTCATGGTCCTGTAGGTGCAGTAGGACTCATACAAATGGAAATGGAAGTGAGGCATTCATTTCACAGATTTTCCCCAGATACCATTTGTCTGTTTTCAGTTATTTGTTACTACATTACATTTCCAGAGCATAGAGAGAAGCAAAAGAATATTTCTTTATTTTTACCTCCTTTATTCTCCGGACTGGTCCATGAATGCTTGGTGTTTGAAGGCTTATTCAGGTCTCTATACGCGGATTGTCTGCTAAACCAATTCCTGTCTGCCATGAAGACTCAATGTGTCTCCCAGTAGCTGCGAAATCAGGAATATGACAGCTTCCTGTGGTCGTTTTCCATCTTTTAAACTCCTTAAGTCAAGCCTCACTGCCCAGGAAAGGCCTGAATAAAGTGCTTAATGATAAATAATATGGGAACTGACATTTAATTCACATGTGAGCCAGCGTAGCGGTTGTCTTTGACTAACAATTTGCTTTAGAAGGTTTCATTCTCATTTTAGCAGAATTTCATCCATGTTTAAAAAAATCTTTATTCATTTTTCTTCTTCATTGCGAAAAAAAGCTTTTAGGAATTTAAGCAGCTTTACCCATGTACATGCAATTTAACATTTTAGGAGCAACTCACCATGGGATATAGAATGCGTTGTATACATGGAGTAAAGAAAATAATAAGTGGACTAACAAAAGTGATTAAACTAAAAATAAATAAATAAATAAATAAATAAAAACACTAATAAAAATTTAGCAGAGATAGTATATTTGGATATACCTGACATGTATGGGGGGGAAAAAAAACAATTTCTTCAAGAAATTGGTGTGGTTATTCAATTACCTACTGTATAAGAAAATCAGTGGCTTTTATTTGAAACATGCTGCATTTCTCCAAATGAAGAGGCTTTTGTCCACTTGTCCACTGAGACATATAATGTAAATCTATAATACATGTATCTTTTCACAATAGACAACAATAATAGTGAGCTAGCAATATGGTGAATAAAGATAAGTTGGAAACATTGATCTCCAATTTTATGTTTATTTATCAGTATAAATAATGCTATTGCATGAATGAGATAATCAGTTCCATCAGGTATCTACATTACTCTCTCTCTCACGCTCTCATCTCATACAATTTCTCTAAACTTTTCAAGATATACAATTAAATTTCTGGGTTCACAAAGGCCCCAAACAACTGTGTATTTTCCAAATATCAAAATGACTACCTCTGGTCTCAGCACCACATCTTGGAACTGTTGTGGATCAAATATATTCTAAAGTCAGCCCAATTCACAAACAGTTTTGTGAACTAAAAACATTTGTTTTATTCCCCTCCTTCTGTCATTGATAAGTGGCCAAAATGTCATTTTAAATGACAGTGTGTGAACCGCTCCCATGTGGTCCATATACAGTAGTTCTCTCACCCTTTTATATTTTATCCAGTGCTCCATCCTCAAAGTTTTATATCACACTCAATATTATGGATTGTAACTTACTATTTGAGTTTCACTCAACATTTTAAGACAACCAAGTTACACAAATTAGCAAAAACTCCCATATGACTGAAAATGGGGGGGAAATGCACATATTTCAAGATATTACACAGCAACTTTATCTTATGAATAATATTTAATTAACACAGTTATTAGTCTAATACTATATTCATATTCAGTTCACTTATATTGTACAATAGAATAAAATGCTTACTCACTGGTTTCACAGGCTACACAAAACATTAATTTATCTTCCTTCACCACTTTATCCTGGTCATTGCTGCGGTGGATCTGGAGCCTACACTGCAAAAAAGTCATCTTAGAAAGTGAAAATATCTTGAATATAGTCAAATTTATATTATTACTCATTATTACTCATTTAAGCTTGTTGTTTTCTTATTCTACTGGGTCAGATCATTTTGTTTCTTTCTTGAAATAAATGCTTAAAATGAGCAAACCTATCTGCCAACAGAACACGACTATTTCAAGCTTGAAATGTGTATGTGTAATCTTATAATAAGAAATACTAGATAAATCTGACTATATTCAAATATTTCCACTTGCTAAGATGTCGTTTTTTGCAGTGTAGTATACCACAGGGCACACACTCATTCACATTCACATCATTCACATCTAGTGCATTCTTGGTAGATCAGATAATTATATAACCAAATACAACAACATTTTCTGGAGGAATATACTAATTGACATTAATATATCAATACCAAGCTCACTTGTTGCATTACATTTCAACAGACCAATTTGATCATGTATTTTAATTCATTTAGCTGGTAAACATCTGGATTCTCTCTCATAACTGTTTTTACTGTGTGTCGCTACACAAAGCAACAAGTTTTTAAAAAAATTTTTTTTTTAAATACTCATTACTCCATCACTCAGTCTGTTTGAGGGCTTGCTGTCTTTAATAAAGTGTTAGGGAGGACAAATTAGAAAGAGGTATCCTGAGGTGAGCAGATGGAAGGCCTGCAATGCAGAAAAACAATCACTCAGCATAGTGAGAAGCATATGGACATGATCGTTGCATTAGGTTAAAGCTGTTTAAATAACACACTGTATGGATCTTCTATGTCAAAGTGTGTCCATTATAACTGTGTTTATTTGTATAGTAACATCTGATATACAGTATTAGCTGTTTCTTCAGCTGTGTTCTTTCCTTTAGTGTCTCACCCAATAGTTGAAGCTAATGCTCTTATCCTCTGCGACTGACTAATTTGTGTCAACTTACCCAGTTCACAATGTTAAGTATATTTAAATTTTATTTTACGTATGGAATAAAGGTGAATTAATACCTAAAGAGTTTATATTTGTGTCCATTTAGGCTGGTATAAACTCCAAAGCTGTTGAGTTTTGCTGTATAAAGTTTGAAGTAAATAGTGAAGCTACAGTACAGGCATGTTTATTAGTTTTAAATGAGAGCAAATATAGAAGCTTCAATTTATGCCATGCTTCATTTAAACCTTTTTTTTTTTATCTAAATTAAACTACTCTGCTGGCTGGCCATTTTCTAATCTACCATCTGTACTAATCAGCACTGGTAATCAGACTTCACAGATGAGGTGAAAACATAACCGCTTACTTATCATATACTATTACCATGTATCATTATTAGGAACTTTGGTGATATTTCTGGACCTCCAAAATTAAAAGTTGGGCTTTTGCATTACCACACCACAGAGTTTAATTACATTGGGCTGATGGTGGGTGAGGTCACTGGGCGAGGTTTGTTTTGAGTGGCCTGGCTGAGTGAAATGAGCTGCCTCAGCATCGGCTTTTGGCCTCGTCCTGGCCCTATTTAAACTGCTTGCTGTTTTGTCATGCTTTTAAGCAGTACATGCATGTACTCCTCTGGAGCTTTGGTTTTGCTTCCCTTTTAACTTACATGTGTGTTACATAAGCTTAACTCTTGCTGTGCAACAGACTGATTTGCAGAATATTATGGCAAATTAAAATTTTAAATAAAGATTTTCACTATACAGCTATCCTATAAAATATAAATGTATTTAAACATCGGCTGTAGGATCTTTTATTTTAAGTAATTATATATTATTATTTAGAAATAGATTCTTTTCTCTTCCATAATATAAAAAAAAATACCAAACTCTTTCTCATTTTTGCAAAATGTATCACAAGAATGAAAAATATAAGAGAAAAGTACCCTGGTCTACCTATCCACCTTCATGTCCAGTTACTATGTACTGTGCTACTTGGCTTCCATCTAGCACCTAGTATTGCTAATGTGGAAAATACACACACACACACACTCTCTCTCTCTCTCTCTCTCTCTCTCTCTCTCTCTCTCTCTCTCTCTCTCTCTCTCTCTCTCTCTCTCTCTCTTTCTCTCAGTGTGCACACCCTCTGCTTTTCATCAACCTGCTGCTGCTAAAATCACATTTTGAGGTGGAGAAGAGGCAGACTGAACAGGTGTGGAGAGGGGGAGGACAGAGAATAGGATGTTTCCGGCACCTCAGACATTAAACTCCATCATCCATGGCACAGAGAGACTCTGCTTTCACTCTGTCATTCCTCATTTCTGCACTACCTCTGTAGCATATTTAAGGGACCTTCTCTTTCTGCCTGTAGGCCAGCACAATTTCACATCGGCCTGATGTACAGTATTGGACATCCACTTTTTTTTAGCTAAGCTGATTTAAATTATTTTGTGACCTTAAGTGTAAAATATATTTCGTGAACTGGACAGTTCCCAGCTGGTAGGAATAAGACAGTAGAAGGAGAGTAAACCTTCCTGAGACAAGACTACAAGTATTAAACAATATAAAAAATATAGACTGTAGACTATAGACTTCAGGTATGTGAAGTTGATTTTGTTCTTGGTGAAGGCTGCAAAAGTACTTGTAGTGAAAATTGTGCATTCAACTCACTGTGAATGTTTCTGTCAGCTTTTCACTTCTCTGTGTTTAATTTGAATGAACAGCTGTCAAAGCTTTGTTTTTTAATTATCTCCTTTAAAAGGTTAAATAAAATGATTATTAAATGTAAAATTTTCTCTTTTGAAAATGCATTGTGAATAAAGTTACTATTAGAGATGGTACTGATCCAATACCAAGCACCAGATCCTGTATCAGATCGTGTAACAAATGGCAAATATTATAATTAGATTTAGAAAAGATGTATTTTCAGAACTGTATATATAAAGAGATTGTCTGTTTCTTCTGTTAGGATTGATTTTATTATATTTATAGTTTATACTTTGTTATATTTATTATATTTGTGTGAAAGAGTTTAACTGTGAAGTGCTTCAGTACAAAATAAAAAATAAAGCTTAGTAGTTTTTAAAGAGAAAAATATCAGGTGGGTGTCAGTATCGGCTGATGCGAAGTTTCAGCCTTGGTATCGGAAAAGAAAAAGTGGTATCATGCCATCTCTAGATACTAAATTTGAACTGTCAACGTTTCAGGTTTAAAAAGGATCTGTATTAAGGATCCATGTGTGAATTCCATTCTGTAGGTACTATTAAAAGCAATATGTGCTCAAAAAAAAAAAATTCTTACCTTTCTGGTCCCTTAATGAGCAGAGCGAAGCTTTGCTTGTGTGTGAGGAAAAAGGGGGATTTTTTAGTGCTGTGAAAATAAACAACTGTCATGGCCACTTTCACCTTCCTTTTGTAGTAGCAGAGACCAAAGGGACATTTGTTCCTGGCTCTTGACTGGCTTTGAAACCATGGATAATTCTAAGCCTTTGTTCTTAAGGGGGATGGGACTGCAAAAGGCACACGCACACGCACACGTACACACACACACACACACACACATACTAACACTCCTTTCACTAACAAGATTTTTTTTTTCCTAAAGATACATTCATAATTGTAACTACACTTTTGCTGAGGAACAATTCCCGTACAGGGCAGTTTATGGATGATGGGCCATGGTTTTGCTATTAGAGGAGAGAGGATGGCTAATTGCTGGCCTGCAGCTAGATTCCACTGAATGTCAGCTGAGAAAACATGGGTGCTTGTCTCGCAATCGCAGCAGTTGAAGGGATAATCAAATGCCTCAAGAAACAAATTAGAACAGCAGGGATCACAGAAATGTCATTCTAAAGCGACTCACTCTAAACACGTTCTTTCCACCAACACCTAAAACACTCCTCACAATTAACGTGGCAATGTGCAGCACAGCACCTTTGCTTACTGAGGAAAGGTTTTTTCTGCTATTACATGTCTGACTGAAACTGGCTTTTGAATAGTGGTATAATCAGCACAAATGGAAGTGGGGGTGCATGGAGAAGTTCAAAACTATAGACTAAACTGTTTGCCTTTTTGACCTCTTGTCTGCTTTAAAAAAATAAATAAACGGTTAGATTAATGTATAAAAAGCAGCTGCTTTATACATTTTGCTTGCTGTCAGCAAACTCAATTAAAACCTTTGTGGCTCTTCTGCTAGAATAAATCATTTTTTGTCACACTAATTCTAAGAAACAGAAGTGGTCCCACCTCAGCTGTCTATATTTATATTTAGTGTTAAGGGGAAAAGTGAGCAATGCCATAAATTTTACAGCCTCAGAAACTCAGCCTGCTGTCCATGTCGTAGTGTATTGTTTAAAAAAAAAAAAAAAAACATTAGGAACAGGTGCTTTTTGAGAAGCTCTGTCCCTCTCAGAATTAGGGTCCTATTCGAAACATTTTGTTTAGTCTAGTACTCTAATCACTCATTATACCTTCTTGTTAACCCAACACCATGCTTACAGCACATTCCAAAGCTAACTGAAGGTTACAACAAATCAAACTTCCTCAGAAGATGTTTTTTGGTGAACATCTAATCAAAATCTTGTGTAAGGCCTCCCTTCCTTCATTTCCTTTTGGATAACCATTTACGTTCATCCACTGTATTACTCAAGGCCATTGATAAATTATTTCCTCCATGCAAATGGATGTGCTTGGTTATTCTGAACAGTTTATATATATTTGGGATTTTTTTTATATAATAATTGTCACTTTGAAAAGCATTTAAATATAACTGAAATAAATATAGCATGACTGCACTATAAAGTGGAAACTTCCTATATACACATTTGCTTATGAAAAGGTTATTGCCAATTTTACTGCAAATCAGACATGAGTTTTGTTGTGTAAAAACCTTCAACAACACGTGACATGATAAAATCTACACTCTAACCATAAATGCTATATCATCATCCAAAATGATGACCAACAGATGTGTCTTGCAGTTGGTCATTTTTGTATTATTTTGTGAATGCTGAAATCCCAATACATATCAATTTTAGGAGCAAAAGAACAAAGAAAGCTGTGAATTGGACACAAGTATTTTCAGCTGCTGACATGGTGCACTAACTTACTCACTGATTCTCAGCAAGTTTTCTCTAAAAAGACATGGGGTTGTTTTTGACTCGGGTCATCAAAAGGCTCAAGCACTTTACAGAGTTTATCAGTATGGCCTTTGATTTGCCTTGTGGCAAATTATCACAGATGACGGTTGAGGGCCTTTCTCAAGGGCACAACACTGGCAGTTTGGCAGAAATGGGATTCAAACTCACAACCTTCCAGTCAGTAGTACAAAGCCCTAACCACAGAGCCACCACTTTATTGTGGGGTCTGATGGGTAATTTTACGTCATGGAGGGATATCATTACCAGGCCATTCCATATATTGTATATAACCTCCCTGCTATATCCTGCAACTCAAACACTGGAACAAATATAACTATAACTGCTGAAACACCTCGCTTTGCTGTTTACTTTTCAGTCTTGAAGGGACAGATTAGAAACATACTGTCAGATAAACTGTAAATGCAGACATACAAACAGACACTATACAGAGGCAGATTATTCTGTGTTCTCCAAGAGTCTGATGATTCACAGGCAGGTTGCATAATAATATATGCCAACTGTAACAACTTTGTAACAACACCAGTGAAAGAACGTGTTTTGTTCAGTAAAAATGGTATCTATTCAGCATTAAACATTTACTGGTTGCTAACAGATTTAGTGGGGTATCATTCTCATCTATTATTCTACGATCTATCATCATCATCATCATCATCATCATCATCATCATCAAGGATTTTATCATTTCTACAATTTGTACAGGCCCACAAGATCAAAACCAGACAAAATAATACAAAATATAAAAGAAAATAATACTGAAAAGTGAATGGTAGTCTGGTTGTTTTAAAAAGATGGAATCAGTTTTTTTGTTTGTTTTTTTAAAAATAGCTTTGCAACCTCAGAGGAAGATTAGATAGCAAGTCCCAAAATCATAGGATAAGAATAATATGATAAGCAGCTTGTACAAGCTCGAAAGATGGTCCAAGAATAACAGACCTTTCACTAATGCATTACGGTGCTGAAATAATGTTAAGGGCTTATAAGGAAAGTCACTTAGGATAAGTATTTCACATAACTTGTGAACAATGCTTAGTGTCCTATGATCTTATGTTAAGACATTACCTTAATTGGATCCCCATTCAAAGAAAACATGTTCAGGATTATGCTGTTTCATTTTAACTTCTCCCCTGAGACTGAACACTGATATGACAAAAGCTCATGAATAGACTTGAGTCTATAACTTTTGTATAACCTGAGATTTAACTTCTGCAAAAACAGTTACTACTGTCCCCTTTCAGGAGTTAGCAACATTAGCATTTCTCCTGGTCTTTAAGAAAACACACACACACACAAAATGGGGCAAAATAGTCAGCATGTTTTTGTGTGTACTTAATGCAAGCATTTTCATGAACACTCAGAGAGGAGTGATAATTGCAGTCATGCTACACTTGACAGATTGAACTGCCTGTTATGTTCATTAGGTGCAGGAACAGATGCTGTTGACACAGGTGCTAAACTTATCATTAAGGACTAATGCACAATATTGTGGGGGGTAATTGTGTTCAAAGCCATGCTTTTCTTGTTAATCTTGTTACAGCCTGCAGACTGTACATGTCTCTGCTAAAGTGATGAGTGTGTGATCTAAATAAATTGGGGTGGTTGTGAAGCAAACAATTGCTTTCACACACTTGCCGCAGGCACATCACCTATGTTTTATTTTATTGTTAACCCAGTATGATCACTCAGAGACTAAACTATGGCCCTTCTGATGAACCAGTAAATGATATAACCAGCGCAGGCTGTCATGTTTAACTAGAAAGTACTGTAAAGAGTACACTAGGCTTTTGACATTTTTAAAAATATCTGAAATATACAGTATATTGAATTATTATTATGATGATGATGATTAAACCATGATGCAACTAATTTGGGCCTGTCTTTCACCATTTAGTATCAGGAAGAAAGCATGTGGAATTACTCAGAGAAGTCAGAGAACTTGGATATGACCCAAGAGAGCATGGACCTGATTACAGCTGATAAAATCTTGCAACTGCCATTATAGTCTTGAGCATAGGGCTGGCTGTTATCAAGATACACCACATACCCCAGAGGGACTGACATATCCATCTGTAAGACACAATGGAAGAAGAAGAAGAAGAAGAAGAAGAAGAAGAAGAAGAAGAAGAAGAAGAAGAATGGTGCAGTGGGTAACATTGCTGCCTCACAGCTCCAAAGCCCCTGTTTTCATCCTGAGCTCAAGTTAGTGTCTGTAAAGAGTTTCACATGTTCTGTTTCCTCTGGGTTCTCTGGTTTCCTCCCTAAATTTTCTAAATTTCCCCTAAATATGAATGTGTGTGTGCATGGTGCCCTGTGAAGGACTAGCAGCCCATTCAGCGTTTATACTCATCTAAAGACCAGAGTTCCTGGAACCAGGATGAAGTAGTTAATGAAGATGAATTATGAATAAATAATAAGAATAATTAACAATGTGACCAGAAAAGTATTGACATAGAATTTAAAAGCTCACAGGATTTAAAAAACTACAGTGATGTGTTAAAAAGAGTAACTCCTGCTGATTACCAGCAGTTTTAAAATATCTAGCTCAACAGCATGCTTTCAATATGAAGATAAAAGGAAACATCTAATGAGCAGCTATCAAGTCCAATGGATTAAGTTCAAAGTATTTTTTGTTCCCTTCAAAGAACTAAGGCCTGGGAGAAGCAGCGTGGTTGTATTGTAGAGTGCAGGTCATGGTTATTTTTAGCATTAGGCACGCACAAACACATACACACACACACACACACACACACACACACACACACACACACACACACACACACACACCTAAAGAATGCTATAACTACTCTATAGCTACTCTTAATTCCTCAGACTTCATTTTTTTCAAAACGTTAGTTATGTACAGTTCTGTATATATATATATATATATATATATATATATATATATATATATATATATATATATATATATATACAGTTGGTTCTTTTTGTAAATTAAATTAAATGTTTTCCAGGATCTGTGCACAATAGACAAGGAGCCAAATATAAGGGAAAACAATAGAGTAATTCTTAATGCAACCAATTATAATATGAACAGGGAGCCACTGAATGGAAGTAATTCTATCATGTTTATAAATTGTTCATACAAGTAATGTCAGGGCTGTTTTCAAAATAGCAGGCAGTAAGGACTTTTAGGTGAACTACAGATAGAGAGAGCTAATGTAATCATACATGATATTGATTATAGAGGGTGAGTGTGCTGGGCGCCAGTACTGAAGGACAATAGGGTTAATAAGTCATCTGCAACGCTGGACATGACGCAGGTAAAAACAATATAATCTTCACTTTTACATAAGCGAAGCATAAACAATAGTTTTTCCGTGGCAATTGTGTTGATATTAGGGATATCCTGTAGATACCAGTGGCCTCAAGATGCTTGGAAAGAATATACTTATGTCCTACCTTGACACTATAATATCAGTCTGACATTATATTGTCCTCTCTTAGTCCTTACCATTTCCTACATCCACCCAAAGGACAAATATGTCAAACATGATACAGCAACAGGTTTCATAATTTTTTGCAGCACGTGTTTGAGCTGAAACATCTCTTCGCAGTCAATTTTACTGTCTCTTTTCATACAGAACCTGTGCGTTGATGAATCGGCTCCTTTGATGTTTCTTCTTATTTCCAAACTGGTACTTTGACTCAAAGTTGAATGATCTCTTTTCGTTGGTTTCTGGGACCAGTTGTGCAAAGTTATCCCAGCAAAAGCTGCAACCATCTTATTACTACCATGACCTATTATCAGGCTGCTTGTTAATCGTTACAGTAATCTAAGCAGTCCTTTCACTCTGAGTGAATTAGGACATAGTAACTCAGCCAAGAAAGAATCACAAACCATTCTACTAATGATAAATCTCTCCTAAGAGTGCTCACAGACTTTGTTGCATCAAACAGCGGCTTATGTATGTTGTTAATCGTGTGTATGTTGTTAATCATGACCTTAATGGGAAGCATCTTGTCTGAGTCACTGGACCAAACTGACCTTTAATCTGTCATTAAATGTTTAATGCAGAGATACCTTTCATATGGCTAAATGGGCTGAGTTTTAATTATTTCCCGTTTATCCTGTGGTTAAAACCCTGAGCACATGGCAGAAGCATTAGCTTTAATGCAGTCTTTAATGACAGCCCATGTCTGTGTTCTTGCTTTAGTGCTTCTCCTGCATAGTGAGTCCAACTTTTCCTGCCTTCCTGTGAAATCATCAGTGTATTGAGGTGGTAGGGAGAGACTTCAAAGCAAGGACATACAGATATTTTCTACAGAGACTGCACGGCAACCCTTGGCAATATAGAGTAGTCCATAATCCTCATAGCATTTCTTATTTCTGTTTCAGTACAGCATTTCTGTTTTTTAAATATCCATAGGTGTTTATGAGCAGATTTTAGATGGCAAGTGGGTATGACCTATAATCAATGTGAATAGCTAACAGTTATAGTATAGACCAAGCAAACACATACTTATGACACAACCTGGCAATATGAATACCTTATATATTATAAATAAGGAACACTAAGCATGTTTTGAGAATTTTTTCCCTAGTGCAACATCCATAAGATTTACAAAAAAGTTAAATGTTCTGAGAAAATTTAATTACTTTTACTGAAAGTGCTTGATTGTTGTTGTTTTATTCTTTTTTTGTTTGTTTGTTTTTTTGTTCTTAAATCTGTTGCAGATTGTGAATCAAAAATCAGACAAGGGTAAAATAAATAAAAGTCAACTAATCCCATTTACATGAAAGTAGAAGCACTTCGCAACATGCAGACATATGCTGAATTCGATTCAATTAAATTCCATTCAATTCAATTCTGTTTTATTTGTATAACGCTTTTAACAATGGACATTGTCACAAAGCAGCTTCACAGAAATATATACATTTCGGATCTAAATTTTAAATTGATAAATTTATCCCCAATGAGCAAGCCAGTGGCGACGGTGGCAAGGAAAAACTCCCTGAGACGACATGAGGAAGAATCCTTGAGAGGAACCAGACTCAAAAGGGAACCCATCCTCATCAGGGTGACCCCAGATAGTGTAATTATAAATAATTCCCTTCTATAACTGTATGCTACATGATAAAACAAAAGTGCAACTGTGTAATCAGAAAATTCACCACAGTCTCAACATGAAGTCTATTCTGCTGAAGTCATGAACTGTCCACCGATGGAGAGCCAAGCACAAAGTCTATTTGAGAATTTAAGTTTACACCAGATTACACCTGACAAATACCAGATCATCCACAAAGAAAACTCATGTCAGTCTTTGAAATGGCGATAAATAGTGTTCATAGAGCCACAAAAATCTAATATCTTCCCCTTTTAGTGCATTGCACCATTTAATATTTTTATTAGCATTGAAATGGTTTTCTGAAAAAGAGCAGTAAAGCATTTTTCATGATGCATTTAATGGCTTGTCTGTGTATTCCTTTGCTCCAAGTCTGCTCGGGTTCAGACAATGCCTCAGGCTTTAGGACTGACCAGAAGGGAAACATTAAAGATTTTTTCATCTCTGTGTTGACAAATTTGTTTATTGCTAAATGAACAAGGCTTTACCTTGTTGTGTAATTACAATTGCAACAATGTTTCTCTCTGGAAATGCAAATAATTGCAACCAAAACTGCCCTGTAAATCAGAAATCTTTATGTGAACTGGGAGACTGGTTCTGGCAATCTCTTTCTTCTAACAACCACAGAGCCACATCATAAACAGGATTAAAAACTACAATGACAGTAAAACATATCACATTTAGGTTTGAGTTCCTTTAATGCATATATCAATGTGGTGTGTGTGGGGGTGTTACAATCCCCAATATGTTGCAATATATATAGCATCTTTTGTTTTTCACTCCACTGAGAGGAAGCATGTGAGCATGAAACCCACTACTCAACACCCATGAGACAGACTTAAATGGAAATATCTGCTGAGGTGACCTGAAGTCCAGACTTCCTAACCTTAACAAATTGCTTCCTGGTCATGCTTTCAGATAATCACAAGCGCAGGAGATGCCTCTGCAAGGTCATTCTCCTGGAAACCCTTAAGAGAATCTATCATGGAAGAAACATAGCTGTGTCTAAAGCTTTTCAGACATATAATTAGAAATACGATGCATTTTTTTCTACTGATGTTTATTCACATTTAACAATCTTTGTCAGAGGTTTTGAGTTTAACAAATATATAAGGATAATGTTAATGGGACAATACACTACTACAATTCATAGTAACAGCCCATTATTTTATGGGGTTTTATTCCTTATAAATCTAAACAGTTTAAATGCAATTCATTAATGATTGCAAGCTTTTAAATCATATTAAAAACTGGATTCAGGCATGTGCTGACTAGTAGTATAACAGCTTTTCTTCCTTGTTATCAGCATACAGTCTCCTAACAGATGCAGGTTCACAGAGAGACAGGTAGGTTGAACAGTTTCCATGATACAGAAAGTGGAAGCAGGCTTTTATCCCAGGAACATATCTCTAGATTCCCCACTGTCACAATCTAAACTTTAATAGAGCTGATCAGAATGTTATAGGTGCCCTTTAAGTGCTGGACTCATCACTGAAATAGACTGCAATAATCCTAAATAATAGCACATAGCATCATACTGATTGCTAAAGAGTGTCATCAGTGGGAGTTGGAGGGTCTAATTGAACATACATCTGGGAGAGAGAGGACTGATGAACAGGGTGAGATATGGGCCACTTCTGGAATGCTGCTAGTTTAAAAGATGGAAAGCAACTCCTGAGAACTGCATTATAAACCAAGACTTCAGTAGATAGATGTATTATAGAGGCAGATATAGGGAGAATAGGTGGTTGTGTCCAGTACAGCAGAACATTTTTCTTGGAATGATCAGTGCTGAGGAAGTCTGGAGAACAAGGGCCTGACATGATGTCATGATGTCACACTCAACCAAAACTGTCTGGTGAGGAAGCGAAGATCCAAATCCATCAAGAAGGAATGATCATTTGGGAACAGACTAAATACAACATAGAACAGATGCCGTGGGAGCTCAGTCATTATAATCCTGCACCCATGGCCAGAAGACTGTGACCCAGACTGAGAGATATTGACAGGAGTGAACCTGTTGTACCACAGCTGGGTCCATGAGCAAAACCCTCAAGCCATTTCAGTTGCACTACCTGTTAAATGATTAAATGCACCTGATATCAAATGAATCACTGTAATGAATTTCTGAATGACTTTAAACACAATCGATATGTATATAACTGAATATTTCGTTATTCCTTATAAATCTACACAGTTTAAATGCAATTCATTAATGATTGCAAGCTTTTAAATCATATTAAAAACTGGATTCAGGCATGTGCTGACTAGAAGTATAACAGCTTTTCTTCCTTGTTATCTGCATACAGTCTCCTAACAGATGCAGGTTCACAGAGAGACAGGTGGGTGGAACAGTTTCCATGATACAGGAAGTGGAAGCAGGCTTTTATCCCAGGAACATATCTCTAGATTCCCCACTGTCACAATCTCCAGACTGAGCTTATCCTGTCCTTTAACAACTGTGAGGAGGGGTTCCTCTACTTGCTGTTTGGCCTCCCTCTCATCATCTGGCAGTTATCAAGCAAATTAAAAGAACACATGTCCATAGCAACTGAACTGTGCTCTATGGAGAAATCCCACTAGCAGAGGCCAGGAAGATCTAGCAGTACTTAAAGGGACTCGGGCCCTCAGGGGCACTGCTTTACCCCCTGGGGGACAAAGGAGCCTGGCCTCAGACATCTGAGTTACTGTAATGGGAGTTTTAGGAGGAGTAAGCAAAGAAGAACACAGAGAATTGTACAAATACATTTAAAAAGCACTATAGGGCTCACTGTTAATAAAGCCTTATTCCAATGCACAAAGGATCTCTGGTCACCAGAAAACTGGAGTCTATTAGTCCACTATCAAAGGTTCCAAATGTATGGTTTTTGGTTCCAGCTCAAAGGAACCAAAGTTAAGAGCATTGTTCAATTCTGATTGGTTACACATATCATGTCACACCATGTTGCTATATATACTGAGAATAATGGTAAATAATATAACACAGAGAAATAAGAAATATTTCCTGAAAGTACACACTCATTCATACCTAGGAGCAGTGGGAACACTTGAAAGAAACCAATGCTAACACAAAGAGGACGTTTGAAATGGCCCTGGATCTGGGAGGTGACGATGCTATCTTCTCCACTACCATGCTGCTGCACATTCAAGTTTAATTTCTAAAAGAACCATAACAGCACAAACAATGATTTTTACTGCACAAACAGAACAGCTAGAATAATCTGGTTAATAAGTGTAGTGGTAGCTCAGTGGTTAATATGTTGGACTACTGATCAGAAGGTTGTGAGTTCAAACCCCAGCACTGCCAAACTGCCACTGTGGGCCCTTGAGCAAGGCCCTTAACCCTCAACTGCTCAGTTGTATAAATGACATAAATGTAAGTTGCTCTGGATAAGGGTGTCTGCCAAATGCCATAAATGTAAGTGGCTGACAAATTAATGTTAATTCAAGCCCCTTTTATTCCATCTAAAACCTGGCATGATTTTTGCACCGTAATGATGATGCACTTGCTTTAATTGTCATCACTACGTCCAAATTTCCAAAGGATTTTGAGCATGTTCTTTTTGGATTTTTGAGCCAAAGTTTTGTTTTGATTGACATTTAAGTGCATTGGATGTGTGTATCTCATTAATGATTGATTCACAATGTGACATTCGGGAAGAAAGCATAAAACCTATATAAATGACAATTTTACAAAAACCATAAGAACCTCAAAGGCATGACCCATGCACTCAGTTCATATTGTAGGTAATATCTCAGTTCCAGTCATCACATCCTCATCAACAGTGGTGCTTCATCACCATTATGCAGTGGGTGACAGTTTTACATGCTTTGGGATCAACTATAGTGATCCCTTTCCTGCAGTAAACACAAGTGTCTATCAATAACACCCACCCACCCACTGATGACCACACATCCACATCCTCTGTGAAACCAGAACCTTAAACAGAACGGAAATAACAAATAGCAGAAGATGAATATAAGGAATTGATATACAGTACTGTGCAAAAGTTTTAGGCACCCCTTTTTTTTTAGTACAAACTTTGTTATAGATTTTTTATTTTATGACTTATGCAAAGAAATGCTGTAGAGCAAAGATGCCTTCAAAATAATGAAATTAATTGTTTCTACATTAATAAAAAAAAAATAAAATAAAATAAATACCATAAAGAGCACTAAACAGTAGTAAATGAAACAAAGTCAATATTTGGTGTGACAAAAAATAAAAATAAAAATAAAAATAAAAATAGTAGTCTCCGGTACAATTTATGCAGTTTTATAAGGAAATCAGGTGGCAAGTTTTATTGAGCATCTTGCAGAACCAGCCAGAGTGCTTCTGGAGACTTTTCTGTAACGTTTAATTTAGTGCTAGAAAACTAATGTTTGGGAATCTAAAATGTTTTTGTACTGACTTGATAATGTAGAAGTCATAAAATAAAAAATCTATAACAAAGTTTGTACTAAAAATAATAGGGTGCCTAAAACTTTTGCAGAGTACTGTAGGTTGATAGAGAAAGAAGCTTTCTGAGTATTGAGAAAGAGAGCTGTATTCAAAGCATATGTGCTAAAATACATACCAGAAACTTAATTGTCTTAGGCAAGAGGAGAAAGAGAGATAAAGACAGAGCGAGAGAGAGATGCATTACAAAAGGAAGACACTTTAATTACAAGCCCTATCAAATTTCCTGATGTCTTTTCCAGTCCCAAGGCTTAATCTCTGGCCTAAATTTCACTCAGTGTCACCCATCAGCATCTATCTCTGCTCATCCCTAAACCTGCAAAGTCCATCATAGCAAGAGGAGTGGGAACATTACTAATTCAATGTCCCAAACTCCCTGCCTCTTAGTAGAAGATGGTTTGTTAATGAAAATGTGCCATTCTAAAATCCAGGATCAACTGGCAAGTACTTGCTATTTTGTTTTTTTCCTGCATAAACCTCAAACCTGCCAGCTAATTAGAAAGTGAATAGTATCATTTCTGTAATAAAAAAAAGTCAACAAAAACACAAATCACGTTCTTGATCACTTTCCCAGTCTCCAGATCAGTCTGTCTATCTCTGCCATGTACTTTACTCAAAGTCACCAAACGGCATTTCTCTGTTTTGTATCAGTAGGATGTTGACTGTGTATTGTGATTTTTTTGTTATTTCTGCCAAACTACCAGACATCGGAGGTACCAGCACATCAGTTAGAGTTACAGTAAGCCTGTAACCTCACTTGACTCTTGCTGATGTAACCCAACATAAACAGACACTGTCAAAGGCCGAAGTGCTATTTTCCCGGCAGCTCTCCAATGATCTGGTTTTCCACTTTGTTGTGAAAACATCACAAAAATGCTAGCCTGTCTCACAGTGGGATATGTGAGAATGGGCATCATGCATAAAGCCCACTATACTAAGAGGGTTATGGCCCTCTCACGGAATACTGTATTTAAGCCCTGCTGCTGATGCCTTTTTCAGACATCGACCTTAGAGGAAACCATGTGAATTCTGCAGACAGTCTCATCTGCTCTGTGTGCTGTTTGACTAGCTCTTTAGCAATGCAGAAATCACTGAAGTCAACAAAGCAAAACTAATATAACTAAATTGTTATTTACACTGTGGCTTAATAATTGTGTGGAAAACTAGCTCACTATGTTAACCCTTGTCCAAAGCAAAAGCAGCAATGTCCACCATATCCCACCATCTCCTTCTTTATTATTATGTATCCTCATATCCCCATCAACCTGGGCATTCCCTGGCTCAGAAATTTGAAGAGCTCATGAGTTGAAGCTCGCAGTGTAACTATGTGAGCCATTTCCTTCCATGGCATGCAGGACAAATAGAGAGCCCAGTAGCAAATAAAGAAGTGCAAATCCCCATTCCCTATTCTGTCCTCACGAGGTGTTCTGTAAAGCTCTAAATTTCCCTATCATTGACCTTGACTATGCAATAGACCTTTTACAGGGGACTATCAGTTGCTGAGACCCAAACCATGGAATGTTATGTAAAAGACCAGTTCACTAGCTCTCCCATCCTTCATCATTCTGGCATTACCTCATTTGACTGACACTTTTATCCAAAGCAACTTACAACTGAGACAGGATACAAATGAGCAGTTGAGGCAGCTTGGTGGTTCTGGGATTTGAACTGTCAACCTTCTGATCAATAGACCAGTGCAGTATTGTGGAAGTAGCCACCATGATAAGATGAATTATCTTCCTTGGGCTCCTATACTGGCCTCACCCCATTCCAACTTGTCCGGGGCTGTCAGCCTCCACTTTTTCCCTGTTTGAGAAAGTTGTCAGAAGTCCCTGTGGTCAACAAAAGGATGAGGAGGAGCAAAGGAAACTACCATTATTCAATTACACTGAACTATATGATGACAGAAGATCCAGGTGGACAAAAGATGGCAACCTCACCCACGGCTACACCCAAGTCAAGTGCAGCATCTGAAACTACTATCAAGAAAGTTAAGCAACAGATTCACTGGTCCTTTCAAAATTCTCAGACAAATTCATCCTGCTCCCAGGCCCAGGGAAAGGCCCCATCGTAGAGGTGGTTCAGCTTTGGGAGCTGCCAAACTACCAGCTAGTGCTCAAGAGACATCTGACCCCAATTTCCTGTTCACCTCCTCATTTCACATATGCTGTATGAGCTTACGGTTTTCTACAGTACTACAGTAGTTCATTGTGAAGTCTTGCCAATTCTCTAGTTGTATAAGTTAGCTTTGAATGTCTTTTGCCTGTTCATTTCAGTGCTCACTGGATTATCCTCTGGCTCCATCGTTTGATGCCTGATAATTTTTTATCCTCTGCCTGCTTTAATGTTTGGGATTTTGGATTGTGCATTGCTACTGTCAATAAAGCCTTCTTGCATGTGGATCCTAAACCTCCTCTTGCATTGTTTAGTGCAAATGAACAGTATGACAAATTTTAAATGACTATTATTACTTTACTATAATGTGTTTACTTATATATTTATGGCAGTATATCCTTAACTAGTTATTTAATTATTTGTCTACCTAATAACCAATAAACAAACCATTTTGTTTTTGCTATTAAAAAAAACTTGCATATGTTCTGTCTTTGAACTAGTTCAACATGATGCAGATGATGCAGATCTGTGCCTCAGATGAAAAACTTAGTGTAGAGTCTGTATTTGACGCCAGCAGCTAAGTGGAACAATCAATCATAACAGTTGTTCTACCACTCAGGGTCAAACTAGGCAGCTATTGTAAAAAATTAGGTATGACCCAGTGATGTCTGAGCCCTCTGACACCCCTTAACGTTCCCCTCTCCACTGGGTCAATGGCAAAATCCAGAGGCAACACTGATGTGTTATTAACAACCATTAACACATGATGTGAATACAGTAAAAGAACACAAGGAAAGCATGAATAAATCTTGATTAATCTTGATTATGAACAACACAGCCATTAGAGAAACAGCATATGGTAATGTATGCATTAATGTCAGTCCAGGTAAATTATTTACTTTTCATCTAACAGAATAATAATTCTCATAAGACTTTCTATTAAAATGTTCTTCCTTTTTAACGTAGTTCATGAACAACAACAAGAACAACAGCAACTATATTATCATTAGTAGTAGTAGTAGTAGTTTGAAAAAATATTGAGTTAAAATAAAATTATATACCTTACTGTTGTGTTGCCAAATGAATATCTAGAGTTCATTAGTATTAATTCATTATTTTATGAATATGATCCTCTCCATTTTAAAAACCCACAACTTAGATGCCATAAAGAAATAATAAGAAGGTTGTCGCTCCTAGGCACCTTCCTGACACACAGCTGCATGGCACAAGCATAAACAGAACAGTTTGCACATTTATTGTATAACCTAGTTTATCACAAGCTCAAACATGTGTTCCAATAAATTCTAGTGCTATGGGCGCTTTACCATAACAGAACCACTGCTGCTTGTGGACAGAAATTTAACACCAAAGAACACAAAGAACCAGACTCAAGGGTTAAATCATGCACCTGCTGTAAAAGCCAGTCCGTCTAAAATACATTCCTTATGTGGGCAATATCTTTGGCTAATTATGTGTTTGCCTAAAGATTGAAGTCATGCAGTGGCTTTTGGCTGGAGAGGCCAAAGCAGGACTTTACTCACACTCTGAAGTAAATACAGAATGAGTGTGTTGCTGTGATTGGTCTCAGCTGGGACACAGACGCCAGCTTCCTCCAAGCCTCTAAATGCTGCTGTGATTCAAGAGGACCTCACGAGGACCTGGTTAGGATCCATCATTTATTTGAGAGATCACAGCTTGAAAGCAGCATGCTAAAGCATTAAATAGTGGAACTTTAAGCAAGTGAAAACAGCTGGCAAGTATAGATGTTAACATTGCTGGTATTGTTGATGAAGGATATGCTCAAGGCATTACCTTTTAAGCAGAGTTTAAAGGTTTCTTCATAGTAGGGAGAGCTTGTAATTTCACTTTTACTTAAAAGAAAGGCTTTCCAAATTTAGCAAAATAGGCAACATAGACTAATCTATTTGCAGATTAAGCATGAGCATACAAATATCCATCATTCCACTTCATCCATGAATATGTACAGTATGTCATTTACATACATAGACACACACTGTTGTGTGTGTGATTTGTGTGTGTGTGTGTGTGTGTGTGTGTGTATACATATATATATATATATATATATATATATATATATATATATATATATATATATATATATATATATATATATATATATATATATATATATATATATATATACACACACATACACACACACATATATTTCTTCTTTTTGAGCCATTCCTTGGTGGATTTGCTAGTGTGCTTAGGATCATTATCCTGTTGAAAGGTCCACTTTCGGTTCAACTTCAACTTTTGGACAGATGGCCTCACATTATCTTCAAGCACTCTTTGATATGATGCAGAATTCATAGTTGAATCAGTGAATGCAAGCTGTCCAGTCCCTGAGGCAGCAAAGCAACCCCAAACCATAACATTTCCACCACCGTGCTTCACAGTTGGTATGAGGTGCTTCTCCTGAAAAGCTGTCTTTTGTCTGTGCCAAACATGTCTGCTGTTACTGTGGCCAAACAACTCTATCTTTGATTCATCTGTCCAGAGCACATTATTCCTAAAGGCCTGGTCTTTGCCTATATGCTCATTGGCAAACTGTAGACTTGGAAAGGGTATTTCCTGGCATGCCTCCCATGGAGGTCAAATTTGTGCAATCTCTTTCTGATTGTAGAAGCATGCACTTTGGCGCCAACAGTTGCAAGACTTACAAGCAGATCCTGTGATGAAATTTTGGGGTTCTTGGAGAATTCTTTTTGCATTGGACGGTCTGCTATTGGGCTGAATTTGCTGGGACAGCCAGTCCTGGACAAATTGCCAGTCGTTTGAAATCTGCGCCATTTGTATATGATTTTCCTTACAGTGAAATCATGCATTTCAAATAATTTGGAGATCTTTTTAAATCCCTTGCCAGATGGTGTGATAAATGTAAAAGGTCTTTATTTTCTTTATTTTACAATTAATACTGAAAGAAGGCAGAGTGGCAAATAACCAGGGGTCTGTAGATCTATGGTATACTTTCAACACTTGATGAATCATATATTAGTCCACATGATCATCTTTTATTCTACTTGCTGAATACTTGCATATGGCAATCAGCTGTCAGGGTTATTCACAGTAACAGGTCAAGCACCCTAAGAAAAATACTTGACATCTATGACCCTGTACCCTGTACACCTCCAGTCTAACACCTGCATTAAGCTCTAATGTTACAACATTTATGCACAAACACATCTGTCTTCCTCAGAACTCAGGAGTCTGTCTCACATGCACAGCAGATGGGAGCAAACTATTGCTTTTACATAGATATAGGGTGTTTGTATTAAAGCTGGGTTTTTATGAGAGAGGGCACTGAGTCACTAAACCATTCCAATGTTTCCACCTGTCCTCTGCTCTCCTGGGCACCCGTGAAAAGAAGAAGCGCAAGTAGAACACTGAGTTCAAAGCATGACTGCAAGCAACCTGCAATCTTGTGGCCAGTAGTCACTACAACACTCCAGAGAGTTCACCCTCCATCTATGTGAATGTTTAAAACATGTGAATTTGAAACAATTAAGTCATTTAAATTCTTGATGTGTGCAAATATTCCACAGCAGGGTCAACAGCCATTACTAGATTTTTGACTAGCATTCCTAAACTGTATATTGTTTTTTGTTGGTGGTGTTTTTTGTTGTTTTTGTTTGATTGTTTGTTTCTTAAGATGCACAATAGCAATGTTTTCAATCTGTGTTGTTATTGATTTCTTGTTGGCTTGTAATAAACAAGCATTCATTATTTATAGACATCTAAAATTCTATTTTTTAACATATTTTCTGATGTTAAATTTTAAAATTGCGGATTTAGGATTTAGGACTTGACACTGGTCTTAGTTAAGACTTGAGGCTTACTTGTTACTTGCAAAACAACTTGTTCTCACATCCGGTAGTTCAATCAATTAAATTAAAATTGATCTAGAAATGAAAATTTTTTTTTTTTAAATAACCTGAACAAAAATAGATTATTATAACATGACTTATTATTACATTATAGTACATTAATATATTAGAATTTAATGATAGCTTAATACATAAGTCTGGTTATATAGTTAGGAGTTACATATACATAATAATGTATAGTTAATATAGAAATCCTATTGTATATTGAGTGATATTGATTTTGTGCATTAAGCCAGAGGAATGTGATTTCTTCAGATTTCTTAATATTCCTCTGATATGACAGTGATGATTTTGTGTCACTGTCTCAAACACAACACAGTTTTTGTGCATCAATCCTCAGCCATTAATCACCTGTGTTCTTAGACACTATAGTTCAGTAATAGCTTTGTTTAAGAGTGAAGGCCAAGGAGGACAAAGGCCCTCAAATTTCTCACAGCTCTAAATCACACAGCACTCAGGCAGATCCTGTGGCCGCATGGATTACACGTTTCCTTCCACACCAACACAGAAACTTGCCAATCAGGTGATTTATGGCAGGTAGTTTAAAACCCACCCACCCCTCTCTTACTTGCTGATGTGTGTTATTACAATATGATTTATTCTCCTCTGAACAGGACAGGCTGATGGTTTTAGCAGTCACCCTGTGCCATGAGGTGGCCTAGTGTAGGAAGAGATCAAAAGGGTTCAGATCAGGGATGGAGACTGGGTGGGACACCGAATGTGATTGAGTGTAGTGCAGAAGTGGCCATGGGCAAACGTTCCCCACCATAACTAATTAATTTCCAGTTCACTGATGATTAAAGACATTATGAATTTTGAACAAAGGTGGTCCATATGAATAACTTTCACTCTTAGATAATTGTCAACATACTACATGTTCTTAAATGATTCTTTCAACATTCAGTATTTTGATAAACTGAGAAGCTTTCCCTACAAAACTGAAATGTTTAGACACATCCTGGGCCTATATAGCTTAATGTTTACTAAGCTTACAATGACTCACTCAACATTGAATAAAAGCCATTTGCTTACAAAGGTTTCTCAGCACAAATCAGGAAACACTTGTCCAGAAAGTGGACACATAACACAAACATCCTTTTCCAAGGGGAGTTAACAACTAGCCATTTGGAGTGCTAAAGCCAGGTAATTGATAGTTCCCAAGCATCTGGGAGTATCATGACTACAGGTGAACCATGCCCTAAAGATAGACATGGGCCTACTGGTGAACTCATTACTCACTGCAACAATTACAGAATTGTTCATGCATAGCTCTATTGTGAGTTATAATTAGCATCATGGAATGGTAAACCCCTGAAAGAACCTGCTAACCTTTTTCTTAATTTCTTATGCTCATTATGGTACTTCCTCCCTCTCATGTACCTACCATTTTATACCATATTAACTAAATGTGGATATAATAATAATAATAATAATAATTATTATTATTATTATTATTATTATTATTATTATTATTATTATTATTATTATTATTATTATTAAGAAATGTATTAAAATTTAATTAAACAGGATACACCATAAAAATAATAATAATAATAATAATAATAATAATAATAATAATAATAATAATAATAATAATAAAAGGCTATAAATTTTACAGCAATTTACTGGCAGCATGGGTCCCAGTAAAGTACTGCAAAATCTTACATGGTATAAAATAACATATAATGCTAATAAACATATAATGGCATAAAAATATCATTTGCTCATTTGACTGATGTTATTATTTTTTTTAAAGCAACTGATGCAGGATACAATTGAGTTGAAGGTTAAGGATCTTGCTCAAGGACCCAGCCGTAGCAGTTTGGTGGTGCTGGGACTTGAATACAAGCTTTCTTGTTTTCTAACTCAAAGCCTTAACCACTGAGCCACCACAAGTAGCTCAAGTAGCTTGCATTATTTTAATACAATTTTTAAGTGCAGGTTAAATCAGTGTTGGTTGTTGGTTGTTGAAGCAATGCAAGCTAGTTGTGCTAGCTGAACTAGTAGCTGAGTTAAACGTGAGGCAAAAATCATAGTTGGTAACACAGACCAAGTCCAAACACAGAGACCAATAATATATAAAACAATATATAATTCAAGAAAACAAACAAATGGCTCAGAAATGCAGCACATGAACATATGCAAGACTTGGCAAAGTGTGAGAATCTGGAGTCTTTATAGTGTCCATAAATTAGGTAGTAAGTGATCACAGTCTAGCTAGGTGACCCCGAAAGGCTATTATTCTGGTGATGGGGACTTCTGGTGTTGAGGAGTGCCATTGTCAGGTGAGCTTGTGACATTATAAATGCAGAACATACAAATAAGGCTTCATTGTTGGTATCCACATCATCTTGTTTGCTGTTAAAAAAATGACTTGACGTGGATTAATTTTTACAACAGAATAAGAGCATAACCAAGGATCACACGTAAAAAAAAAAAAATTTAAAAAATACAGGGCTGATTTAGCCAGGACTGTACATTCACACAATACATAATTAACAGTCATGTTATTCCATTTAGTAATAATTTATTTAAGCTGGCTTCTCTGACACATTCAAAATCATCATTAGCAGCAATTGCGCATGTGATATAAAATAGTGGGTATAATAAATATGAAAGAGGTGGATTATTTTCATGATCATTAATTTTTAAAATGCCTCTAGAGGAGAAACAAGATGTAAATAAATGTAACCATACATTTAAAAGAGGGGTGGATGGTTAATAAGAGCCAACATTTGGAAGAGACACTGCATGATTATGGACTTGAACTTGACTTAAATAACAGTGATTCTGTTTTTTTAATTTTTTTTGTTCTGACATGTTGGTGTTATATCTTTCACTTGGAAGTTATAAGTTGCACTAAGTAAATACAGCTGGATAAAACAAAAACAGTGTCCGTCTTCATTTCAGACTGAAAATGTAATTATTTTAAAGGGGGGTGATTCTTTTCTATACCCACTGTATATCAAATATATATATATATATATATATATATATATATATATATATATATATATATATATATATATATATATATATATATATATATATATATATATATATATCAGTCATCCAATAACTGTGACATGCAATCTGTCTACATTTTAGAATTCCTTTCAGATGATTGCTCAATATCCGCACAGATGCTCTGCTTTGTTTCCTTTTTTCTACTTAAATCTGATGTAATTTTGGAATTTTGCCATCTCTGGCAACAAAATATTATTGCAGCTACTTGTGGAAGGACATTTCATAACATGGTTTGTGCACATGTTAATCTCATGGCTGAGAGTCTATGTTTGGAGTTTGTTGATAAAGATTTTCTAAACTGGCTGGTCTTGTGGATCAGTGCAATATGTAGTACAGCTGTATTAAGCCTGTCATTAATCTACTGTAGACATTATCTTTAGGACCAAAAAATATAACTGAACTCAGAAATTATCACTCTGGCTACATTACTGAAGAGATATTTCACTGAGCACTGTCTTGCTCACTTCAGTTGTGTAAATGTTTCCATCTCCTGTATAGTTCTTCGAACTATGTCATATAAGCAAATGGCAATCTGCATGTATGTCCTCAACACTATCAGATGGATGTAGCTATAGTTTCAAAACATTGCATGTTGGTGAAGCTCTGGTGATGTTAACCGTTCTCTGTGGTCAGAGTGCATCTCCGACAGAGAGCCATTCTTGGCGCAGACCTTTCATCTCCCTTTTAGTTCTAAGGGGCACAGGACAGGCAGTATATCATTTCAAAAAGAAACAGAAAAGCTTTCAAGCAAGCACATCTATTGAAATGTTACCCAGACCGTAATTATAGCACAGGGAAGCGGGGAGGCCTTGAGCTTTGCTGCAGAGGACTGTGGTAGCTGGCAGCATGGGGATCAAGCTCTCGGGAAGAAGACTGAAAAGATGTAGGGTGAAAAGCAGGGTGGAACATAAGGATTGTAGATGACTCTGATGCTGCACACAGAGCATGTGATAAACAGATCATTCCTGGCTGAAGTAAAGAGCTATATACTGTAAATTTAAGCAGCACTCAAAATGTACTTGATATCTCTCAAACTACACCAAAATCCACGATGAGGAACTGCTATAGAGTAATATTTATAACACAACAGAATCATAAACCTGTCCTGCATTTGTTGTTCTAAATTCTCCAGTGTGATCAAAGTTTCTTTTCTTTTTCTTTTTTCTTTCATTTTTTTTTTTTTTTTTTTTTATAATTCCAGCCCTATTTGTGAACAGCAGGTTAAAGTAATGATGCACAACATCCTAAAACTGTTTTAACATCTGTGTGTGGCCACTATACTGTTTTTCAGAGAATATACCTCTTCCAGATTCCACATGTCTGCCTTAGTCATTTTGGAAGATGAGGAACACACAAAGTGTAACAAATAAATGTGATGAAAAGCAGACAGACAGACTGAGTTAGGGTGAACAGGTCACATCCTAGCCCTACAACTATTAACCCAGTGTTGTCTTCATTTCCATTTTCTGAATGATATTGGCCATTGCTGGACATTGTGGAACTTATTTTAAGTTCCCAAACAAATCCAGATGGGGAATATGTCAGACCGATATATTTTCACAATCATTTTAAAATTATGGTGAGATCGGAAGCATAACCATAACCTTTTGCTGTACACTGATCTAAATATATACCTGCTCTACTGTGGATATGGCTTGGGCTTAGAGGAACAAATATGACACGAAAGGCTCAAGATGATTACAAACCAAACTGTATGTAGGTCTTACTGAAAAAATATACTCTGTTGGCACCAGTTCTGAATCCTGTACTCTATGAGCTTCCACCATAATTTCCCAATTTCACTATGCTGGAATCTTCTTTGGCATTTTAGATACTAGCCTTCAAGCCAGGCAGGAAGTCAAATAGTGAAAATCTTTGCCCTTTTACTTGTTCTAATAAGACAGGTACTAAGGGTATTGGGTAATGGTTATTTTCTGGGATGGAATTCAAACCTCTGTATTCTATTCAGAGGCTCAACTCGGATCACTGTCTGTGTGCAGTTTCACATGTTCTCCCTGTATTTGTGTGGGTTTCCTCCTGCCGTCCAAAACATGTAGGTAGGGGGATTGGCTATGCCAAATTACCTGGATGTGAATGAGTGTGTGAATTTCTGTGGATGATACCTTGTGATAAACTGGCATCCCATCCAGGGTGAACTCTCCCACCTTGTGCTGAACAAAAAATAGCAGTCGCCATATACTAGACTGATCAGCCATAACAGTAAAACATTGTGAAGAAAGGGGCCGTTTACACAACAACGTTTTCAACTAAAAACGGAAAACTTTTTAATCATTTTGGCTGTTCGTTTACACGACAATGGCGTTTTGAAAACGGGTTACAAAGTGGAAGTTTTTGACAACGTTGCCGTTATCGTTTCCGTGTAAACATACAAAAACGTGAATTTGTGTAAACGATGACGTCGTGCGCACGCGTACTACGCGTTCAGTCTATAGCAGGGCTCGGGAACCTTTTTTAATTTTTCTCTTTGTACGTAATGCTGATATTCTCTGTATTTTTATCTTTGGTACCTTGGCATTAGTAATAATAATTCTAAAAAATAAAAAAAAAATTTTAATTAAAAAAAAACTTTTTTATTTTTAGTTCATGAATTGTTTCGAAAGAGCCATTACAAAAATCTGATCTCTCTCTCTCTCTCTCTCTCTCTCTCTCTCTCTCTCTCTCTGTGTGTGTGTGTGTGTGTGTGTGTGTGTGTGTGTGTGTGTGTGTGTGTGTGTGTGTAGACACCCAGTGCAAGAGAAAAAAAAAATCTGCCGAAGTTATATCCGTGCTCTTTTCCCTCTCTATCTCACGTGCCATCATGACAGCGCGGTCATGCAGTGTCCGGGCTCACAGGGGCGCGTCTTTTATTTTCTGAATGATTTTCTAATTTTTTCGGGAAATCCGCAAACAGTTCAGTTTCCATACTGAATGACCAAGAAAGAGCACTACAGATGCAATATTTGCTTTGAGAATGTTGATGGAGAAGTACAGAGAGGGTCAGAAAGAGCTGCATTGTGTCTTTGTAGATTTAGAGAAAGCGTATGACAGGGTGCCAAGAGAAGAGCTGTGGTATTGTATGAGGAGGTCTGGAGTGGCAGAGAACTATGTTAGAGTGGTGCAGGATATGTAAGAGAGCAGTAGAACAGTGGTAAGGTGTGCGGTAGGTGTGACAGAGGAGTTCACAGTGAAGGTGGGACTGCATCAAGGATCGGCTCTGAGCCCCTTCTTGTTTGTGGTGGTGATGGACAGGCTGACAGATGAGGTCAGACAGGAATCTCCATGGACTATGATGTTTGCGGATGACATTGTGATCTGTAGTGAGAGCAGGGAGCAGGTGGAGGAAACTCTAGATAGGTGGAGGTTTGCTCTGGAGAGAAGAGGAATGAAGGTTAGTTGCAGCAAGACAGAATACATGTGTGTGAATGAGAGGGATCCAAGTGGAACAGTGAGGTTACAGGGAGAAGAGATAAAGAAGGTGCAGGATTTTAAGTACTTAGGGTCAACAGTCCAGAGCAACGGGGAGTGTGGAAAAGAGGTGAAGAAGCGTGTGCAGGCAGGTTGGAATGGGTGGAGAAAAGTGTCAGGTCTGTTGTGTGATAAAAGAGTACCAGCAAGAATGAAAGGAAAGGTGTACAGGACAGTAGTGAGACCAGCGATGCTGTATGGTTTGGAGACAGTTGCACTGAGGAAAAGACAGGAGGAAGAGTTAGAGGTAGCAGAGCTGAAGATGTTGAGGTTCTCTTTGGGAGTGACGAGGATGGATAGGATCAGGAATGAGTACATCAGGGGGACAGCACATGTGAGATGTTTTGGAGACAAAGTTAGAGAGGCCAGGTTGAGATGGTTTGGACATGTTCAGAGGAGGGAGAGTGAATATATCGGTAAAAGGATGCTGAGGTTAGAGCTGCCAGGCAGGAGGCCGAGAGGAAGACCAAAGAGGAGGTTTATGGATGTAGTGAAGGAGGACATGAAGGTAGTCGGTCTGAGAGAAGAGGATGCAGGGGATAGGGCTAGATGGAGGCAGATGATTCGCTGTGGCGACCCCTGAAGGGAACAGCCGAAAGGAAAAGAAGACTCGGCATGCATGACTTTACATATCCTCCATCAGTAAAAGGTTCTCCTTGTCTTACAATCTCCAATAAGCAGCATTCAGGCTTCCAGTTGCCCCGTCCTGCTTGCAGTTTACGTTGGAGCTGCGTGCACACCTTCCTTCGGCTTTCGCCCACCGGGTTTTTAAACGAGGCACTAGGTTCTGTGCAAATTGCGGATCCTTGTGAACGGGGGTCGTTTCGACAACGTTGTCGTCTGTACGCGAAACTTTTCAAAAACGCTAAAGAAAAACTTCTCCGTTTTTAGTACATCGTCGTCGTGTAAACGTACTCTAACATTCATTATCTCGCTACAGTGGCACCTGTCAAGGGGAGGGATATATTAGGCAGCAAGTGAACAGTCAGTTCTCAAAGTTGATGTGTTGGAAGCAGGAAAAATGGGCAAGCGTGAGGATCTGAACGACTCTGACAAGAGCCAAATTGTGATGGCTAGATGACTTGGTCAAAACAGCAGGTCTTGTGGGGGTTCTCCCAGTATGTAGTGGTTATTAACTACAAAAAGTGGTCCAAGGAAGTACAACCAGTGAACCAGTGAGGGTCATGGGCACCCAAGGCTCACTGATGCGCTTGGAGTGAAGGCTAGCCTGTCTGGTCTGATCCCACAGAAACGCTACTGTAGCACAAATTGCTGAAAAAATTCATGCTGGCTATAATAGAAAGGTGATAGAAAGAACACACAGTGCATCACAGCTTGCTGTGTATGGGGCTGCGTAGCCACAGATGGTCAGAGTGCCCATGCTGACCCATGTTCACCACCAAAAGCACCTACAATGGGCACATGAGCATCTGAACTGGACCATGGAGCAATGGTAGAAGGTGGCTTGGTCTGATTAATCACGTTTTCTTTTACATCATGTGGACGACCGTTGTTTACCTGGGGAAGAGATGGCACCAGGATGCACTATGGGAAGAAGGCAAGCCAGCGGAGGCAGTGTGATGCTCTGGGCAATGTTCTGCTGGGAAACTTTGGGTCCTGATATTCATGTGGATGTTACTTTGACATGTACCACCTACCTAAACAATGTTGCAGACCAAGTACACCCCTTCATGGCAGCAATATTCCCTAATGGCAGTGGCCTCTTTCAGCAGGATAATGCTCCCTGCCACACTGCAAAAACTGTTCAAGAATGGTTTGAGGAACATGACAAAGAGTTCAGGGTGTTGACTTGGCCTCCAAATTCCCCAGATCTCAATCTGATTGAGCATCTGTGGGATGTGCTGGACAAACAAGTCCAATCCATGGAGGCCCCACCTCGCAACTTACAGGACTTAAAGGATCTTCTGCTAACGTCCTGGTGCCAGATACCAAAGCACACCTTCAGAGGTCTTGTGCATTAACTTTTTCAGTCAAAACTGTTTTGGCAGAACAAGATGTATGCATTTATTTTCTTTCAGCTTTAATTTCAAAACCAACATATCTCATCTATTCAGAGTTCATAGCGCTAGTCATGTGATATAGTGAAGCGCCACTATGAGACAAATTGTTGTGTCTTATTCATGAACTAATCAACAATGGTTAAGAATTAAGAGATGCTGTTGTTTCTCTACTTTTTTGTTTTTTGCATCGTTTTTCCCTGAGCCTGATTTGTTTTATCTTTTGCTTCTGTTTCTGTTCATCGGTGCTACTCTGTTCTCACATTTGTATTGATTTATACACTGCACCGTCACAATTTGACTGACAAAACATCCACCTTTTTCCCTTAGAAAGGCCAGTGGGGTGAAATTCTTGTCCAGGTTAGCATGGGGAGCTGCAGTATGGGAATTACTGCTGATGGAGGACAGGACAGGTGTCTCTGCCACTAATCCACAGCTGTATTCATAAATCAATGCCTGCAGGGCTTTACTGTGCCCAGAAGCTTTGCCATCATATGCACAGGAAGTTCAGTTGCAAGGATTATCTGATGTCATTTGTTTTATACAATGATATGCAAAACAATTTTTTTTTGTCTTCCCATGACTTAAATTATCTCAGCAGGTAATGTTACAAGATAGTACTTTACCTTATGTTATAAATATTGCACAGAACTTGGCAGCACAGAGAATGGTAGCACAAATTTAATGCATAATGGCTTAACACTTCTGTTTAGAGAAGACTATGATATACTGTATACTAATAAGTTCTATTACAATAACGAATTATAAGTATTGAAATAACTCAGATTGTCTATATTATTTTTATGAAACCTGGTATTTCATTATTTGGCAGAAACACATCACTGTGTCACAGAATAAGAAACTGGAATAAAATGTAGATTAAGCAATTTCTCTAAATATCTTCAGTATTGTCAAATCAGAGGACATATTGCAGTCTACATTTGAGAAATTTTTATGTAACAAACCCTTTGAAGTATCTGAGTGACAGGTGCATCATTACCAGCTATTTTTCTTTCTCTGGCTGAATAAAAATGCCATTGCATGCCTACTTTGCACTTGTTTACAGCCTTTTAAGGAATTACGATGATGCCTGATGGCCACAGTGGGTTTTGGTACAACCATCTTCCAGGATCACAGGTCAATGCATATATAAACACTTTCCCCCTGGGGTCAAGGACTTCTCTTGGATTACACAGTCAGCGAGTCACCCCTCCATTCTCAGTGTGTCTTCCATGCTCGGACACTGATTTAAAAGCAGCATGGGGGTGGTTATGGCTAAAAAAAAAAAAAGGAGGATAGAAACAGTCAGTGGAGCTTATGTCGTCTTCTTTGTATGTGTAAGCACACTTATATAAGAATGTCCCCTGTTGGGCCAGGTACAATGATGTCAATGTTTATGGTGATAATTAACTCAAAATATCTCCAAAGGTGAGAATTCAGAGTCTACACACAGTCTAGGCACAAAGGCTAACAACTATGACACAAGATTTAAATTTTTTTGACACAGTTTTAATCATAGCATTTGACTGTGTGACCATTCATCTGTCTTCAGTCTTTAATGTGGAGAGACAAAAAACCTGCTCTGTGGTTCTGTGTAATACCTGATGACAAAGCCTCTGTATTTACCAAGTATTGTTTGAATCAGATACTAGCTATGAGCTTCAAAGGGTTGCACACATGTGAAGCTAGTGTACCGCACGGCTTTGAAATCTAACACTGTTATGTGATGTTGTTGGGGTGACTGCCTATCAAAGTGTTCAGCCAATAAACAAAAAGCCTAAATACTGACATACAGGCTCATCCAGAGATGCTTAGTAAACAGAACAATTTTTCTTCCCTCTTACACAACATAATAAAGATATGCAACATGAAATAACAGCTTATACCAAACATAGATGTGCTCATTACACTGTACGTAAACAGTTATTACTGCATCTCACAGACAGTTATACATTAAATCTAGGTTTTCCAATCACAGACCAGCTGTATTTATGTTTTTAACAAGTAAACATTACAGGGTGTCCGAAAAAGTCAGGAAGTAATAGGAGTTAAACTATATATACAAGATTTTGTATATATCATTTATTTACTTATTAATTTACATTTATATTTATTTTTCCTTACAGGTGAAAATGGAATTAACATTCCGATGAAATGGTAGAGATAGTGCTTCTTGGTACACTAATTGGTTCCTGACTTTTCAGAGACTCTGTAGAATGTCCTTAAAACTGCATAGATCGCTTTTATTAATCATATACAGTATGTATTTCATTCTAGTAAAACTCAATATCACAAGGCTGCATACATAGAAATTGTAAGCATTAAAACAGATCTCATCCCTGAAAAAGAAGCTTCACTTACAGAAACATCTGCATTTGTGGAGACTATTCTATATCTTGCTGCTTACTAATTTTTTTTACTTTTTTTTTTTTTTTCAATAGACCTCCGTTTCTTATCCTACGATTTATGGGCTTGACTCCTTTTCCAGATGTATGCGGCACTGCAGTGGGAAGCTGACCCACTCCATGGCCCAGTCCTGCTCTGATACACGCTGAGTGACACACTTCTCCAGGCATTGAGCAAACACTAGGTGGAGGACTCATTTTCATGTCCTGCCATTAAGGGCACTGACATACAGTATAGTTTGCAGAACTCTGTGATGGATAGTTTAGATGGATTATAAGTGTTAGCGTGTATTGCCATGTCAAAGGCAGACGTGTCTACAAACATAAACACAGGTGGAAGTAAATGAACGGTGGTAGACCTGCAAAAACTTCAATAGAAAACTAGTGACTGCTGATTACAGACCAGCTGTATTTTTTATTTGTATTTAATAAATAAAGTCCCTTATGTATATATGAATCATATCAAATTCAAAGTAAAATATCTGTAGTTAAGATATATATATATATATATATATATATATATATATATATATATATATATATATATATATATATATATATATATATATATATATATATGTTGTTTTTTTTTTTGTTTTTGTTTTTTTTAACAAAAAGGCATGACATCCTGGTTTATAAAGCATAAAAAGCTGGAGTTAATGTTAATTCTGAAACTGTTAAAAGTGATATGAGGTAATAGAAAATGCTTTATAACAAATGTGAATATCAATGTCATGTTTATGATTAAGTAGTAAAGGCATAGTGTTGTTTTGTCCCAAGATCATTAAATCAGCTTCCTTTATTACTTTTAGAAATGTTTCAGTGACTATATGTTTCCTCAGGCTTGTTAACACAAAAAAAGTTCTTATGCTGTTCACACATTTCAAGTGATTTATAATCCATGCAATATAGTTAGCATATAAAGACACAGGGGTATAGCTATTAGAAGAGAATGATATCTGACAAGTTACTGGGGGGTAGATATGGAATGGAAATGGGTCAGATCTAGCTTTGTAGTTGAGAATATGGTGCTAGTCCAGCACACAGCAGTATACAGTCCACAGCACCACAGAGGTGACAGTAGAAGCTATAGTATAATTGCATGTTATGCAGGTTTCAAACTTAAACCAGTATAGTATATACATCTTATGTTCATTCGTTTTTGTTGTTTTTTCTTTCCTTCACATTAAGGACATGTATAATTTGTCACATAAAATTGTGTGCACTGTCAGGTTAATTTTTCTGTTATCTGGTCACAGATTATCTTGACAAACTTTGCCCACTTTGCCAGTTGGACAGAACTAAAGGACATTGTCAGGTAGGATTAATAATTCTTTGGCTTATGGATCATGCAGCAGTTTTCTCCCTGCTAGGCTGCCATCACTGCAGAACCGCAAAAAGAAATGTGTCTTCTGTCATATTAGATTCGGCTTCCTCATATTTAGCAAGGTTGAGAGACTTTCTGATTTAAAATCTACATAAAGGAATTGAATGTTAAATTGATCTATTTGAGTTCATCTTACACCACACAGTGATTTTTTTTGTTTAAAAGCGTTAATGTGCATATGTACTGTATATAAGTGAATGCTTTTGTACAATTTATTTTGGATGAGATTTTACATATGTTCTGTATGCAAGTGATCATTTGTCAGGAAAAGATTGAAGCCATTATTATTATTTGTCCTTTTTTGGGAGTAAAGTTTGTGCTGAATCAGAAAGAGAATGTTGAATACAAACTTTATTTTTAGATGTGCTCAAGATTTGTCCCAGTCTCTGTGGAAGTCTATGTCCCAGAGCTCCATGTTTAACAGGAACAGGAAATACTGCAGAAGCCTAGAAGTTGATGCACTGCCAACTTTAAATGCCATCTCTAAAAATACCCCCCAGGAATTTGGGGCTTGGCAAAAGGGGCAAGGTCGCTGGCCTGGGGCTTGTCGCCACTTTGAGGGCCTATTTTGACACGACAGCCTTGTCTAACTGTAACCCAACCCTGTCTCTCTCTCGGCTCCTCTCACTACTTCTCTATAATTCCCTCCTGCTCTTTAACTCTCTTCAGGACCTTTGTGCTCAACCAGGACTGATGGAGGAGATTTTGAACAAAGGTGTTGAGCTATGGTCTTTGGAATGGTCTGCTTAGAGAATGGTCCTAGAGAGTGGAAGATACATCAGCTTAGCCATTTGCTTGCTGACACCTATAAATCCCTGGCCAAGGTGACCATGCTGAGAGTGTGTGATGAGGCCTGTTTTTATAAGTGGGGTTTCATCTTAGGTCTTAGAACAGAATGTATCCAAAGAAGAACCCCCAAATTAACAACCATGTTGAACATTGCCGCTAAAGTTTGAATATCCACAGTGTGTCATAAAATATGATTTGGGGTTTCAAAAAGTTTAGGACCTTTTTTCATTCAGTCTTGTTTGATTTCTATCTTTAAAACTATGAGTGCTTGGGCATAAAGCTCTGTCAGTATGATGAATGGTACAGAAAAAGTACAGCTGTGGTGGAACACATTTACAGAAAATGTAAACAAAGATATAAAATAAAGAAATAAAGAAATAAAGAAATATGAACATGTACCACAGTGGCATAGTGGCTAGAGTTGCTGTCGCTAAGCTCCTAGATCCCCAGTTTGATATTGAGCTTGGGTTACTGTCTATGTTTCACATGCTCTCCCTGTGGCTACATGGGTTTCCTCAAGGTTCTCTGGTTTCTCCCCACCTAACAAAACATGCCAGCAGGTGGATTGGCTATGCCCTAGGTATGAATGTGTGTGTGTGTGCCCTGTGATGGACTGGTGTCCCATCCAGGGTGTATTCCCACCTAATGCCCAGTGTTTCCATATTAAGCTCCGGACCATAACCAGGATAAAGAGGTTACTGAAGATTAATGAATGAAAAAATAGAAACTCAATCTACCATTTGGCTCTATATATCACTGATACACCTATATTGAGTATCCATATTACTGTACTTCTTTTTGCATAGCATGTTAGGAATACTACAAGCAAATAAAAACATGATCTTGTGCTTTTTGTCTGGCAGACAAATGACTATAATGGAGGTCTAATGCAAACATACACTTAAGCGATCTACAAAACTTTCCACAAAGCTACCTACAGTAATTATGGTTTGGGGGCTTTTTCAAGTGCTTATAGGAAACAAATTGAATCCCTTCCATTACAGAGGTAAATCACCAGATAAGAAAAGTGAAATGGTAAAATGTAAAATGGGATCAAAGTGAATAACAAGGGATATTCTTAATTACAGTACTATAACCATTCAAATAAAATCACTGCAATACACTGACTGGATTAACAGAGTTAAATTTAAACTATTTAATTTTATAACATTTATAACAGCACTGTTAACTGCCCAAATTTTTTTTGGTACTGAAGTGTATGTAACAAATAATAGTCCTATTTCCACCCATTACATATAGGCATTACGTGTCTTGCATGTCTTTGTTGCCTTTTTTTACAACCCTGGAAGATCACCAAATTCTGTACCACTCTTTTGCTGCACCTTTTTCAGTCGTAGCAAGCAGTGTGTATGGGTGTGAACAGGACCTGTGCCCTGTTTAATATGATAGATGCATGTAAACACACTGTGAAAGGAAACACAGTGCTTCCTTTCACTCACTCTCACAGGGAGGGAGATCCCACTAAGAGAACAGGAGAATAATTCTCCCTCAAGATATCCTGTATCACACATATACACACTTTGGAATCAGAATAGTTTGATCTATAACCATGTGATAATGTTTCTGCATACTGTAAATGCAAGAAAATATTTTTTTTGTTCATTCCATATATGTGTATTACTTTATTTGTTTTTCACTTCTAAAGTTTATATTTCGCATTTATGGTGTTGAAAAAAAAAAAGATTATTGGGAAAAAACAATTCGTTTAGCTTGTTTTCTTAATATTTTTAATAAAAATGAGTTTTTATAGGCATTTTTTTTTTCCTTTTTTGTGGGTTATGGAAGCACTTACATCAAGACCGTCTCTTATATTTAAAAAGTAATAAAATATTCTTAAAGGTGAAGTTGTGCTGACAAAAATGATACCAAACACTTGAGTTAAAAACATTTGTAAGGCTAAACAAAATCTATGGCAAATCGTTTAAATTCTTTTTAAGACTTCAAAGGGTTAAACTAGTTTTCCAACATAAATTGTTTTTCAAATACTCTGAAAAGATTAACCAAGACATAAAACTAACTAAGACATTTTACTAGATTTTTTTTTCTTAGTATTGCAAGTACTGAAGAAAACAAAAGAAATGGAAATGTTGCTAAATTATAGCACTGTGACCAGCTACATACTGCTCTCTGTCAACTCCAGTGAATGAAGGTAAGTGTTGCTGATGCTTCTGGGATCCCTGTGGACCAAGTGCAATCATCAGCAGGGTTTTTTGTTTAGACTGCTTAAACCAGGTGTTTAGACAATTCAGTCTGTAGCTGCTGACTAAGAGTGCATGCCCCCCCTTCCCGACACAACCCCGGACCCTTTCTAAGGCAAGATGCACACTTACCCCCAAAAAAATGTCCCCAGAAGAGCAGTGCACGGCTGTGGAAGTCATTGCCAGACATCCTCTGTGCTAGAATCTACCACACAATGAGTATTGCAGATTTCACTATACAGTGCACTTCAGTGTAGCATGACATTCAATTATTAAACAGGATTCAGAGTCATCCTCTATGACTAAGCTTAAATTTAGGCCCAGAAATGTCTGCTTCCTTTCTCATTGGATCCTATAACAACCTTCTGGACTGACAGGGAAGTCTCTTCATGTTCTTCTGTCTGATGATTTGATTCTGGTAGGGACTGAAATGTATTGGATTGGTCTGGGCTGAAAAGGCAAGGAGAGGCCTTACCTTTCGAATCCAATCCAATCCATTCCAATTCTTAAATGTTGGTATCTCACAAGCATGCCACTGCACATTCTGGGTTAACTTGAGCATACATGAAAATTAAAATACTTTTAGCGCATATTTTATTTGCATAGACTATTAACTGTAATCACTTTGTGTAATCATATTAAATCACTTTGACCTTAATGTAGAATTTTAAAGCCCTAATCAGGAATCAAAGCAAAGTCTGGTACTGCAAGAAATAAAGCCTTTAAATAACAATGTACCCTTGTAAAATATGCTGTGTCTAATTTTATATATTATTAATCATAAGGATCTGGGTGAACCTTGGTGCTGGAACTAAGACAGTGTAAAAATGTAAAAAATAAATAAATAAATAAATAAAAATTGTTAGTTGCATGGCAGTCTTTGGGCTTCACAAAATTTCAGGAATCACTTTGTTTTGTAATACTCATTTTCATTTTTTCACTGTACTTTACTATTTACATATTTGTTATGTAAATGTCTTTTTGTTTTTTTTTTAAACAAGAAGACAGACAGATCTCCACTGTCTCCCTGTTCTTTCACTGGCAGAAAACAGAAATCGTCGCTATTCTCTTGATGTGCATTGAAGTATGATTGCACAATCACTATTTTACCCAACGGAGTAATCTGTCTCAGACAGCAAACTCAAACAGAACACAAACAGCTGGCAGTTACTTCCACATAATACTCGTGAGCTCTCACTCTAATTCCCATCTAATTCACCAGATTACTACACTTTTATATATTGATTACATTGTCAAGTTTAAATTGCTTATTTATTTACATTTACAGTATTTAGCAAATTTATAGAAATGCTTTGTAGTCTATCAAAAACACATCCTCATGCTAGTTCAGGGAGTAAGAATACCATCAGGAAAATTTGCTGAAACCCACAAGTCAATTTAAATTATTGGCATTAATTAAAGAATATGAAAAATAAAGAAAGTGAGCCAACACCAACCCATAAATTAAGACAAATAAAATTAGTTATACAAGTATTATGCAAGAAATGCACACTGGGTACAGTGTCTATCTTTTTCTCCTCTGTTTCATGTCACACCATTTTCTTTTCACCTCACGTAATTCACACCTAATTAACCCTTTCTATAATTTCTCTCAAGATTTTGACCTTTTCAGGTGCTGTTACACTGCTAAATATTTTATGGACATAGAAGTGAGTCAAAATAACTTCCACTCCTGCCTTTCTTTTTACAGTTTAGTAGTTATTTCGTGTTTCCACCACTGTGTGTGCTTTATCTTTAATGGAGTTTTGTGGGCATCACAAAATGCAAATGAGGTAAAGTGCTTTGCACTTCACATGCACATGTGAGTACAGAAAAAGCACTTCCAAAACTTTTGTAAATCTGGTGGAAATCGGTTTAGCGTACACAGACATGTACAGATGTGAATAAATGGTTGATAAATGAGGCCCAGCTTGAGCACTGGCCATTTCCATCATCCAACTCCATCAGAGTTTGACAGACTCAGCACCCTAGCCTGAAACACACAGTGAGTTGGAGCTGAAAGTTGAAACTAGCAAATGCTCTAACACACGTCTGTAGTGGTCTTCTGCTGCCCTCTGAAGGAAACGCTCAGATGTGCACTATAGAGCAGTAATGGCCCGTTAAAATCCATGAAGGTAACAGTAAGAAAGAGAGTGGGGATTAGTCTTACACTAGATCTACACATAATTATTAATAACCCATCTAGACTCTGTAAGCTACAATACATTCAGTAAGACACAGCCCTCAATGAGGATAGCGCAAATGTTTATAAAACTGGGTGAGAACCTATAGTCAGATGTCCTGATTGTAAAGGAATTATGAAAATGGAGACTGTGGATTTCATTCTGAGTCAAAAACTTTTCCAATCTAGGATTTATGGATCTCTTCTATACGCCCAATTAGGGGCATGGCGTTTATAAAAAAAATAAAACACAGTTTTAAATAACCGCCTTTTTAAATTTTAGGATGCATATGTTGGGGGTGGGGGGTGGCGGGGTTGCTCTATTTTGCCCCTCAGCAGCATCAGTAGCATGAGCAGCCTCCATCGCCGGTGTTCTGTCGATTCATGCTACCCACCGAGTTGTGCTACTTTAGTAGTTCTGCGCATGTGTAGACCCACATAAATCTGTGCAGCCTTGCGGTCTAGACTTCGGCTGATGGTTTTTAAGGTCTTAAAAACCTTTTGTTCACTGCGTGTTTTTGACCTGTGAACATGTAAATATTTGCGTGTACACACTGGCTTTGCAGCAGAATGTAGAAATTAGCTGATAATGGGGTGTGTTCTGCTTCTTTAAACAAACGTACCTCCTTATGAACTAGCACACAGACGTAATTATGTAGATTATGATATTATTCGATGATGTGACTGTTTCAAGCATCAGAAGTGAACAGTTCCTCACAGCTATCCCCACTTGGGCACTTCCAGTTAGGAAGTGTCTCAAAAGTGCAGAATCCACAACAAACTTGGTTAAATATATGCATTTATACCAAAAAAACACTACAAACTTGATCCTTTTTACACGCGTAATTTATGTTGGTAAATAGATTAAGTTTAGATTAAGACAAACTAAGACATAGGGCAGAATTATTATTATTATTATTTATTTATTATTATGATGATGATTTTTTTTACTCTGCTGTCGACTCGTGCTACGGTAGCAAAATCTGACAAGGTAGCACAAATCGGCAGAACACCGGTACACTGCTACTGGCTCCAGTTTGCTATCTCTTTTTTTTTTTTTTTTTTTTTTTTTTTTTGAGAAGAAGAGGAGCTCAGCATAAGGGCACAGAACACGGATAAGAGCAAGAATTGCTTGTGGGAGCGTCAAACGAAATATTTGTGTTGTATATGTCGCGTTAAGTAGGAGACAACAGGTAAATTCCAGCAAATAATAACAACGCCAGGTTGGTTAATAGGGTTGCGGACGAGGCACTGGTTCCACTTTCCATGTGTGCAGATTAGCCTCAGCCTAACGTTACTGTACACGGCGGCTGCGAAACAAAATGGGGGTTAGGTTCGTGGGCGGAGCGGCTTTAAAACGAAACGCTTTGGCCGCTCTACAGCATGTCGCGTTGATAAACCCGACAGCGGACAGTGTCGTTTGCTGTGTAAAGCGGCGAAGTTAATATGCGAGGCCTTTTTTCGGTCCGCGGTGATGTGCGCACATCTGAGCCGTCTTTTCTCCATGGCGCCCACGTAGCGACTGCAGCTTGACCGGCTGCGTGCGAGTTAGCAGGAGGCGCCTTTTCCTGCACCGCGGTTTTGTCTGTTTGGTTTTTTTCCCCCCTCTTTTTTTATTTTTTAATTCAAGTGGGGATCACAGTCTCAGCGCGTTTAAATGTGTTCGTCGTTTGACATTTTTAAAGAAGCGATTTTCCTTGAAGTGTGTGTTCCTGTGTGAAGCCGCTGCGGACAGCAGCAGTAGATGATCAATGTCTGTTATTCGCTCGCGCATTAACGCTACTGCACAGCTCGGTGCTTCTTTCACTCGTTTTTCTAAATTATATGTCATATTAGACAGTATGTTTTTATTTCATGCAGAACTGTTGACCTGTTCGGGTAAATAATAATAATATATATTTTTTTAAAAGCCCATATGTATACAATGTCACGATCATCAATGAATTATGTATTGGCTGTAATGCTAGCTGACAGGTGATGTATTGGTGCTGAGCTCCTGGTACTTACAGTATATCATTTATCAATTAGTGATATTAGTGTTAGTGGAATTACAAATATAAATGTCAATGTTTTTTTTTTTTTGGGGGGGGGGATTCCCTTGTAAAATTATGGCCATACCTACTCTCATTATTTTTATTTTTATTTTTTCATATAATACAAAACTCACAACTTGTGCAGTGAAATGTAATATTGCCTTATAATAGAAAAGATTGTAGTTATATTTTGATTTCAAAATTTTGCTCATCCATTGCCATGTATTTCAAGTAGGAGATCATCCAGTGACACTGTGAACCAACAAAAGGTGAGGTCACTGCTCATTTTTATTTTGTATGCTCAATATATACATTTAAATATGTGCTCTGACTCTCGAAGGCTGCATTTATTGCCTTTATTAAAATGTCATCGTTATGTTTTGTTTTGCTCTTTCCTCCTGTTATTGCATCTAAACCAGCATGTCAGCCAGAGGAGGAAAAAAGAAGACCACCAAGCTGTCACGCTCAACCCGGGCTGGCGTTATCTTTCCTGTAGGGAGGATGATGAGGTACTTACGCACAGGGACTCATAAGTACCGCATCGGTATGGGCGCTCCTGTCTACATGGCAGCTGTCATTGAGTACCTGGCAGGTGAGAGCAGGCACACCCACCAACACACATGCATTTATATATATATTTGCACAGTGCATATAAAAAGTCTACACACCTCTGTTAAAATTTTAAAATTGCGGGTTCATGTAAAGAGAAAAGAAAAAAAGAGAAAGAAACCAAGATAAATCATGTCGGATATCAACCGAACATGTTCAATTATCATACATCTGTCCTCAATGAAGTGATTCTGATTAACCCCAAATAAAGATCAGCTGTTTCTGTAGGATGTTCTTGACATCATCTTGGTTTCATGTAACTGCTGAAGCCATGATCTACAAAGAACTTACAAAACATGTACAGGATCTCAATGTCAGATATCGATCAGGAGAGGTGTACAAAAGAATTTCCAAAATATTAGATGAACAGATGTATTAGATGAACACTGAAGGCTATCGTTTCATTATTATTATTATTTTTACATCACAAAAACCTGCAGTTTTAACACAGGTGTGTTTTTATATCCACTGTATATACACTGCAGTTAGTTGCTGGGTATATATATATATATATATATATATATATATATATATATATATATATATATGCAGGGTTGGGAGGGTTACTTTAAAAATGTAATCCATTACAGTTACAAATTACTTCATAAAAAATGTAATCAGTAAAACTATCACAATATGAAAGTAATGTAATCTGATTACTTTTGGATTACTTCAAGGTAACATGTTAATAAAGTCAAGAGAAAAGCAATATGATCTAAAAAGACCTTTATTTAGAGCTTAAAAACATGTTCAGTGTTTGGATTTGTTTTAATAAAATAAATAAATTTGTTGCTCATGTGAGTCACAACTGGCAAGAGAGAACCAGAACTATAATCATGCAGCTGTCTATATAGTGTCATGTCAAAAGCAGGGCTCCAGACAAACAAATCTATTAAGGAGCCATTGGCTCCTACAAGAAAAAAAAATAGGTCCCAAATGATTTTTTTAAGTGCCACATAGGAATAAACTTACATTTGAAAATTTTAAAACACTTACTTTCAGTCATCCTGTCATGTGTGTACGTCTGGATTTTCATCCAAGTTCACTTAAAGTGGGAACTGAATGTCTTTTCCAACTTGAGAAATATACAGTCACAAAGAATTGTTCTTTACACAGGATCTGAGCCAGTGTCACTGACCATCATTATGTCAGCATCACTTGGCCATTGAGTGGAGTTTGGCCTCCTCTGTGTTGCAGAAAGCCAGCGTTTGACACATGGTTCAGGATCAAACTGTTCACGTGATGGGCCTCTGTGCTGATCCTGATCAAGTCTTCCAAGGTTGAATTGCGTACTTTTGATTTTATCCTGGCTTGAGCTGAGCAGCCAATATTGGTAGGACAAGCAAAATCTCAACTAGATGCACTCTGCTCAAAGCACATGCTGTGTCGTTGTCATACGTCTTGCACACATCCAGTCAATTTTTCTTCATTAGTAATCTGAGGGGTAAATTTGGTGAAAGGCAGCTCTTCACATGCAATCATATAGGCGGTGTTGAATTTTATTTTTTTATCTCCTTCCATTCGGTCTCATCATGTAGTTCACATGCACGAGACACTGCTTGTGCTAATGGTGTTTTTGTGGAGCTCTCTGCGATTACATAGTCACAAGCTTCTTTATGCTTTTGGCTATTGCCCTGTTTTCTCACAGCCTCTTTCTTGAAATGGTTCGTTCCGGTAATGAAATCCGTGTTCCGCTATTGGAACAAAAGTCACAAAACATTTTCTGTGTGTGATGATCATACCTGAGCCATTCAAACTCTTGAATCCAAGAAGTCTTAAAATGCCTTTCTGCACTTTTACTTGCGCGTTCATTGATTGACACGGAAAGATGATCCTCTGTGTCTCCGTCGTTTTCTCTCTCTCTCATGCTGGCACAACTGGAGCCTGCTTTTTTATTGGCAGGTGTGCCATCAGCATTGGTGCTCAACAGAGATGAGGATTGTTTGAAAAAGTCTGATATTTTTCGTTTTGACATGTCTTTCTGAGGCGGAAAGCTGATTCTCACTTTCCCTGTGCGTATTTTGGCGCTCTAGGTGAATTTGAACTTCATTTTTTCCCACTGAAACTTTCATGCGCAGGACCTCATTTTATTACGTCAACACAACAAATTATGCGAGAGGCTCCTCCTAACAGAACGCAAGTAACTAGACAGTACATGCCATTTTTTAAATAATGTGTAAATTTATCTTGTCGCCAGTGGCGATCTCAGCAAAAAGATCATTTGCAAATGAATATTTTTTTTTTTTTCGTTTTAGGTGCAGTCTGGAGCCCTGCAAAAGTAATCCTGATAGTATTCCCATTTTTTACAAAATGTACCTGTAATCTGATTACTTTATTTTTTGACGAAACTGTAATGGATTACAGTTACCAGTTTTTTGTATCCTGATTATGTAACGCTGTTACATGTAATCCGTTACTCCACAAGCCTGTGTATATATATGTATGTATGTATATATATATATATATACACACACACACACACACACACACACACACACACACACACACACACACACATATATATATATATATATATATAGAGAGAGAGAGATATGAATATGAATTGGACATAAAATGAACATATATTTATTATTTCCATCCTGTTTAGCTGAAATTTTGGAACTAGCTGGTAATGCGGCCAGAGACAACAAGAAAGGACGAATTACTCCACGGCACATCAAGTTAGCAGTGGCTAATGATGAAGAGCTTAACCAGGTACAGTAAACCTTAGAAGAAATTAAGTCTTAGCTTTGGACAAAACATACATCCTCCCCCTGTTTTGGGAAGGTGAAAGCAGTGTCTGTTTACTGCAGTGCCAGTTAATCAGTTTCATTCCACATGTGTAAATGAAACTTGTGTGAATGAAATATTCACGTATCAACTGAATTTCATTCTATTTCATACAGTAACTGTTAATAAACATGTAACTCTGATAGCTGATATATAGCAATAACACCTTAACAAAAGGGTTAAAAAAATTAAAAGCACATTTTATTTACATGTACATAATGGTGACAACATTACCCTGGTGCACAGAACTTTTACAGTTTGATTTAGATTTTTATCCCATGAAAGCTGTTTCTCATTATCTTTGTTTACAGTCTATTATTGTCATTCAGAGTCAAAAATGAACCCAGAACCCCACATTGTTCTGGCCCTAGAGTTATTCATCTTCTCATCATCAGTTCTATCATTGGAGGATTCACAGGTGGTTTGCAAATATCAGAAAGAAAAATGGCCTAATTTAATTTACAGTTATAAAAATTGTTGTTACCTGTTTATCAAAATGTCAAAACAACCCGTGTATCAACAGAAATTATAACATTCTGTAGCAGGGAAATACATCACTTGCAGTAATACATCACACAGTTCACACTTTGGTAGCTTACATTTACAGCATTTGGCAGACGCCCTTATCCAGAGCGACTTACATTTTTTTATTTCAGTTATAAATCTGAGCAATTGAGGGTTAAAGGCCTTGCTCAAGGGCCCAACAGTGGCGGCTTAATTATAACGAAAGGATTAACCATATATGCTGTAACGTATGCAAATGCAAGGCAGTCTATCTATAAGCTGGCATACAGCTGTAATATACTCTGGCATCATTCCTATTTATTGCCTTGTGTCCAGGACCTTAACTGAAACAGGTGTCGTTAGCCTTTCTTAATCACAGTAATACTGTACGCATACACACGTAAATAATAGGTTTGTGACTAACTGAATAGCAGTACTCCAACAATTAAAGCTTAGCTTTTTTGAGTTCACATACTTTCCAAGACAAAATGTAACTTGTATTTTGATGTGGTTTTGTGCAGCTACTCAGAGGGGTTACAATATCAAACGGTGGCGTCCTGCCCCGTATCCACCCTGAGCTGCTCTCCAAGAAGAGAGGAGGGAGAGTGAAGGTGGACTCACAGATGACGGCGCCAGAGAAAACAGACAAAGAGGTCAAGAGGAGCAAGAGATCCTCCAAAAAGAGCAGAGGAAAACCAGGCCGTAAACCAAGGGTCAGTCCAGCGCCACCTCCTCACAACAAGACCATCTAAACACAGCCACACTGGCGATTTTGTGATTTCAGGAAACACTTTATTAAATCATTCCATTTCTTTATCACATTTCTACCAGTTGTATTTTGTAAAGAAGAAACTTATTATGTTTACCTTATCTGTTTGCAGAAGAGTGCAGAGAATGACAAAGACGGAACCAACAGCACAATGGAGGATGGACCAGGAGAAGGATTCACTGTTCTCGCAGCAAAGAGTTTGTTCCTCGGACAAAAGGTATTGATTTGACTGTGCACATAACTGTTATTTACTCAGTCATTAACAATGTAATTTATACAGTGGCTTGCAAAAGTATTCAACCCCCCTGGAATTGATCAGATCTGTCTGAAAAACAAATGATAAAATACATATTCTTCCTGTCAGAATTTTTATTGCAAACTCTTGTTCTCTTACAGTGAATTTTCAAAGTCAAAATTAATTATTGGTCAGCAAGTATTTTAAAGAAACTGAAAAACTGACAAAATTTTGCTTGCTTAAGTATTCAGCCCCACAGGTTCCAGAAGCTCCAGATGAAAGATATTCCCTGCATCACAATTAACATACTTATACTATGTACTAAAAGTATGTACTCTTTTTGAAGAAAAAGTACGTTTGAGTGTGTATTAAGAGTATGCAAGTGTTGGGACATACTAACATGTCATGTAATGGAAGAGAACGTTGTTGCTGGGAAGATAACACTGGCACCATAAACCATCTCCTCGCTGCATTTCAGCTTTTCTTCATTCGTTATTCCTTATATAATTTATACTATATAATTTAATTAATCATTCCCTTGATTTATTTTTTCACATTTCATTTATTGAAATGCATCCTTGAATTTGGCAAAGCAGACGGTAGCAAAACTCCTCCTCCCTCGTGCAAGGAGTTGTGGGCAATATTAACTGAAAAAGTGTCTTCAAAAAAACACGTCAAAAATCTACCAGAAATAGTAGACCATCCGGGTACATTTGGGATACTCATTTCAACATACTATGATTTAGAAATAGTATCTCGGATACTATTTAGAACTGATAGTATGCCAATTGTGATGCAGGGATTGTCTTAACGATGACACAGTTAACTTATAATTGGCCTTCACCTGTGAACTATTAAAAGTCAGTTGAACTGTCATGGAAGAGACTGTCAGTCAGAAGGAAAAGAGTGAAAATGAAGACTAAGGAGCATTCTAAGGATATTAAAGATCAGGTAATAGAATTTTATAACTTAGGAATAGGGTGTAAAATTATGTCTAAGAGGTTGGACATCCCAGTAAGCACTGTTGGATCAATAGTGAGGAAGTGGAAGCCAAATCACACCACCCAAGCACTACCTAGACAAGGCCATCACTCAAAACTTGAGGCCCACAGTCATTCTAAAGGTTTACAGATACAGTGGCTGAGAGTAGAGTGGAGGTACAGCAGAGAACCATTTCAAGAGGGCTGTATAATTGCGAACTGAGGGTGGCTATAAAGAAACCATTGCTCAAGTAAAGCCATATGAAAGCACAAGAGTGACCCAGTGAAGATGTTTGTTTTTTTGATGAGATCAAGATACTGTATTTGGGCAACATGGTCCCTACAGTGAAATATGTTGAAGGCAGCATCATGCTCTGGCAAAGCTTTTCATCCATGGAACCTGGGCTTCCTGTCAAAATTTAAGGGAGAATGGATGGAGCAAAATACAGGGGAATATTACAAGAGAGCTTGCTTCAGTTTGCAGGAAAAAACAAAACAAAAAAAAACCTTAAGCTTGAGAGAAACTCCACCTTTTAGCAGGATAACAGTTCAAAACACAAGGCCAAAGCAACATAGTGGTTAAAAACAACCAAGTCAAAGTCCAAGTGGCCAAGTCAAAGTCTGAAACCCACTGAGATCTGAAACCCATTGAGAATCTGAGGCACTCTTTGAAAATTGCAGTCAAAAAACAACATCCAACCAACCTGGAGCAAATCTGCCAGGAAGAATGGGTGAAAATCACTCCCACATAATGTGCAAAGTTAAAGTGCACACTCCTACACAGTAGCAACTTACCTCAAGAGACTTAAAAACAAAAGAGACTTGTTATTGCCGCAAAAGGTGGTTAAACTAAGGTACTAGTCTGAAGGGGTGGAATTTTGTAAGCAGTATGTTTTAGTTTTTAATTTTATGAAAGATTTGCTGACAAATATTTCATTTTGAGTTTGAAAATTAAAAAAAAAAATACTAGCTGGAACAATCTGTGCAAGTGTCATTTGTAATCCGGATGAATCTGAAGGCACTGTATAGGGTGTTCCCAGGTATTTTAATAAGATTACAGTTCTAGAATATCGATATACTGGTAATTAATGCTAAAGCCATTTGTCATCTGTTTCAGCTGTCTCTTGCAGAGAGTGACATCAGCAAAATTGGAACCATCAAAGTTGAAGGAATTATTAATCCCACAAATGCAGAGATTGATCTGAAGGATGGAATTGGTAAGTAGACAACAACATGATGCAGAGGTGCCAACGTCTATGTTGTAGCTGTTGCTCATTTTTGATCCCTTGTTATGGCAATATGGGAGCTACTTGGCAATAAACTATGCTCTTCTGCTTTCTCAACTAAAGCAGCATTTAGTCCAACAAAGAAAAAGATCCACCCAGCAGAAAAGCCAATTCACTGAAGGAAAAAGACACACACATACTTCTGGTTACTTTAGTTTCGCACCAACTTTGTCTAAGTGGATTTTGACCTGTGAATTTCATGAGTCTTGGAAATTGAAAATAAGGAGGGACTGTGGGCTCACTGGAGGAGCTGCTTATTATTAAATAGTGATCACAGTGGACTGTCGCTTGGCTCATATTGGGAGAAATTAATAATAACGTTTGCCATCTCGTCCTCTGTCATACACTAGGAACAGTGCAGCTCACAATAAATCATAATTCCTATTGACTGTTTGAGTGATTCCTGTTTGATTGATGTATGTAACTAATGGTTTGTTGGATGTTCTTTAGCACCAGCATCATCCATATTTCTCTACTATGTGACAGGTAATGCACTGGAGAAGGCTGGAGGGAAAGATTTCCTGGAAGCTGTAAAAGAACTGCGGAAGACGCAAGGCCCCTTGGAGGTTGCGTCAGGTAGAATTTATACACTCATACAGAGGGAGTGGGAGTGCACTGTCTATTTTTATTTCCCATCTATTGTTTCCTCTTTGCAAAATGCTGTGAGCTCTGACTTTTTGCTTTCTCCACTGCAGTTGCAGTTAGCCAGGCCAGTGGGATGGCAGCACGTTTCATCATCCACTGCAATGTCCCTCAGTGGGGCTCTGAGAAGTGTGAGGATCAGCTGGAGAAGACAGTGAAGAACTGCCTTTCTGCTGCAGAGGAGAAGAAGCTCAAATCTGTGGCCTTCCCTTCTCTACCTACTGGAAGGTGAATCTTTATATAACACAAATTAAAATTTAAGCATTGAAAGAAAGACAAGACAATGGTGGGTTAGTGGTTTTCACGTTTGCCTCACACCTCTGGGGTTGGGGGTTCGAATCCCACCTCTGCCCTGTGTGTGTGGAGTTTGCATGTTCTCCCCGTGCTTCAGGAGTTTCCTCCCCCAGTCCAAAGACATGCATTGTAGACTGATTGGTGTTCAGTAGTGTGTGAATGTGTTGTGATTGTGCCCTGTAATGGGTAGGCACCCCATCCAGGGTGTCCCCGAGTTCCTGGGGCCAGGCTCCCATGACCCTGTATAGCGGTTTTTCAGGGAACCGTTTATAGCTGCTATAATGTAAGTGAGCTAACAAAATTTAACATAACTATAAAGAGTTAAGTTGTACAACGCAAAGCACAAACACACCACCCAGTCATTGATTATCCTTATTAATCATCATTTAAAGCATGCCATTCTTGTTTTATTCCTTAAACAATAATATATAATAATGTAATGTAATTGTAATAACAACCGTTTTATTCCCAGTACAATGATAAGCTGATTTACAAAAAAATATATAAGCAATAGGTAAATAGAATCAAAATTAAACCATATAAATGCATTTATGTTACACTGTTATCTTTATGACACTCATTTAGAGTAGGCCAAATAATTTGTTCCATTTTTGTTTATCGATTGAGCATGTGTTAACATTCCATATATAAAGACTTTTAATCACCATTTTTTCAGCTAGAGTTTCTGTGTCGTTTCTGAAACATAAAAAAATGTTACAACGTTACAATGTTCAGTATTTCACTTATAAGAACATGGTACATGGTCTCTTTCACATTCCAGTTTTCCCAGAGAATAAATCTGCATGCCTTTGGTCATAACCTTAACTTCCTTTATTTATCATCTGAACAGAAACAAGTCAAGATGTCACTGTTTGATGTGGTCATCTCTGTTGATTTAAACATGTGCCATTCATAGACAAATGACTCATTCTGTCTTTTAGCAAAGTTCTCTTTCAATCTTTTTCAGAAATTGTTTCCCAAAGCAAACTGCAGCCCAGCTGATACTGAAGGCCATTTCAAACCATTTTGTTTCAGCAACCACATCCTCACTGAAGAACATTTACTTTGTAATGTTTGACAGTGAGAGCATTGGAATTTATCTGCAGGAAATGACCAAGATGGATGTCAAGTGATGATTGCGCAAGAGGGTCTGTTGTTGGTAGCTTGCATAGCTTGGATGCTAGTCTATTTTATCTGGTGAGTTCTGTGTAGGCCATTTTTTTATGGAAAACTGAACTGACAGATGTTAGCATCCAGGCTAACCGCAGAATTTCAGCTCGTTTTCCAGCTGACGTGCTGTTTGACTAAAGATGCTGTAGTTATTTGGGTTTTCGGAACAAATTTGGAAGGTATATAAAAAGGGTATTTGTGAGTGACGTACTATATGCGTTTATGTTACACTGTTACCTTCATGACACTCATTTAGAGTAGGCCAAGTTCATTTGTTCCATTTTTGTTCTTAGACTGAGCTTGTTTTAACATTCCATGTTGTATAAAGACTTTTAATCACTGTTTTTTCAGCTAGAGTTCCTGTGTAGTTTCTGATACAGTTAGTTTATTAAGGGAAAAAAATGTGTTTGTCATTTTGATTTAAAATAAAACACAGATGTTTTACACTGTATATCAGGCACAGTTGTGTTTCTGGGTTGTAATGCAGTTCATTACATTTTCATCATGTTCTGCATCATATATATTTTATTATATACAGCTTGTTTCATAACTAATACTATTGAGCAAGTCATGTTCAACAACACCTATGCAAAAATCCTGAAACAAAGACATGATCCCCCTTAGAGAACGGGAGTTCATGACATTAAAAAAACTCATTATTTCAGTACTTTTTATTTTATCACATGCAACTGAAACAGCACAGGCCAGCAGCAGACAGGTCCAAGAGTTTGTGTGAGGTGCTACTGCTGTTAAGCGTGGCAATAACACACCCAGAAAAAAATCATCATTCCTCTGACCAGATGCTGAATGGACAAAAGCTCAGAAAATGTATTGCTTTCTGCAGTGTTGGGGAGTAGCTAACTAAAAGTAGTGACGCTACTACCTTAACTACATTTTTCAGTAGTGCGACAGTAGCGGCACTACTTTAAAAATAGTGTAACTTTTCCAGTACCGAGTTACTTTTTCAAACGAGTAGCGATGTAGCGTGACCAATCGTTACGTTTTTACGGTCCTGTTCATTGCACATCTGCGGTGCCCGCTTGCTTCACAGGAATCAAGAGCCTCGTTGTAGCTCACATGGACAGGTGGAGACCATCTGATGGACATGTAAAGTGACCAACCACAGTTTGTTACGTATGGCATGGGGCGGGTAAATGATAACACCATAATAAATCAACACTGGAGTTTATTCTCTGATAAAGAGAATATTACTTCCGCTTTGTTGTTAATAGGCAGCACAACAATGTTTACATTTACTTACAAATAAAATCAAATAATTCAATACATTTCTCAAACATCTCATTTAAGAGAGCAGCAAGAGAAAATGTTCCTATCAACTTACTTATTATTATTTCCATGATTAATTAATCCGTTAATAATAATAATAATTTATTGTTGCATGTACTATTATTGGCCTATCGGAAGTATCAATTATTCAAGTTCGACACACTCATCCTTATTATCCATGATGGAGCGGGAGATGGCGACTGATTCCCGATAATGAGAAAACTAATTACCTGTGGCCTTATTTGTCGTTCATGTGCCTTAAGGACTCAAATAATAAATCTTACACCTTTATGTGTAATCTTTGCAAGCCAAAGATTAATATACTTCGTCCAATACTTTGATTATAATATGTAAAATGTCCAAGGGTTCAAGCACAAATTTAAGTACGCATAAAGAGGTGAACGCGATAGTCATTCTAAATTGATAAGTAGCCTAATGTGCACATTATAAATTCATAATTGCGCTGAATTTTTAAATCGTGTTTAATGTCTTTATGCAGAATTATACAGTTACTAGTAAGCTGATTCACCATCATGACGTACTAAAGATTGCCCATTTAAGTAGCGTCAGTGTAGCAGCTACTTTTTGTTAGTAACTTGTAGTGTAGCTAACTACTTTTTTTTTTTAAAGGGTAGCTTGACTGTAGCTTAACTACTTCAGACTATGAGTAGCTTGTAGCTTGAAAAGTTGCAGTTTCAAAGTAGCTTCCCCAACACTGGCTTTCTGTAGTTTGAATGTAACTTGATGTGTGATGCAGAATAGAAACACTGGCTTGTGGGATTTTAATTATGTGGCCTTTCCAATATAGCAATTACCACACAAGCTACTTTGTTTATCATATCATGTTTATTAGATTGTAAAAAGTCCATTTTATTTATATATACATATTTGTATGTCATTCCTGTTGACTAGTGAATTACTTAAAATCCCTCCACTGCCACCTTCATTTTGGGTGGGGACTGTTATTTTATCTGACACAAGGCAGTGGCGTCCCAGTTTCACAAGTTAAAGCAACTGATTTCTGAATGATTCTGAACATCAGCAGCAAAAGACACCATCTTGATTACTCCAACTTAACACACAATTATGTCCTATATGTCCTATTCCCATAACTGGGCGATACTTTCTGTGTTCAGCAACTTGATATGAACCCAGTCAGCAAAAAATCCAGTAAGATGGAGCCAAAACTAGTCTTCTGTACACCTATTTTGGGATAACCGGTACAATAATACGGCGTTCTTGAAGTTATAACTGATTTATAAAACAAAATTTGTTTTTACTAGATTTGTACTTTATATCCATTCCAAAGAATTTTCTTTTAATATATATATTTTTGAAAAAAATGTGATCTTTAAACGAATTACACCAACATTAGAAATAGTAACACAACGTGACCCCAAAACAGTACTCAGTTCACAATCTCTTTAAGACCGATCAGGATTAAAAACAAAACAAAATAAAACCTGGCATGCAGATTTCCATGGCCAGCACATTCACCCATTTAATCCACCTCTGACAGGCTCGATTTAGGAACAAATCTGGAATGTTCTACTTGTGGTGTTCACTGAACAAGTGGTTCTCCTCTGTCTTTGGGTTCGATCGCAAGATAATGTATATTCATTACTCATCAAAATGACTACATTTTCACAGATATTTTCAAATGATGAAATGCAGGACAAACGTTTCCGAAATTATCGTGGTCAATGTAGAACACAAGACAACTATGTAAAAGTCTAAGAAAGCAAATATGTAAACATAAATTATGTTTGTTTAATGTTACTATACAGTTGAACTTATATTGAGTGGTGTGGAGAGTTAGTGCTAGATCCATTTCTATTGTTTTATTTTCCTGTAGTCCTTATACCCCAGAAATAAAACACTATTCAGTACAGTTCATGCTGAATCTAAACCAAATAATTTACTGATATATCTGTTCCAGTAAATGTTTGGAGTAGTGTAAGTCACTGTAGCTTCAATATATTAAATCTGCACAAATGGATAGAAATATAAACCTGAATCAGTGTCATACCTGGTCCCATCACATGTCTGTCTTTCATGTTCCAGTTGCTAATCTGAATAAATATTTGTGCAAACTATATTAATGAAGGCTTGCATGATCAACAGCACTGGGTGTAATATACCTTAGAGTGGACATGTTTTATGTGGGGAAATACGGAGCATGTCAGTTGCACTTTCTATCTCTCTTTAGCTCTCCATCACTCTTTCCAGGTCCTGGCCTTATGTAATGTATTCATTTGCGCTGATCGTGAGGCAAGTCGGAGCATGTTAATGCAGAGAGAGAACAGCAGCATGAGAGGGTCTCCAATCCTCCAGTGTCCTCTTCTCGATGCTCAAGGACAACCTTGCATCTCCTATTAGACCTCCGAAGTGTCAGCAGGTTCGGTTGGACGAGGCGCTGGAAGCAGGGGTACAGGCGATGTGGCTTCTATGAGGGCGGGATTTAGAATGATTGGCAGTGTCATGGGGGGCACGCCCACCTGCAGTGGAGAGGCTAGAGGCTGGAGTATTAGAGGAGACTGAGTGAGAGTGGGTGGGGAGTCACACGAGCTCTTAACTGGAGTGGGCATTGGGGTAATGGAGGGAGGCACTGGAGATGATCTATCATTTCCTGTGAGAGTTAGAAAGAAAAGATCAAGTAAGCACGCTAGTAAACAGGGTGCATCATAGTCACTCATTGTCTAGTTAACATGCATGGTGGGCCTGTATGTATGGAGTAGCAAGCATTATTCCACGCTCACCATTGGCACTGGGTGTTTGTATGTCCTGAGGAGACGCAGGTCTGCTGGGGGTCTTTGGCTCTGTGGGGGCAGTTGGCACTGGTGCAGGGGATGGCACAGGAGGGGAGGGTGGAGAATTGGGAACAGAAGTGGGAGCAGGTTCTACAGGAACACTGGGGACAGGTTCTGCACACAATCAGGGTAATAATTAATTAAAGAGTGACTATTACAGGCAGAAAGACAGACAGAGGAATCTTTGAAAACCTGTAATCATATGCACTCTAAAGACAGAGTGTATTATAGACTGTGAGGTGAAACGCTAATCTCTGCATTATGATACCTGGCATCACAGCTTGTTTGAAAAGCTCCTCTCTGAGGTGGGGCAGGAAGCAGTCAATCCTCTCCCATGTGATCTCCCACAGATCAGAGTAGCCTGTACGCGAGTCTGCACTGTGGAAGATCCCAGCTGTGTCCATTACCAGCAGCATGTTCTTCAGAGACTCAGGGATTGCCTCCAACTGTATAGCAAAAAATTAATTACAGCATTTTATTTAACGTTGATAACTAATTAGACTGTGGTCTCCAAATGTAAATATTGGAAATTGTGAAGTTATTGATTATTTGGTTTATTACTTTTTTTAAAAATCAATTAATACAAGTGTTAGTTACTTTGTTAATTCTACTTATGGTGTATTAATGCTGAAGATCATGGTTCGTCCATGTTAAGTAATGCATTATATAATGCAAGTTAATGAAAAGTAAAGGGTTACTAATAAGGACTATAAGCTAATAAGCTCACAACACAATAGAGTGCTTGACCAACTGCAGTACTAACAAGGCAGGACTAAGACAGATTATAAAACAGCGGGCTGTGAAATACTATCTTCCTCTCCTTTCCAAGCTGTACAAACAATGTACAGTGGGGGAAAAAATTATTTGATCCCCTGCTGATTTTGTACGTCTGCCCACTGCCAAAGAAATGATCAGTCTATAATTTTAATGGTAGGTGTATTTTAAGAGTGAGAGACAGAATAACAACAAAAAAATCCAGAAAAATGCATTTCAAAAAAGTTATAAATTGATTTGCATTTTAATGAGTGAAATAAGTATTTGACCCCTTTGACTTAGTACTTGGTGGCAAAAACCTTGTTGGCAATCACAGAGGTCAGACGTTTCAAATAAGTATTTGATCCCCTATCAATCAGCAAGATTTCTGGCTCGCAGGTGTCTTTTACACAGGTAACGAGCTGAGATTATGAGCACTTTCTTAAAGGGAGTGCTCCTAATCTCAGCTTGTTACCTGTAAAAAGACATCTTTCCACAGAAGCAATCAATCAATCAGATTCCAAACTCTCCACCATGGCCAAGACCAAAGAGCTGTCCAAGGATGTCAGGGACAAGATTGTAGACCTACACAAGGCTGGAATGAGCTACAAGACCATCGCCAAGCAGCTTCGTGAGAAAGTGACAACAGTTGGTGTGGTTATTCGCAAATGGAAGAAACACAAAATAACTGTCAGTCTCCCTCAGTCTGGGGCTCCATGCAAGATCTCACCTTGTGGAGTTTCAGTGATCATGAGAACGGTGAGGAATCGGCCCAGAACTACACGGGAGGATCTTGTTGATGATCTCAAGGCAGTTGGGACCATAGTCACCAACAAAACAATTGGTAACACACTACACCGTGAAGGACTGAAATCCTGCAGCGCCCACAAGGTCCCCCTGCTCAAGAAAGCACATGCACAGGCCCATCTGAAGTTTGCCTGAATGATTCAGAGGAGAACTGGGTGAAAGTGTTGTGGTCAGATGAGACCAAAATCGAGCTCTTTGGCTCAACTCAACTCGCCATGTTTGGAGGAGGAGGAATGCTGCCTATGACCCCAAGAACACCATCCCCACCGTCAAACACGGAGGTGGGAACATTATGCTTTGGGGGTGTTTTTCTGCTAAGGGGACAGGACAACTGCACCGCATCAAAGGGACGATGGACGGGGCCATGTACAAATCTTGGGTGAGAACCTCCTTCCCTCAGCCAGGGCATTGAAAATGGGTCGTGGATGGGTATTCCAGCATGACAATGACCCAAAACACATAGTCAAGGCAACAAAGGAGTGGCTCAAGAAGAAGCACATTACGGTCCTGGAGTGGCTTAGCCAGTCTCCAGACCTTAATCCCATAGAAAATCTGTGGAGGGAGCTGAAGGTTTGAGTTGCCAAACGTCAGCCTCGAGACCATAATGACTTGGAGAGGATCTGCAAAGAGGAGTGGGACAAAATCCCTCCTGAGATGTGTGCAAACCTGGTGGCCAACTACAAGAAACGTCTGACCTCTGTGATTGCAAACAAGGGTTTTGCCACCAAGTACCAAGTCGAAGGGATAAAATACTTATTTCACTCATTAAAATGCAAATCAATTTATAACTTTTTTGAAATGCGTTTTTCTGGATTTCTGGAGACTTTTTGCCCAAAAACATGGTATAGCTGAAATTAATCTTGTACTTTTACCTCACAGACACTGCATTTGAAATTAAGTACAATGAGTGCACCACAGACTATATCATTGTCCAGTTACATACTGGCTTTATTGTGCACATTATAACATCAAAAACTATGAATATTACTGTGAGTGTTTCTCACCAGGAGGTCACTGGAGCCAGCATGCATGTACTTGTCCATGAAGTCTAGGATGGTAAGCCAGAGAGCAGCAAATGTGGGCAGAGAAAGCAGTGGCGAGAGATGCTGGAGGAACACCTGAGGAGGCCAACAACGCACCAGACATCATTTAGCAATTTCAGGCATAAACCATCAAGCTCGCTTTCTATTTACAGGTTTGCATCACAAAATACTAAATCTAGCAGACCTTAGAGAGTAGTGTGCAGGCTCTCATTCTGGTCTCCTCCATGCCCCCGACATCTGCTGGGCTGATGTTGTCTAAGAGCTTAGTCAGCAGTGGAAACAGGACCTGATATGAAAGGGGTTAAGCTCTGAGTCAGCATAAATGGGTGTTTGACTTGTATTTAACTACCGTGTCACATATGATTGTCTCACCTTGTTGAAACAGGATTCCCACTCCACAGCATCCAATGTTTGCAGATCATGTACAAGTAGCGCCCTCTGGAGGTAAGTGAGAGCCTGCATCCGAACCTGCCTCCTAGCATCGCAGCACAGCCAAGCCATACCTGCAGGGGTCACTTCAGTCTTTTATTCTGCTTATGCTGCAGGCCGACACATACCAAGTGCATGCCAGTGAAATATTAACAAACCCATTAACTTGAAAATGTGCTTCACTCGGACAGCTGAATCATTGGTTTGTATTTGGTTCAAATTTGTTAACATATCCATTTTAAAAAAACAGTTACTTTAGCAATATTTCTCTAAAACCTAATTTAAAATTATGTATTGCGATGTCCCAAATTAATCTCCACAGCTCTGAAACCTCTAATCTGTATATTAATACACCATGATGTGGTAACTGTAGACCTTTAACCTAAGAAACAACATGCTGAACATTTTAGGATTTCTGAAGGGCACAGGGTAAAGGTATCAAGATTCTCCAAGACTATTTTAATTTTTGGCATCAAAAAATAATAAATGACACATAAAATAATGGTTTAAACTTACAATGATGGTTTAAAATTACACTTCATGCGTACGTTAAGGCTTTTCTGTGTGTATTTAAATCTTTCTCAGACTAATGTCATAATTTGATTGAATGAAAACATTTAAGTGGCCTCAACACTGAACAGGGAGAGGACAAAGCAATTTGCAACAATAAAAACTTGATGTGTGACTGGATGTCATGGGGGATTTCATAATACAGCTAAAGAAACTGACAAAATCTTGGTTTTGTAAGACTGTTGTAAGCTTGACCTTGGAGCAAAGGACACCAGCAGCTTGACCACAGTGTCTGAGAGTCAGCTTCAATCTTCTTTCCACTGGCCTCCAGATGGCGCTGTTCTTCTGCCCATGAGCTGTAGATACTGGCTGCCCGTGTGTGCAGTGTGTGCATCAGATCTAACAACTAGAGTGGAAGCACTGAATTAACCATCAATAATACATGACCACCTCTAGGAAATAGCAAACTGAAAACTATACAGATCAACTTATCTGTCGATAAGTTGATCAGCATGCATCTTTGTTTATATACACGTGGGTAAACGTGACGCAGTGGACAGTGTGGAACAAAGGCAGGGGCAGAAATAGGCAGAAGCCTAATATTCCAAAGGAAATCATGGTGGTGAAGAGGTCTGAATGAGTTGTAATCTGTGTATTATTTTTCTGTAATTCAATTAATAGGGTACTTCATTATCTTTGAATTTGTATTAAGCATTCAAAATAAAAATACAGCAGAACGTTTAGAGGATGTATCACCAGTGATTGTACCCATAAATTTGTGCTGCAATGGAAAAAGACAAACAAAGCAACACTCCTGCCCCAAAGGACCTCACCATCACACAACCCTATAGCAGCAGGCATGTACACAGTAAAGGTAGTAGGGAAAGGGCTGCGGTACTTACGTCCTGACTAACCTGTAAAGACACCGTATGGTAGCTGGCTGGCACCCCCTCGTCTTCCTCATCATCACTGTGGGAACGGGAGGGCCGCTGACTGGCAGGTTTAGCTCGTCGGGACACACCCTCCTTCTCTCGTGGCTTCTTCCGCAGCCGACTAGCCTTTGAGTCGTATTTGTGGCTCTTTTTTTTCTCATGGGTGCGATAACCTGTTTATGTCACAGGAATGCAGTGAAAGAAAAAGCGTTAACAGAGAGTTAAACCTCATTTTGTCTACCAGTCCTTCCTGCCTTTTCAATTATTTGACAGAGTAACATCTTTTATCTTTCAACAGCAGTGCATTTCAGTAACAACATAGTTGCCTTGGAAATACATCAAAATATTTTTTTTTCTGTTTCCTGATGTGCAGAAGACAAAGAACAACTATACTACATGTTTATAGCACTGTTTCCATTAGCTTTTTACATGTTAGAACTATGCGCTTTGATCAAGCTGCTTTCATAGTGAGCTTGTAAGCCCTGTTGACAGCAGGTATCTACAAAAGTGCATGGAGCCCTCTGATGAATAAGAAGCTCATGTCTAATCACAGAGCCAAAAAGTGCTGAATGTCTTAACTAAGCCTGCTGAAGATGGCTGGATTGAAAAACTGAAGGATAAACGGAGAGAGGGTATACAAGTCATGCAGTTAGATTGCCCCGAGTTAAATGACTCACTCTCAGAGCACAGCTTAAGATACCCAACCAAAGAGCTTCCAGACACTGACACATCCAATTACAGTGCTATGGAACTGACCCACACAAAGACTTCTTAATCCCAAAGGAGTCAATCTGCACATATGAGGTATGAAAAGGAGTCGATCTACACAAATAAGGCTTGCTATAGTGGTTTGCTTAAGTGAAAACTCGAGGAAACAGAATTATGATGTCAATTCAGAGTAAGACAGCACTAGCTTTTTACTTATTGTGGTGTGTTATATCCACTAAGATTTCTCTCAAGCAAGGGCACAAAATCCCCTGAAGCAAGATATTTTAGTGGGACCCAAAAAGTGGTTGAATGAAGGAGCAGGCATCAAAAAAACTTCAATCATGATTCAAAGACTACATTTGTCGTTTTTATGTCTAAGTCTTAGCTAACAGCTAGCATGGTTGTGACCCACAATGCTGACCTGTAGGCGATCATAGACACAGTGACCACCTTGCCTTATGAGTGTGACAATAATAACAGAGATGAAGATGTGTACTTGGGTACACTTACCTCCATTAAGACTGGCTTCCACAAACACTCGGATGGCTTTCACACAAAGCTCAAAGTTCTCAGGTGTGACATGTGCAGCATCGCGTACAATAAAAGAGAGCGACTCCACACACTTGATGAGGGACTTGGTATCATGCAGGCCCATGTCCTGACCCAAGGTTAAACTGTACTGGTTAATAAGAGGAGTCTGAGGTTTAGAGTCTGGAGCAAGTGGTGACTTACTGCTGTCCAGGTCATCCTTACCAACCTATCAAAAAAGACAAACACACAGTGTAGATGACACACCGAAGACAATTGGGTTTGAGATCACAAGATGAATATGAGATGATAGTTCAGAACTTCAGCTTTCATTTCCTGATAGTCACATCTAAATGTGTTAAACAACTTGGTATATGGCACCTTTGGAGGCAGACCACCCAATTTTTATGTAAACAAAAGTATAGAAACAGATAGTCTTATAGTAAATTAAACAACACTTAATATTTGGTTCCATATCCATTGCTTGCCATAAGCCAGTGACCCACTGACATCACAGAAATATAGTGATGTTCTTTTGTGATGCTTTGCCAGGCTTGTACTTACAGTTGTTGTTTGTTTTTCTCTTCAATCTCCTCTTCAGGAGGTGAAATGCATGCTCAATTCGGTTAAGGTCTGGTGTGTGACTTGGTCAGTCTAATACCTTCCACTTTTTTCCTCTGATAAAGTCCTTTTTTTTGGCTTGGCAGTGTGTTTTGGGTCATTGTCTTGCTGCATGATAAAGTTCCTCCCAATTAGATTGGATGCATGTCTCTGTATGTTGGCAGACAGAATGGTTCTGTAGACTGCTACCATCATAAGTTACATAATTAAAAAAAGATTAGTGAGCCCTTTCCAGAAGCAGTCATGCAACCCCAAGCCATGACACTACCTCCACCATACTAGACTGATGAGCTTGTAATGTGTGGATCATAAGCAGATCCTTTATTTCTCCACACTTTGGCATTTCCACCACTTTGGTAGAGGTTAAATTGTTGTATTGGTTATGCCCAATATTTGTGCAATGGCTCTGATTGATTTTCCCTCTTTTCTCAGCTTCAAAATGGCTTCATGTTGGTTTATCCATTTTAAGAACAAATGCAGTCTTCAAAGGTGAAACACAGGGCTTGAACCAAGAGTACACATTCAGCGGTATTAATTGTTTAAACAATCAGGGCACACCTGGGCAAAACCTGTCAGTCACAAGTTTGAATATTTCTGATCACTTGAAAAATAAATGGGTTCAAACAAAAGGTGACATGTTCTAAGTTGTTTAACACATCTACATGTAAATATTAGGAAATGAAAGCTGAAATTCTGATCTATCGTCTCGTATTCATCTTTTGATATCAAACCCAAATGTCTTCAGTGTATAGCAAAATAAAACTAGAATTGGCCTTACTGTTCCAATAGCATTTTTTTTAGATTATTTTGGTTATATTAAAAATATTGATTGGGAACTATGAACTATGTACATAGTGTACAGCCAGCGACTTAGACTTCACGACTATGAGGGATATCTACAGGAGGATATCTATCTAAAGAAAAAGAAGTGGGTAGTTTTTTTTCTGTACTCACCACTAGCCATCCCACTTCAACTTCAGTGGCAGAGCGGGGTATTCTGGGCTTGCTGTGTTCAGTGTAGACCTCAGAGTCAGAGGTATAGCCTCGGTCCAAAGTGACTTCACTCTGGTGGTATGAGCTCACTTCACTGTCAGACTGAGCACCTAGAGAACCCATGTATTTAAACTTCAGTTATCACCACACCATTTCACTTTTGATCAGACTCTGTTCAGATCTGCATAGTTATCTAGCAATGTACAGAACATACTCTTTACCTGTGTCACTGTCAGGGCTGCTGCTGGTGACCTGCAGTGCAGCTGGAGGTTTGACTCCAGCACCGATGCACTCCAGTAGCGTAAAAAGAGTGTACCAATCATCAGTGCAATGGATGTTGGCAGCATTGGTTTTGAGCAGCTCGTGTAGACCATAGGCAACCTCTCGACTCACTCTGGACAACACGTGAGGCTTCATCATCAGGAGCAGGCGCAAAGAGAGCAGTACCTGTGCAAGAAGTGAAGAATAGGGAAGAACATATTTTATGGCATAGTGTACTAGTTGCTGGCAGACACAAGTTTAACTAATTTTGGGTGTTTACTCCTTTGCAGTCACTTTGGTTGAATTTTCCTTCATCAGCATGTCGCTCTCTGTGATATGGTGATAACGTTAGCCTCAGTTTCATGCATGTCCCTACCTTGTGTGAATAACCATGTATTATCCAAGGTGTTTGTTTATGTGAGACTTGATGTCAAATGTTTTCTATTCAACTGTATTTGAAAAAATAAAAATGACACCTGATTAACGATGTTTGGAACCTAAAATATAAGACGATGTAAATTTGAATTCTTGATACAGATTAAGGTCTTCAATTTGTAAAATGTTACTTCAGACATATTCAGACATTAAGAACCTGCACACATCCTGCCCACAGTATTTTATATGATTGTGTGTGTCTATGTGATAGATACAGGTGTGCATGCGATAGTTTTGCAGATAAAAAGTGTTTGGACATACCTGTGAACTGATGTCCTCTCGGCGCAGCAAGCGTATAGCAAGTCTCAGCAGTCCCACTACAGCTCTTTCCACCAGGAAGCAGCTCTCGTTGGCATGCACACACAGGTGATACAAACGGGCACGCACAGTCTGCCACACACACGACACCCGGTCCCTGCAGGTACCCAGACAACATTAGACGCAAGAAAAGTCATTAATTCTTTGCAATGCTTTAACTATATCCAATAGCTTCATAGGGACTAACGCATTACTTCATTAATCTTTTGGGAGTACAACCATCACAGAGGGAGTCTCTATGTAATAACACTTCCTTTATTTCAACAGTCACTGTACCTATTCTCAAGAACAATGCGCAGAAGCATCTCTAGACAGAAAGCAGCATCTTCTTCATCATAGGTCTCTTCATCAGGAGTCACTGAGATGAGGGCCTGGAACATATTGGTAAATCTATTATAAACATATAGATTACTATACACAAACTATCAACAATCATTTTGAGAAACTGTACAGTATACTGGATTAAATCTTTCAATTTCATTGCTGATTGAGAAAGTCAATGTAAGGAACAGGTCTCACCTTCATAAGCTCCTGCAGAGATTCCAGCTGCAGGAACTTGCTTTCTGTGATCAGTTTCTCAGGGTCACAATGCTGTCACAAGGAAAAAGTGAAAGAAAACTCAAGAACTGAGCTCCTCAGCAAAAAAAAAAAAAAAAAAAAAGGAAAAAATAAGCACAAATGAAGGGGAGATATTCTGTGTGTACAATGTGCATATACCTTTATACACAGCAGGGCAGACTGTTTGGCCTCCTGATTCTCAGTAGAGGGGCCTCGCTGTCCGGACTGCTCCGCTCCACCACTCAGCGTCAACCAATTAACAAAGCTCAGCACAGCCGACTCTCCCCTGAGAAAGATGCAATCTTCAGTAAGCTTATTAATGCTCTGAAGCTGCAGTAATCACCGGCAATAACAAGATAGTGTGTTGTAATTTTATATTAATTATTTCTCAACCATAGCTTATGGTTAGCTGAGTAAACAACCCAAGTAAAAAAGGAGATTCCAAATTTTCACTTTATTCCACAGTTATGTTTGTAAATAGAATAATAGTTATTTTATTATGATCATGAAAACATATAGCTTCATGTTCTCATTATTTATTTCCTAAGGCCTTTTTTCTAAAAACCCATTACAGGGATGTGAAATAAATTTACCTATTTGCTGGTGTCTCCTCACGCTGTATTGAAATCTTTCCATTAGGCTCTACAAAATCCTCAACCTTAGAACAAAGCAGGAAATAGGAGGTTACTACTCTTTAAACAAGCTAAACGTTTCTATTATTATTATTAAATCTGCCTTCCTGACAATTGATACCAGAGCAATAAACTTAAAAATACAGACAAAAATTGTTTTACTCCTCTTGTTGCATTTACACAGAGTTCAAAGAATCCATGAGGATCCTTCTCTCACCTCTACCATGGATTTGGGTAAGAGCTCAGCCCTGAAGAGCTGCAGCATAGCCTCCATGATGTTTTTCCAACCCTCTCGCAAGATATCGCCATGCCGATGGGCGAGGTTAAACGTAGTCTTTGCTGCTATCTGAGCCTTGGCATTGCTGCCAAAAACTGTGGGCAGGTTTTCTACAGACTGACAACACAAAGCACTCTGTCACAAAACCAGCAGGCATGATCTTAAATGAAGAGCTGAGTGTGACAGACTGGCATTGTTCTTACCTCACTGTTGAGTGTGGTAAACTTGCAAAGGGAGATGATTAAATTATCAAAAACATCACTAAAGCCATAGTGTGCTGATATCATTGCACATTTCCTGGAAAGGGTAAAAAAATTTGAACATTATTGTGTTGTAAACATCACTAATAGTCAGATATAATCAATTAGGTAGATTCATTAACACTCTACAATGAGCCATCTTCCATTCTATAACAAATACCTGAAGCCTGCAATGGCTTTTTGGATAATGGTGTCCTCTAAGCTCTTGTCAAACACGTAGGAAAGGGCAGCGATTGTCGGGCCCCAGGTCATTGTGAACAAGTCGTGATCATAGCTGCCTGCAGGCACATAGAGGAAGATCCCCTCAGAAGTGGCCCCTCTGTGTAGCAACACACTCCACACATAGTTCTCCTTCACCAGGCCTTTCTGCTCATCAGGCATAACAATTTCTTCATTCCTGCAGGACAAATCACACACAACAACAATTTAATTTGAAACAATGGCTAATTGTGAGGTAACAAAGAGGCTTTGAAGTACAACAATTTCAATAAGCACTAAATTATTAAAAACAATGTGTCTTTGCTATCTTACTTGATGGCATTGTAGATATCTTCCAGCATGTCCTGATCAAAATCAGTACCACCATTCACACCTTTCAGATTTTTCTTGAATTGCTACATTAAAGAAAAAAGAAAAAGAAAGAAACAGATTAAAATTCCTTAATTCTTACTAACTGCAGTAACATCTCTATCCTATTACCTTTCAAATCTAATAGTGGGCCTTAGGGTTACTGCTTCTGCTGTCCCTTAAGTGTCAGAGTTGGGCAGACTAGTCTAAAGCCAAACTCAAGCCCAAATAAACACACATATCCGCTGCTGATTGATGGCGTTAGGCCACTGTTTTACTGCATGCCTTCTTAATGGCAGGTAAAACAAGGGAAAGCTAAGCTCCCTGGAGAGAGGGATGAACAGAAAGAGAAATAAACAGTGGAGTAAACAGGGAGAATGGGGGAAGTGCCAGCTGGGCTTGTGTTGTTCCATAACGGAGCTTTAGTCCAGACATTTACTATAGCTGCCTCAGAGACGAGACAGCTGCACTCACACACGCCAGCCAAACAGGACTGCGACCTCTCAGCTTCAAGAGCTCCACTTTCACTTAGAACTCTGCTCTGATACTTATCCCTGAAGTATGCAGTGTGGGTATATCCCAGGCCTAAATTCCAAGAGATTGTGATGCATTTTACATCCTTTGTAGATGGATTTTCATCATTAATATGGTACTAAAATATGCCTGGCTAGAGTGTAAACCTCTAACTGTGCCAAATATACATGAAGCAAGAGTGTGTGTACACTAAAGCCTGGTCAAAAGTGCTTCAGAGAGTTGCCTGAAATGACATATATAGGTTTTTTTAGAGCAGTTGTCTAAGCTGTCTAAACTGGTTGTCGATCAAACATGTGGGGCAGGGTAGTAAATATGAAGCATATAAGTCATAGTTAAAAGCTCACATTTTGTTGTCATCGATTCAAACAAAATTACAGCAAGTGAGGTAGTCAAGGATGTTAGTACATCATCTGAGAAAGCCGACAAGGAAACACACGGCAGTAATGTTGGGTATGGTATAGTTAGCAAAGCTGCAAGTTTCTGCTTTGAAAAGACTTTGAAGACATGCCACTCAACAGGTGTAGTAGAGCAGAATGACCTCTTGCAAATAACATTTACACGGTCTAGTAGCTCCACAGATGCATAAACTCTATTTACTGTCATCATTAAACCTATATGGCAAAGATATGAATGCACACTTCTAGAAAAAGCTATGTTAGTGGTTTACTGACAGTGAAAGTTTGACAGACAGAGACATTTGTAATACTATACTGATACAGCAGTGTGTTGGAGATGCCAAACTCACCTCCACAGTCATAGGGATATTCTGCTTGCGAACATTGTGGTTGTGTTGATCCGTGTTCAACATAATGACCGCATAGGCCAAAGCAAAACCAGCATCATTTGACAAGAAGGGATTCCCATTTACTTTCTGCACATGGAGAACAGAGCAATACAACAGGCACAGAAAAGAAACATTTAATAAATCTAGTAAGAGCAGAAACATCTTTATAGAGCACTTTGAATATAAATAGGTCACAATACTGTTTACAAGACCTGACAACAATACAAGACCTGACAATAAGCTGATGTATAGGGGAAGGGCACAAATCTGTTGTATCTATTCTGTATGAAATGAGCTCATCTGCTTTTTTCAGACTGAGACTAAAAAAGACATTACTATGAATACGTTCCAGGTCACACAGAGTGAGCAACCAAACTTATTTAAGGAGTGTGTTCTAAATGTTCCCTTTCTTTGATTTAGCCTCATCTCCTGCTGCAGGGCAGATCGATTATGTCACATGTCATGCTGCATGCTATTTTCCTCGTCCCTGATTACCTGCATGACTAATGTGCCTGTCCTTTATCCCTACTGATTTGCTGTTCCACAGTCACTAATTACCTGATGATAGGGCCAGTTGGTGGTAAGGATTGACTTAGCATGTGGTAATGGAAGAAGTGGTGTGTGTGTCCTAGTAATTGTGTGCAAGTGAGACAGCAGTCTACACTCTATTTACAGTGTGTGTGTGTGTGTGTGTGTGTGTGTGTGTGTGTGTGTTACTGTGTCCCTGCCAAGGTGAATGTGTGTATGGCAGCTGACTCACATGCCAGTTGTCAGTGAAGGTCTCCAAGAGCCGATGAATGACCGGCGCTTCGCCAGGAAGTCGGAAAGCCTCTAGATACAAACGCAGCGCCTCATCTATACGCAGCCCTTGGAAAGTGAATGTGCTGGAAAGAAAGAAGGATTACATTACATATATCATATACGTACATTTTAACACCTTGAGAGACTGATTATGTTTTCTTCACAGACACCTACAGAAGTGAAATGACACTGATATGAGCAAAAATGTAAACATAAACACAAACTTGAGGAAATGTGTCTTAAGATCCAACTTAGAAAGTATAATATCACAACAGCAGAGGGCAGCACACTCTGCCATCAGCAATACTTCTTTAAACTGAAGTGCAGCTATAACAATGCGTCTTAAAGGCAAGCACTTTGCTGTTAATTATCTTACTGTAACTGCTAAACCTGAATACAAATTATACTCTGTAATAAACTGCAATACGCTAAAACCGGTCCGATTAGGATCATCCACTATAACCTGAAGTCAATGTACATCTTAAAATAACTCTTACTTGACAAAACTGTCGAGCAACTCTGTGTTGTTCCTTTCACTGATGAATTCTCCAATCATTTTCTTGTCCAGTCGGGGGTTTTCTCTAAGCCACTGAGCCACCTCATTGGTGTCCATTGGGCTGCTCAGAAGGCCTTTTTCCTGCAGAAACTGGATACCCTTCTTAGGCTTCTGATTGAACTGCTCTGTGCCTGTGACGAGAAGCTACAAATACAGAGCAAAAGCATTAGTCTGCTGATATCTGCTCACTAACAAGGCTAATTTTTCACCAGCACTCTGTCTTTCATGTTTTTCTCATTTGCCTGCAACATTCGACCTTACTCGTGAGATGTTTATATTAAAAAAATAAAATTAAAAATTTTTTTTAAAAAAACACTTGACTCAGCACGTTTCTGAAAACTTTTTTAACTTTATAAGCACTCCACTGCAACGAAACAAATGCAGCCGTATTCCACCCGCCTCGCGGCTGCTTCTCTGAGGATTACATGTAAAATATGAGCTGGTGGTTGAAAATACCCTTATACTCCACTACTTCAGTGCTACAAATATCTTCCATATAAGCAGGTGACTTAATTTTGCAATCTATTTATACACCATTAAGCTGTTTATTCTGTCTGTTAAGCTGAATATTCTTTGAAATCTCAAGAACTCTGTTACCTTTTTCTTATTTTTGATGCTCATCAGTTCCTGGGAGTCTGGAAGACAACTGGTGAAACGCTGTGGCTTTTTAGGACTTTTCTTTTCAGCTGAAATAATTTGGGAGTGAAAGAGAAAGAAGAAAGGGGGGGGGGGGGATTATTCCACTGCCAAACAAAAAGGTTAATATAACTACTGTGTTCATTCTCGTGCAAGTGCATTATTTAAATGATGCACAGTAAGTACAGTACCTGAATCTGTCTCCTCCTGGTCTTGCCTACCCAGTCTCATCTTTTCAGCCATGAGATGTCCACTGGTTGGAGGGCATGCTGATGGCACTCCAGACTCTACTACAGTCTGTCCATTTGAACCAAACAAAGCCTTGCCAGTCTCTGGAGGTTTAAAAAAAAAGAAAAGGAAAAAAAAAGGAAAAAAAAAAAGAAAAGAAAAAAAAAAGATAGGATTAGCAAAAGCTGAGCAATAACTGAGCAAATACTCCGTGACTACTGAAAATCAGCACACTGATCATCATCAAACCTGTTACTGCATCTGTGGTACTGTCAACAGAGGCATCTCCATCAGCTGTTAAAGTTTCTGAATGCTCTTGCTCAGCAGCTCTGTTCATCACTTTGGCCTGACAATGGGCCTCTGTGCTGTCTATTACAGTTAACAGGGCTTCAAGTGAGAGAAGATGGGTCGTGTAGAGTTGCCCAGAGACTGGAAAAGCATTCTGCAAAATAGTAGATCAAATCAGTCAATCAACTGTGTTTACTAAATGAACTTTTCAAAGGAGCTTTGCTGCTTGATGCTGATCAGTCATCTAGAAATCAAGCTTGAGATGGATCACCTTGGAGAGCAGCTTGGTGAGGTCCTCAAAAAGGTTGGAACAGTAGAAATCACAGTCATAGTTAATATAGAGCTCGGTCACAAAGCTAGGGATTCTCCACAGCTGCACGATCGCCTCAAGGGCCATTTCCTTCATTTCATAGGGCATCTTTGGGTTCTCTGAGGTAATGATGTCCATTAGCTTCTTCAAATAAATCTAGAAGACACAGAGCTAATTAGCTATTTCACACAATACCGAATATACTTTAAAATTCTCTATAATTAATACTAAAAAATTTAGATCTAGAAATTTGTATTTGTGCCAATGTTCACATACCTCAAGCTGAAATTTGAGATGTCCACGCATGCTCTCAAACAGCAGAAAGCAGACCCGTATGGAGGCAGCATACAAATTCATTCGGTCTTCACTTAATAACTACAAAAAGAGCGACACATTATTGAATTATTTTTACCTTATGTAGAAATAAATACATACAAAAGCCCAAAAGAAAATCCACAGAGAAAAGGTCAACCTGTATGAGATGTCTGCAGAGTTCATCTTTGACTAGGACCAGCAGTGACTGGTAGGGAGCGATGTGTGTGGCCTCCAGAGCCACGTTAAGCAGCTGCAAACCCATGTGCTTCATCACATCGGAGTTGTGGCGGTCGTGAGGGTTGGTGAGAGAAATGAGAAAGCGGAAGAGCTCTCTCAGACATGGGAGTCCATATGGGATCAGCGCTGCACCTAACGGAAATGGAACGTAGTAGGCGCATTTTAGGAAACACTGGGCTCATTTACAAATTTTATCAAACTGCATAAAACAGAATTCAAACTGTACCATCTTTCTGAGTAGACTGAGTGAAGCGCACTCCTCTGGGATTTACATAGTCCATGTCATGCACAGATGCAGAGTCAGACTGATCTACTAATGAATCTCGGTCCTCAAGCACCTCAGGAATGGACTCTACTGAGGCAGACTGAGTACGTTCTACCTGTCTACCCTCAATCTGTCAACAAAACACAACACAAACAATTCTAAGCAATTATCACAGAAGAAAAAAACAAAAATATACCACAATATTCATCAGGAATGATGTTAAAACATAATATGACCTGACAGGAAGTACATGTCACTTCCTGGCTATTTGACAAAAGCGAAAACATATTTAAGAACATCAATAATAGCACATGTCTACAACACAACAGCATATTATTTCCATCATACAGTATATTATAGTCATGTTGTCCAAAACAGGCAGATTCAGACCCGGCGCTGCTTTACAAAAAAAAAATAAATAAAAAAAATAAAAAATATTAGCAGGCGCGGTCTGACCATTGGGAAGTTCGGGAATTTTCCTGGTGGGCCGGTCTTGTGAGAGCCAGTCTTTTTTTCCTAAGCCCGGCTTTATATATCCTATACACAGATATTCAATAGGTCATCTTAGCTGCAGCAACACGGTTTCATCGTTTTACATATTAGCTTAACACAAACAATACATTAACAGATTGTGGGGTTTTTTTAATTAATGATTCGTTGATCAAGAAACATGTGTCAGTTCGAATTTGGTGCATCAAATTGGGGCCGCTTGACAGAAAATTCCCGGGGTGCTTTTTGTTGCCAGTCCGCCCCTGTTTACTAGAGTTTTACCTGTATGTCGAGCATGCTGCCATCAGTGGAGGCTGCTATGCTGGGAGTTGTGGCTGTGGAGCAGCTCTCCAGGTCTGTGAGGTCTTCTTTAGATGTGGCTTTAGAGCAGTTGGAAAGTCCACTGTCTGCAGTAGGGCTGGAAATGGAGGAGGCTGCACTATCAGAAACAGGCAGCGCTGCTGTACCGTCACCTTGTTGCTCAATAAATGGCACTCCACCTAGAGACACACAGATGATAATTTATCACTTTATAACTGTGTCTGTAAAGTTGCATTTCTGAATTCCCAAGGTACCTCATGGTTCATTGTTTGTCTGCTCTCAGACACCTGATTCTGTTCCATGTATATGATGTATTGATTGAGTTGATTGATCACTTCACCACCTGACAGTTACCAGAATCCATTCTATCCCTCACAAACAGTGATGTCTTTCATACTATGGCCCACACATACTATGACACCTGAATAACAAAATTTGGGGAAAAGTGTCAAGCATAAGTAAATGTATATTGCATGTTAACTAAAGGCCAATGTACACAGGCCATGTAACTGACAGTTAAAAATTTGTTTCTGCATTTTGTTTGGATGATCAATTAAAAACAGGCCATAATCATATGATCTTTGTTACTAATGAAGTCTAAACATGTATTTAGTTTGTGCATTTTTAATGTGGGCTGTTAATTTGTCTATTAACAGGGTGTTCTCTTCCTCTGATTTTTAAGTAGTCTTTGGAACTACTGCATGCCATTTTTAGGGATCTGTGAAGTAACAGGACTCTTCCTTAAGGAAATAAATGGGCACTTGCTGCCCCTCGATGATGGAGACCCTTGACAATGAATATACAATGAGTCTTTCACA